>ONZH01006759.1:0-34337 GCA_900303285.1 Rhinella marina
CAGAGCACCTAATACACCACTAATGCCTCTCTCTGTCCCTACTCCAGCAGCTATCCCTGAATACAGCAGCCGTTCTCTGCAGAGTGTATATTGTAGTAAAGCTATCACTGTACTGCACTATAGTAGCCCTGATAAGGGCTTTTAATCACGCTCCTGCCTGTCCAACAGCTAAAACCTTTCTCTCCTTCTCCAGCCTCTGTCCCTGACTAAGTTCACGCAGCATATGCGAACGAGCAGGAAGAGCTAAGTTTTTAATATTCGAGGTCACATGGTTTTTCCAGCCAATCCATGTAGACGCTGTTTTCGCGCTGCCAGCGTGCTCCGCGGGCCTGTCATACCACCCCTGCATGGTGATTGGTGGAAAAAGAGCGCCAGGGAAGGTGGGAGGGGAAACAAATTCTAAGTGCGCCATCGCCGTTATACTCGATTGAAATCGAGTATGCCGAATAGCGTAGTATTCGATCGAATACCGGCTCGATCGAACACTACTCGCTCATCTCTAATAAGGATGTCATCAATATAGACCAGGCATCCCCAAACTGCGGCCCTCCAGCTGTTGTAAAACTACAACTCCCACCATGCCCTGCTGTAGGCTGATAGCTGTAGGCCGCCCGGGCATGCTGGGAGTTGTAGTTTTGCAACATCTGGAGGGCCGCAGTTTGGGGATGCCTGATATAGACAATCATGAACCTCCCAATAAAAGGCCTGAAAATGTCATTCACAAAATTTTGGAACACAGCGGGTGCAATAACTAATATTCATAGTGACCCTCTGGGGTATTTGAAGGCTGTCTTCCACTCATCCCCCTCTCTGATTCTAATCAGATTATAAGCCCCCTTTAAATCCATCTTAGAGAACCAGCAGGCTCCTTGGACCTGGTTCAGTAAGTCTGGAATAACAGGTAATGGATACCTGTTCTTAACCGTGATCTTGTTTAGTTCCCTATAAACTATACAACGCCTCAATCCTCCATCCTTCTTACTGACAAAGAAAAACCCTGCTCCCATGGGAGAAACCGAAGGTCGGATATGACCCTTGGCAAGACTCTCTTTCAGGTAGTCACTCATGGACTGACGCTCGAGAGATTATATATACGGCCCTTAGGATATTTGGATCCCTCGATGATGTCAATAGCACAATCATACTGCCGGTGAGGAGGAAGAAAATCAGTTTCAGACATGGAGAATACGTCAGAAAAGTCTCTGATATACTCTGGCAGGATCAGAGACTCCGCAGTACCTCCAACCTGCAACACTGATTTACAACACTTGTTACAGTTAAGGCTCACTTCTCTAATTCACCTGATGACCAATTGATTACAGGGTTGTGGTCCTGTAGCCATGGCAGACCCAAAACGAGGTCGGCAGGTAAATCCTTTAATACTAGAAAGGAACAAGTCTCAGTATGAGAAATCCCCACAGTTAGGGTAATGTCGGGAGTACTAAACACCACTCTCCCATTATTCAATGGAGTGGAATCAAGTGCGATAATTTGAATTACTTCTCTTAACAGAATTATCGGTATACCCACAGATTGCACAAAATCAAAATCGATAAAATTAGCGGCAGAACCAGAATCAACAAATGCTTTACCAGACCTCTTAAATTGGTTATAAGAAATGGAAATAGGTAACAAGATTTTCTTTCTTACCACCGCTGGGATTACCTTACTTCCGGAAAAGAACTTTGAGGGTGGAAGTTTCAGGCACTGCTGGAGCCAGTGGTTCATCTCACCACAGTAGAAACACGCTCCTCTCAAGCATCTCTGATCCCTCATTGTAACCCCCAACTGCATGGGCTCCTCCAGGACTCTGATAGGAGGCAGACTCTGAAGAGGGACTTCGGGCAGGACGACAACTTGAGGGGCAGTTGAACGTTCCTTCTGGCTCTCTCTAACCCGTCGATCCAGCTTAATAACTAAAGTCATAGTCGCCTCTAGGGTGTCAGGAGTGTGATAACTAACCAGTAAATCCTTCAGATGGTCAGACAGCCCCACCCTAAACTGGCTTCTCAAAGCAGGGTCATTCCATCCAGAGGATACGCACCACTTTCTGAACTCTGCACAGTAATCCTCAACTGGACGGTTACCCTGCCGAATGTCTCTGAGCTGAGTTTCAACTACAGCGGCCAAGTCAGGTTCTTCATATAGAAGACCTAAGGCCTGGAAAAAAGCCTCCACAGACAACAGACACGGGGAGCCAGGTGGCAAAGAGAAAGCCCACTCCTGCGGATCCCCTTGCAGCAAGGAAATAATAATTCCTACCCGCTGCTGCTCAGAACCCGAGGAGTGTGGGCGTAAACAAAAATATAACTTAACGCTCTCCTTAAAGGAACGGAAAGCAACTTAACATGGGGTTCAATATTGGGATTGGGCATGGAGGAAGCTGCTGCCGGTACCGTCTGCAGCTGCTCCTGAATTTGGAGTCTGTCGGCCAGGTCATGGATCATCTGAGCCATGCCTTGCACCTGGTCCGTGAGTGCTCGCAACTGCTCCATATTGTAGGGCCTTTGATTCTGTCACGAAAGGGGAACAAGGGATAGTGTGCCCTGTCTGAACCCCACCTCTTTCCCTGCCTACTTACAGTAGATGCCCTAGGCGGCAAAACCATAACTTGGCGACAGTCCCTATACTGTATACGTGCATGGGGCAGGAAAGGGGAACACAGGGAAAGACGAACATAGACAGAACACAAGCCAAGTCAGAAACAGGAGGTCACGTCAAATACCGGGGGGAATAGCAAAAGCGCAGTCTAAGTCCGAAGCCAAAATCCAAATACACCAATAAATCCAATAGCAAGGGTCTCAATCATAGCACTGCTTAGAGGACTAATCACAGGCAACCTGTGGCCAGCAGGCTGCCTGCTTAAATAGGCCCAGAAGATGGGTCATGTGATGTGGTCAGCGTCACGTGACCCAACTCACAAACTAAAAACACATAAGCACTGACTAATGGGAGTCGGCGCTCAGCTCCGCTGCTGCTTGTTGTCCAGGGGATGGAGTAAGCTGGCCATGCTTATGAAGCATGCGTTGCTGGGTCCTCCAGTACCCTGGTTGCTAGGGGAAACGACCTGTTCAGAGCTAGACACGGGAGACCGGCGGTGCAGCAAGGATTAGGCGCATCGCCGGCTCGCCGTGACAGTTCCATCTTCTTTCCCGAGCAGCTAATTGTATTGTGGAAATCCAGCCTTAAAAGAAAATTTTTAGATATGTGCACCACCAATTAAGACCACCTGACAGATAAGATTATATCTTATATCTAATATAGATTTTATACATTTTGATTGATCACATATTGGAGACCAGAGGTCATTGGAAAGAATGACAGAACAGCAACAGAAATCATCAGCAATTCTGGGTGTAGTGTGTGTATCTGTATCCAGGAAAGATGTGTTTGTGCTGTAAGTTTCAGAAGCTTACACAGAAAGCTGTGTAGCTGGTATGACTGTCATATATCATTCTGTGGAATGTGAATGGATGTGGCTTTAAGTTGTAGTTGTGTTGAATATGTGTGAAGCTGTGAAGACTGGTGGATGCTTAGAAGAGTTGTATGTGCAGTCTGTACTTTACGTATAAGGTTGTAGTTATGAACTGTTTGCGGATATGAATAAATGATGCTGCAGCAAAAAATGAATAAAAGTGAATGGGTATGCAGTACGATATTTGTTTTTTTATATCATGAGCTTTGGAAATTGTTATTTTATTTTTCCTGGAAGATTTCTGTTTTTTTATTGGTGGCAACATTTTTATTTAGCTTTACATTGTTTTAAAGAATTCAATGAAACGTTTCTTATGGGCCCATCATGTGTTTATGTCGTTATTGTCAGATCTGTTTGTTTCGATGTTTGTAGTTATGTGTTATATGTTAAATGTTGTGCTAACACCAGAGATGTGTCCTCATGAAGAGTTGAGAATAGACTGACTGAAAGAAGGAGGATCGCACCATCTGACTGGGAGCGGTGGACTTAGATGACTTAGAGGGGAGGGAGGAGGACAAGGTGGACATCACACACACAGAGACAACCTTTGTGCCCATGTTACAAGACATCCCCATGAAAGATGAGAAGTTCTGTGTTCCTTAACGGAAAAAAAAAAAACAGTCTATTAATTTCCACATTAAGAAAAAATAGTTACTTCTATAAACCAAAAATGGGTATCTTAAGAAGGATCATGAATAGAAATTATATTAATGGTGTTTTTATTAAGATTATAATTGGTTAAAAGGCTCATCTTGTAAAAACATCCCTGTCCATTGCTATTGTTTAATGTGTTGAAGTATGAAGACAAACATCTCTATTATGTGTGAAAATAATATGCATGTTTGTATACAGATAATTAGACTATGTACAGGGTTTACCAGTGTATTTTGCTTTGGCAGAAGAACTATGGTACCATTGGAAGGTGTTATTCCAATGTTGGACCAACAAACGTTCTAAGGACTTTTGTTTGTTAATTTGCTCCGCTTGATGCAGGGGTAGAGAGGAAAGCACCCCATCACCAGCTTTCCCTGACATGGACTAAGTTTAAATTATGCACTGATTTTTTGAATTTACGTCTTCTAGATTGTGTGGAACTGTTCATCTTTCCTAATTGCAGGTAGTATCAGCTGTTGAACAGAGCCAAGAATGGCAACCTCAGAAAGGTCCAGGGACTGTCCATGTCAACAAAACCAGGTGTTGTAAGAAACAGTTTTCAGTGACCTGACTGTCACTCAACAAGAAAAGGCTTCAACCACTGGTCTGCCATGCTGAACAAGTCTTTGCTGCTGAATGGTAATTGTCTGCCTAAGGCTTCCTGGCCAACCAGCAGGACTAATGCAACAATCTACAAACCAGTGAGGGGAGGAATTACTTGTGTCAAAGCTCCTCCCACAGACAAGGAAATGAAACTTACCATTGCAATCTCCCTCCTTTGGACAGAAATGGATCAGCCCTTCTTATCAGAAGGGAGGGGTTGCAGTCCCAGTCAATTCCAGTTTAGACTTTATATTGGAGCTAAGAAGACCTGAAAGAAGTAGCAGCCAGAGGAAATTGTTCTTTGGATGGAGCAGGAGCCACCAAAGGTAAAATAACTTACAGAGCACCCGGACTTCATGCTAAATTAATTTACTGAGTTTCAGGTGGGGCATAACAGCCCAATGCACCCCAATCCAAGGGTACCAGATCTGACCAAAAGTCCAGTAACCAGACCCAAGTAGAGTTCAGCACAGCAGAGAAAAAGGGGCCTGAATATTGTCTGTAATCAAGTTTACCCAAGTAAAGCTGCTGTTAAAGTTTATCAAGGTCTGGACTCAAGTTATTCTTCAACCCCTAACTCCACTATCCTACCTTTATTTGCCTTGGAGCCTAAGCCTGGAGTCCCGCTGTTTCAAGTTAAGAGCACCATGACACATAGAGACTATTAAGGGCCTCACCACACCACTCAGCAGTTTACTAAACCTGAGACGTGATAGGGCCCTTGGGGGTGGCGCATTGCACAGTGGCAGTAACTGTGACAAAAGTGGACCAATAACAGAGTGAAAAGGAAGGGTAGAAGCAGTGGCAGTAGAGCTGTGCTAACTTCACTGTTTATGTTTCTGTTCTTCTGATCCGTCAGAAGAACATAAAACAAACTAACAAAAAAAATCCTGTATTTTGAGCCTCAATAAAGCCTCTTTCAGATGGTCAGTATTTGGTCAGTGTTTTGCATCAGTTCTTGATCAGCAATTATAAGCCAAAACCAGGAGTGGGTACAAAAGATAGATAAAATGTAATGGAAATATTTGCATCTTCTATGTTTTGGACCCACTCCTGCTTTTGGCTTACAAATTCTGATCAAAACGCTAACCAAACACTGACTAAAAGAACTTATTAGATACGGGTAATTTTGGTTTAGTTGGTGGAGTGATTTGTGTTGTTCATTCAAATAACCAACAACACTTCCCCTTTATGATAATAATCCTGCTGCCTGTTTGTTTGATCCATCCAGCAAGTTCAGCCCATCTGGCTTTAACCCAAATACATGTTGAAAGCAAAATACCATTAGGTTCATAGTATCAAAGGAAACTTATAGGAAAACAGGCCGAACTGGATGGACAGATGTCTTTTTTCGGCCTTGTAAACTATGTTACTATGTTACTAAAGGATCCTGGACCTTATGGAGGGATCCACATGGGCTAAAATTTAGTTGAACTGCACAGTGACATTGTTTAAACTTTGTTGTGTCTGTCAGAGTGACACAGAATACAATTTTCCTTAACAGAACATGATACATACCTACGAATGATAAATTTGGTTCCAGTTGGTGGAGACATTTCTCTGATAATACCGTAATAGCAGGAGCGTAGCTAAAGGCTCATGGGTCCTGGTGCAAGAGTTCAGCTTGGGCCCCCTTTCCCTCAGTGATTTGTGGCCAGGAGCAGGGAAGTACATAGCCTTTGTGCTGCTTGAGAAAAAAATTGAATGCCACACCCCCCATGCCAAATTCTGGACCTAACCCCTTCTCTTCAGCCAGAGATGTGATTTGTCCAGCATGCACTTTCTATAATACCAGGTTCTTTGGGTTCTAATACAAGGTTCTTTGGGCCCCCTCAGGCTCCTGGGCCCGGTAGCAGCTGCTACCTCTGCACCCCCTATAGCTACGCCCGTGCGTCATAGTTTTAACCATAAACAATTGCAATAACAACACAGACTTATGTTTCACTAAAAGAACGCTTTAGCTACAATGAATTTGGGTCGAGTTGGTGAAGTGACTTGTGTGGTTTATTTCGATAACTAGTGTTGAGCGAATTGAAGCATCCGAACTGGAATTGATAATACTATAAAAATTATTGTGCTATAATGAAACATGTTTAATAACAGCGGAGAGTTACAGTATAAGGTAGTGAAATAAAAACTTGCTATTGCTCAACAGCAGAATGCTATTGGGGCACTGTACTGGCAATAATAATATATATTAGAGAAAAAAAAAGCTATCTCTGTTCTGTTTCTTTCTTGCAGGTTGCTGGCATTGTAGCACAGAACTCACTACCCCCCACACTTCCTGCCAGGGTCATGTTAGCATTCTTCATGTTTTTGTTTTTTTCTTTCTCACAGACATGCAGTAAAATAATGTTGCATGCCATTTTTCTGGGTTAACCTGAAAAGTTTTGGGTACGTTTGGTGGATTAATTTTTTTTTAAATGCGTAACAAACCTTTTCTTGTATTAATCAATTTCCTTATCCTTAGATGGAAGGTAATAATAGAACAAAAACACACATTTTATTGTTTTAGTAAGTGATAATAATTGATGTTTTAGTATTTTTGACAAAATTCTTAATTCTGCTTCGCTGAATTTATTTGTAAGTAAAGGGTGCAATGACAGGGAACGGTGCCAGGGGATAATCATTAACAAAATAAAATACATTGTACTTATCTTATCCATTTGACTGTGAAGAGGCCACCACAGATATCTTGTTTGAATACCGAGGTCATACCTCACCGCGCATGAGATTTTGCGTGGGATCTTTAAGCAAGATGAACAGGGCCTCCTCCTTGCGCTGAAATGAATGAGGTGATTATGTTTATTTTTCAATTTTTTTTACTGCCATTTCAGGGAAATTTGATTTGTTACCAAGAACCACAAGAAAATTCAGTTTAAGGCGAATCAAATTTTCCCTGAAATTTGGATCAAAGTCCACTTTGGATACTTTGATTCGCTCAACACTAATTCGGAAAACTTGATATTATTGTTCTTACAGTTTATCTCTGAAGGAATTCAGATAATCTGACCTACAGTTTACCACATTTTTGTAAAATTGGACCATCATGGAAGCTGACAGTGTCATTCACTAGTTTTACCTGAGGATATCCATAGATCCCTGTTATCTCGGCTATGGATAGACTGGAGGAGGATATCAAGTGTCCAATAAAAGCCACCACTTTGTTCTTCTCATCACAGCTGTAGTTGGGGACGGCTTCTTCTCGTCCTGACAGTATACTCAGTACACTCTGTACAGCTTTATGTTCTAACACACCGGAGTCATAGATCTTGTATCCCAAAGTGATATTAGGTAAGAGGTCAGATCTTCTGTTTATTTCTTCTATGGCAAACATGAAGACCAGGAGATGTCTCACTAAATGAAGAGATTTCCTGAAAATGATTTGCACATTTGAACTTCTAAATTGCAGATTCATTATAAATGGCAATACCGCACCACATTGCAGACATTCAGTACTAGATTATGAAATGGGAAGGCAAGTCTCTCTTACAATATAATATTCAGACTTATTCAACTGGAAAAAGAAGCTTTGGGGGTGATTTTATTAATATTTATACATACAGTATGGGGGGGAAATGTATCATTTGCGTTGGTTTTGGTGTCAGTTTTAAGTTTACTTTGTGAAGTGGTGACAAATTTTTGAAATGATGCACAATAATATATTTTGTCCACGTGCTATGTGGTGTACGCCTTTGTCTGTAAAAAGTACACTAGGGTATTGCATGGAGATACAACTATTTAAAAAGTTGCATATTGTATATGAGAGTTAAAGGGGTTGTCACATCATGGACAGTGGGGTCATATCACTTAGAGGTTAATCTCTCAACATTTTGTGTTGAAAGGCAAGTCCTCTTTGGGTAACTCTGATGCCACACTACTGGATGGGCAGGAAAGCTTTTCAAGGGCAAACTCGGCCAGTTGTGGCCAAAATCCAAGTTTGGCTGCCCAGAAGTCTGGGAGATCTTGGGTAACAGGATGCAGTCCAAGTATGCCACCACCTGCTGTTTGAGGTTCAGCTCCATGTCCTGCTGCTTGTGCTGGATGGTCTCTTCAGTAGGCGGGTGAAGAAAACTTTTCATCGTAGATTGGAGACTGAAGTTACTACTGACAGAGCTGGTGCTGGAGTCTGAGCAAACGGCAGGTGTCCCGCATGAGCTGCCACTGGCAAACATAGAAGTTATGCAGGGTAGCATTCCTGTCTGTCTGGATGAATGTACTTATATATCAACTAAATACACCCCAAAACTTGTTGTATCAGACTGTAATTTCACCCCAATAACTGAATTAAGGATTACTGGAATTACTGAAGTATTAAAGAGTGCAAATAACCTAAAATCTGTAGTAATAGATCACTTTTAGTAAGCCCAATTAGTGCAGCAAGGTGTAATAGAATAGCTCCTATTAGCCAGGTTTTGTAATGTACTATTGGTCCCTGCTCTCTCACTATAGTGTGGATAATGCCTCCCAATCTTTTCCCCAGTCAGTGAACAATCTTTCTACTCAATATTTTTTTTTTTAAACATAAAAAATAAAGTCTTTCCTAAACATTGTCCCTAGTGCCTGTCATGTCTCCCCCTGCACTACGTTCACTGTAAAATGGCAGTGACATCACAGGGGGTGGCTGGCTGCTGATTGGCTGGCTGGCTGCATTCATGGGATTGTGGGTGATCCCTCATTCCCGAGCTTCCTCATTCTAACATGTGCAGAAGACATTTTAGAAAAACGTAAGGACATTCAGATCAAATTCTATTTCGTCAACTTCGATTTGCTCATCTCTACTCCTCATGCTCCTCCTACTCCTCTCCTGTTGCTTGGACAGATAATTTCCTCCTCCTCTGTTTATTTCCTCCTCCTCTGCCAATTCATCCTCCTCATTGCTCAAGTGGCAGTAAAATGGAGGTGTCACCACCAGGCCTTCACCAATCAGGTTTGTCAGCATCTTCTCCGGAACATGAAGGATAATTCACTGCCAGAGCTCACTTTCTTTCTGTTGATGTGGTGCATGATGAAATCATTTGCCGCTTTACACTGCTCTTATCTTTTTCAATTATATAAAAATCACAAAGCTTAGTGAAAGTATCACCAGCTTTGTAATTGTAATTTACCCCTCATAATCAGCGCCAGACCTTTGTACGGGAGATAGTGTGCAAGATTTATTACATACTGAGGAGGTCTCTACTGAGGATATAGAAAGTTCCCCATACCAGTGATAATCTTAGACCCTCAATGATCTTGCTCCAAATGTCAACCCCAAATGAAGTATATAGAGTAAAAAGTGAATATAATAAACGGAATCAACAAATAAAAGACAAGTAAATAAATTGATATAAGTAAATAAATGAGGCTACCTGTTAGACTGTAGTCTATAAAATTAGAAATTTGTCATATAATCAATAAGTTAAACTCACTTCACTGGGGTGGGGGTGGGGGGTCCGTCAGGATAAGCACATAACACCTGCGGCCTCCAAAACCGCCCAAGCCGGGATCGCCTGTAGGTTGATGGAATGGTCGATGGCAGCCAAGGGAAGACACCTTCTGATCAACACCTGGGTTGTGCAATATCAGGGAGCAGGGTGTGCACATACCACTGCTATACCCTGCTAGTCATTTGCTATTTTAGGTGAATAAATCACTAGATCACTATCTTCAATTTGCAAGACCACTATATGGCTATCTGATACAACTGTCACATCACTCTAATTTATTTACCCCTTCCCCTAACTGGGTCTCACTGGTGATGATTTAAGGATACGGATCATGTTATATGTACATGATCCGTATCCTACACCGGCTCCGTAATATCGGGATCTATAGCTGAGGAACCCGGGCAAGTGACGTTAGTGAGTGTGCCCCTAATAATCTTACCGGAATGTCCCTATAGGGGTTAATACTGTACTCCAAAACGCTTCGAGCCACATATTTACGAATAAAGGTGTTGATCAGAAGTCGTCTTCTCTTGGCTGCCATCAACGACCATTCCATCAAACTACAGGCGATCCTGGCTTGGGGGGTTGTCGGGGCCACAGGTGTTATGAGCTTATCCTGGCGGTACCGATTCTCTCTAGGAAGTCTCTTCCTTTTGATTAGGTTAACCCTTACTTTTTAATCTGTTTCTGTATATACACACACACAGAGCTACCGATAGCCAATCTTTGTCTAGATCACACATGTATTAAACCTGCAACCATAATAACAGTGCCATCACCAGTTCATGAGCTGAGTATAATACAAACATATTTGGCCCTCGAAGTTTTTTTGATGTAACCTCCTTCTCAGTTCATGGATTTTCTCATCCTGCTGTAACTGAGAGGATAAGTGAGTCGTCCAGTGCACAGTGTCATCCTAAAGCTAACATTTTGGAACGGCCCAAGTCAAAGTTCTGAACTTTCAATCCAACAGAAATGGAAGGATCTGAAGCGAGTAGTCCACGGCAGGAACTACCAATATAAAACAGTTGAAGCTGCTTTGTATGGAGGAATGGGCTGAAGTTCCTCCAAGCCAATGTGTAGAAGTAATCAACAGTTATCGGAAACATTTGATTGCTGTTATCGCTTCACAAGGGTGTCCCACCGGACACTGAAAGGTTTGCATACGTTTATCACTCACATTTTCCTCAATAGATAAATTACCAAGTCTAATATTTTTGAGTCTTTTTTTTTGCTTTGGTTATCTTTATCTACTTTTAAGACTTGTGTGAAAATCTGATATAGTTTTAGGTCGGACTTATGCATAAAAATTCTGAACGGTTCACAAATTTTCAAGCACCATGCTGTATGTATGTAGCATAGCTAAAGGGATTGGTTAATGTGTCAAGTAAACAATAGCAAGAAATGTTTTTGTCACAAGAAATATAACAGTCTTAGGAGACCTCAGAGAATTAAACACCAATTTTCCAGCTGATTCAGGTCAAAATTATTCAACCAATTCGTTAGAATCGGACCCAAAACCAATTTGTATTCATCTCTAGTTCTGAACATAAAACCTCCTGCACAGTCAGGGAGATGGATGGAGGGAAAGAAAGAGAAACCATGAAGTCAGGAGATGGAGGGAAAGATGATGCTGATGCCTACGTTGCTGATAATCTACAAAATCTCTCTGCACGTTGTTCCCATAGAGAATGAGGCGTGCCAAGTGGAATCAATAGCCTAAGCTAGCCACTGATGCTGTGATCACAGTGATTGAGCCTATCCTGAACAGAACTAATCCTTACTGTTTCACTGTACAATAAGGCACAATACAATAATGTGGTCCAGTAGCAGAGTAATTCGGCTTTATTGAAAATTATTTTTAGATAAATAATAAAATTTTGTGAAAAAAAAACACGAAAATTACTACCACTGATTGATCAGTATTGAGTTACTTGATGAAATAATAATGTAGAAATTCAGAGGACTTACTGAGAACACTCTATGGTACTGGGACCATAATTTGAATAAGGACGCACAAGCTTTATGGAGGCAGAAAGTTCTATGATCCCTCCGATTATCAGATCTGCTGGTTTTGAGGCAAACTCAACATCATCAATAAGCTCAAGATTGCATAGAGAATCCTGGGAATGTCCTCCGGCTGTGATAACGAGTATCAGTTGTAATATGTACAGATATGTGCTCATCCTGTGTCCTGATGAGAGAAAACGTGAAGTTTACTTTACTAATTCCTTGATAACATATCCTTCTGCTCTCTATACTGATTATACACATTAGATAATTGCTCCGATGCTCTTGTCAGGCAGGCTGTCTGGGAGAAATTATGAGTATATCTGGGTTCAGCTCTGTTGAATTATACATAGATGTACTGTGCATCAGATCCATTATCAACAGGCGGTCTAATATATAGGTGCATTTTTCTAGTCGATCTGCAGCACCATTCATACTTCATCTGTTACATTACTGATTTAGTTACTGTACATTATGACCAACAGACAGTTGCCTGAGCCCTCAAAATGAATGGGCAGTGGCAAAAAGGTTGCTTTAGCCGATACAAGTAGCAGAAGAAAAAGGAGTGACAACAGATACACACAGCCAGGAATCGGCAGGTTTCTCAGATATCACACCAAACAACCTCCATGTTTAAACTGCCTCTTTCTTTAACTAATCCTTCTGATCTGGAAGCAATGCATGCTGCCAGCTCTGCTCCACTTTTCAGAGAGGATGAGCTTAGTGAGCACAGTCAGCAGCTACAGGCCAGCACAGACTTGGAGGAGAGGTACCCTGTGTCCTCTCTTAAGCATGCACCTAAAGATAATGAGAGGGGGTGTGGCCATGAGACTGGTAAGGGTGACACAATTTACAAACGGAGAGTAGTGGATGTTGATGATGTAACTTATTACATGTGGGAGCTAGGGGTTAGCTAGGACTGTTGGTGATGCGCATGTCCATATACTGTGATCTTTCTGTCATTAGTCACACAGTAACTGTTTTGCTACCAGGGTCTAGCTATGCAAGTTGGTGCACTGCCAACACAGACATGATTTAGCGTGCTTTCTAACAAATTAATTAAATATGGCGAAGGAACTGAACCGAATTTTTGAAAACTTTGCTCATCTCTATTGGACACCTATAGCCACAAGTGCCAGCTTGTTGCTTTTACCGAAGGAAAATTAGGAGCCAAAAGAAATATTGTCTGCCATCTTGCCTTTCACCATACGTACCTCTACCTCTACCTCATACTATCTGAGGATAGAGACATTGCAAATTGCAAAGAATACAGTTGAATGTACTGTAGCCCATCATTTGCACTCAGTTAAAAAAAAAAAAAAGTGTGTTATTCTATGTCTGCCTGATTCCTTCACACCGCCTTTTTTCTTCACCGAACCCCAAGAAGCAACAGTCTGAGGAAGTACACCGTGACACAACATCTCATCAGAGACACTACAGCTGTCATGCTCTGCTTTGGTTCCTCAAGAGCTCGCTGAGGCCTGGGACCATGCAATCTGCCTAGAGCAGGCTCGGACTGGCCCACAGGGGTACAGGTGGACCCGGTGGGCCCCTGATCAAGGAGGGCCCCTAGTCTCCCACCCCCTGTACAAGTGGTACATAACACAGTAGACTTACTGCACTACATACATATATTCAATGTTCAGCACCTCCACCAGCCGATGTTCATGTAAAAAACTTGATAGATTATTAAAGTAACTCCCCAGTTTATTATTATAGACACGATCAGAGCTGAGATGACTTCTAGGTATAGAGAAGAGCTAGCCAGTGTCCTCTTTTCCCCAGGACCTACCTTCTCAAAGTTGCTGCAGGGACCCCCATATTCAATCATCTGGCAGCATCTTGCTGCTGTGTGAGCAGGTGATATATGAATGTATCCCTACGGTGGGCCCCCAAAATAAATTTTACTGGTGGGCCCTAGGCACCCCAGTCCGACACTGGCCTAGAGTGATGGTCCTCACAGAAAAGCTGCATCACTGGTCCCAAAGGCCCGTGGAACAGGAGCAGATGGATGTTCTTTGTCACTCCAGGCTTGCTAAGCTAAGTCAGAAACTCTTTAGAACTCCCCTTCCTGGCAGGAAACAGGACCAGTCCACCCCTACCAAGAGGGAAGGGATGGAATAGTAAGGTCATTCCTAATGCCAACCAAACCCTTACAATTTACTTAAAGTTGTTTTGCCCAGTTAACAGACTGAGAGAGGGTGCATCATTGGACGCAGACAAGCAGGATGGTCATTTTGACTAATTTCACACCATTTAGCTGACCTGTCTGTTAGGAGGTGTTGAGAGAAGTGGTTTGTAAAGGCAAGCAGACACCGTGAACAAGCTCTGGACTCAGACAAATCACCAGCAGAGAGGATTGTTTGATTAACAAGCATGTGTAACTCCCACCATTTTTTTCTCCACCATCCAGCCACAGTTGTCTCCTCCATTACACACTCCTGGCTCTCTCCGGATGATTTTCAGGTCCTTAGCAGAAGGAAGTTTGGTATCTAGCACACATTACATTTACTGCCAATTACAGCCAGCCACTATCGCCTTCACTTGCATTGGTGTCATGAACGGGAAACCTGGACTGCTACAAAACTGGAGCTATACTGTTTTTAGGAAAGAATCTAGTTTCTGATTGGGATCCGATGATGTTCGGGTTTAGTATGGAGGCTTTGTGGTGAGCACTTCAATTCTGCTGGTGCTGAGGAGCAGCACAAAGCCCCAATTAATTGTTTTCTAAAACTAATGGAAAACGTTCATTTCTAAAGAGAATGGGGCACATTTATTAATACCAGCGTTTTAGCTGTCGGTCTTAATAAAGCCCCATAGCTGGCGATGGATCCATTGAAGTTATGAAGAGGGGCCTCTCCATAATGTCGGCACATCCAGCGCCAGTTGTAAATGTAAGACAACTTTCAAGCTTTCTTACATTGAGACCATTTTTTACATCTAAAACAGGCGTACAAAATGATGAATGATACTGGCCGACCAGCCCGCCCCCTTCTCCACCCATGCCACATCCAGAATTTTAGACCTGTCGTGAGCGAGATGAAGTCACAGATAGCCATGTAACTAACCGTTGTGTCGCCATCTGCACCTGAAATATGCCTAATTGTGTCATATTTCTGTATAGTAAATGATTCCCAATGCCTTTTCTGACTGCCATAAATCTTGTCCATAAGCAAATCTATTAGATTAGTTGTGATCGCTATGACAGGTTTCACTGGAGAACAGTGATAAGCGAGCATGTTCGGCCGAGCATGCTGGCACTCGGGTCTACTCGGCCGAACACCGCGTGTACTCGAGCGCCATGCTCGAGTCCCCTCTTCGCAACAAAATGGATCCGTCATGACCCCCAATGCAAGTGAATAGGGACGGATCCATTCGGTGTAACACAATAGTAAACGGATCCGTCACCTGCATTTTTCCCCACAGCTCCCTCCTCCTTCCAGCAGAGGGCAATGTGGGGAATCTTCCTATGTGCGCGCCATCCAACTCCTCCTGTGCTGTCCGGAGCTGCCGGGAGCATGTATGTCTGTATATGTGTCTGTGTCTGTGTATGTGACACTCTGTTTATAATTTATATTTAGGGGACCTTTTTAAACCAGGCACCCCCAGCTCTTCCGAGCTGGGGGTGCCTGGTTTAGTCCCATTGACTTTGATATTGCTCGGGTGTTCGGCAGAGCACTCAAGCACCCCCGAGTGTTCGGCCAGAGCACCCTAGCACACGAGCACCTGGGTGCTCAATCATCATTCCTGGAGAAGCATTCAACATGTTTTACACTAAAGATCAGGACTGGGCTGGAAAGGGACAGCATATAATGGAAACTTGATTGATATTTGCGTGTGTCTGGTGCAAATATTTGGTGGGGCTTGTTTAACTCTGTGATCCAGACGGCTCATAAAAGTCTGGAGCAGGTACTAATGGATGATTAGATGAGCAAGCATTCACCTTGTCACTTCTTTTCTATAACCTCCCCCCCTCCAAATGTAACAATCCAGGTCCAAGTATCTTCTCTGATTGATGGGGTAGTGGAAGAATAATGTGAGCAGACATCCTTATTACTTTTCCCCTTTGATCATCTACATTTATACATAAAGTGAGGGGATCTATGCATCTGCTCCTCCTCCTACAGTCTTCTCGCATGTCCTCCTCTCCTCCTCCACCACACTGGCTGAGATCATAACTAGATGAAGGGGCACTGCTTCAACCTGGTATATCTCAGGCTGAACAACAGCTACAAATATGAACATGGTGGCAATCTAAACATTAAAACAAACACAAAATCGCACCATCTGCCATATGCACCTTCAGAAACCAACACTGGAATGAGATCCGCAGTTCAATTGTAGCCAAAAAAGAAAAATCTGTCAGAAGCAGCTGCCCCTCTGCACTTACATACTCCAAACACGGTTAGTTCTACACAGAATTGTCTTTTTCTTTACCTTGAACATACCCTGTTCAGTGGGGGTAGGTTTGCCACTCAACTGATATTTGAATCAAAAGGCTACAGCCAATAAACTTTTTTATGGGAAATATTAAAGGGGTTTCCAGGTCTTCTATATTGATGATCTATCCTCAGAATAGATCATCAATATTAGATGGGTGGAGGTCCAGCTCCCAGCACCCAAGCTGTTCAGCTGTTGGAGGAGGTCACAGTGCTTGGTATTACAGCTCAGCTCCATTCACTTAAATAGGATTGGTAGATGAATAATGTGGCCAATGAATGTGGTGTCACAGACCAATGGAGATCCATGGTTTCTTCAAACAGTTGATCCCTGGTAGTGCTCGGAGTTGGACCAACAATCAGTTATTCATGACCAGGAAAACACCTTTAATTGACAATATTTTGCAGTGGTACCTACTTTACTTCAACTGCATCTGCATCCTCAGGACAAGGACACAGTTTTTTTTTTTCTTTACAAATCAGTATTGATGAGTGAAAATTTACAAAATTTGATTCAGCTGCTTTGCCGAACTTCAACAAGAAATTCAATTTGTTCCCGATTATTTTTTAACTAACTTCATTCCATTGTATGGAGCTGGCGCAACGGTGGGGAACAGCAAAGTCATCTAACCCCATAGATTTTGCGTTTAACGCTGATCACTTCCTCTAAGAGTCACATTCAGTCTATCAAGGGGTTAATCAGGGTTTAAAATGAAAAATACATATTTACCTCATCCATGTGCGGAGAGGCGATTCACCATGCACCTGAATTTCCTGACACTTAGTAGTAACAAATCAATTGTTCCAGAAATGGAACTCATCTCATCCATTTGATCGCAGAAAGGCTGTCGCGACCATCTTGGTTGGAGAAAACGTGCCAATTCTCGCGCATGCTAACGTGATAACATCACCATGCCATCAAGCTGGATGGGCAAAGTGAAGTCATCACTGATGACTGGTAACGTCACACGTCATCACGGACTAGAATTGGCATGTTTTCTTCAATCAAGATGGTTGCAACGGCCTTTCCGCGATCAAATGGATTAGATGAGGGCACAGAAAGGGGTTTATACTATGTGAAAGCAGAATGGGGGCATTATACTATGTAGGGGCACAGCAGGGGCATAATACTATGTGGGGGCACAGCAGGGGCATTATACTATGTGGGGGCACAGCAGGGGCATAATACTATGTAGGGGCACAGCAGGGGCATTATACTATGTGGGGGCACAGCAGGGGCATAATACTATGTAGGGGCACAGCAGGGGCATAATACTATGTGGGGGCACAGCAGGGGCATAATACTATGTAGGGGCACAGCAGGGGCATTATACTATGTGGGGGCACAGCAGGGGCATAATACTATGTGGGGGCACAGCAGGGGCATTATACTATGTGGGGGCACAGCATGGACACTACACTATACAGGGGCACAGCAGGGGCATTATATGAGGTATTACAGTGTGTGGTTATGTTGGAGAAACCTAAAATGGGGTATTATACTGTAAAGGAGAAACATAAGGAGTAATATAATATAAATAAAAATATAGTATAATATCAATTGCATTTTATTTTAAAAATGACAGGAAAAAAATAGTTAAAAAAATATGAAGAAACCATTGATGTAAAATTACATATAACCTCTATGTAGGGGCGCACACAGATATGAAAGGGCCCATACTTTGTATAGGACACTCCCCCAATGATTTATAGAATAAATAAATGATTTTTAATAAAATCTCACTCTTAACTAGGGATGAGCGAACTTTTGAAAAGTTCGGTTCGGTTCGCTTCGGCGAACTTTCTTGAATTTCGGATTCGTATGAAACGAACCTAAAACGAACCTTGCTATAACGGCTGAATAATTGCTTCTACAATAATGGGAGTCTGATAGGGTACAGTTTTGTTTACTTGCAGTTGCTATTACAATGAAAAAAGTGGAAAAATCCAAGTGACTTCAACAACGGCGACGCAAAATATACGCATATTTGAGAATTTACACTAATGCGTACGCTAATGCGAACATTCCCGCACAAATAACGAACATACAGTGTAATGTTGTCAAAGGTACGCTACTTAACTGAATATGTACGCATTAGCGTACGCATACACTGCGTCTGCGAACATTCCTACTCAAGTAACGAACATACAGTCTAGCGTTGTCAATTGTACGCTACTTAACTGAATATGTACGTATTAGCGTACATTCTCAATAAATATGCGTATATTTTGCGTCGCCGTTATTTTAACCAGATTCGTTACGAACTTTCTCAAAATTCGGTTCGGTGACGAACCGACTTTTGGGAAAGTTCGTAACGAATCTGGTTCGTTACGGTTCGGTTCGCTCATCCCTACTCTTAACCAATTTATCCGACTTCATTGTCAGAAAAAGTAGAACAGGTTCTTGATAAAGAGAACACTATGTTACTCAATATATTTACCTTACACTATTAGAAAAAATACTCTTCCCTTCATAGAGTACATGGAAATACTGTCTACCTGCAGGCTGCCACCGCCACTAGAGGGAGCCCCGTGCATAAAAATGGCTCTCACATAAGATTTCAGCAGAAGCAATAATCTGGGTCATTTGACCACTTAAATGCCATGTTCAATAACGACCGCTGTATCTAAGCATTTATAGATTGTCACCCATTGGCATCCCACAAATGAGAATGTGGGTTTCCACTGTCTTGACATGGCAGCCTAGCGCTTCATGAAGGCCCCAGGCCTGCCTGCAGTGTATCTGCTGACTGATGGTGACTATTAGTATAGCACTAGCAGTATAATTCTCTTCCCTGCATAAGCATTACAGAGTATTATCGTATTTTTTGCCCATAAGACGCACCTAGGTTTTAGAGGGCGATAATAGAAAAAAATATATTTGAACAAAAGGAGCTTCTGGCACAATGTCATGGGGTAATCTGCTGATGATGGGGAGGGATCTACCACTGACACAATGTTATAGGGGATCTACTGCTGACACAATGTTATAGGGGATCTACTGCTGACACAATGTTATGGAGGGATCTGCCACTGACAACATTATAGGATAATCTGCTGCAGACACACTTATTGGGAGAGGGGGTGGGTATTCAGTGACATTGACACTTTAATAAGGAGTCACTTTATTAGGGATACCGTTTGGAGAAGTTTGACACAGCACCACACAGCTATCAGGGCACATACACAGGAGCAGGCACATGTGAAGAATTAAAGGCGGAGCAGGCATGTGTGACAGGAAAGCATACTCCACCCCTCCTCTGCCTGCTCTCACACACCCTTCAATGGTCTCCCTGCTAACAGGCTGCCAGTCCCTGTCATACAGCACCCACCGGCTCTCCCTCTTCAGATAACACATTTTTATAGATGTTGAGTACATCGCGGAGAAGTCTGCGATGAACCTTCAAAGCAATGCACCAAACATTTTTTATTTTTTTCCCCTGTATTCACTCATTAAGACGCACTAACTTTTTACCTCGATTTTAGGGGGGAAAAGTATGTCTTATAGGGCAAAACATACAGTATGTAAGCAATAACATTTTGTCTGTTAAAATCCACCTGTGGGACAAGTAAATGGTGAAATAAAAAGTTAAAAAATGTAATAAATATCAAAAAATTTCAAGTAAAAAAATACTCATTTTCCATGGTAAAAAAGCTTTTCAATGTAAGAAATTGCAAAAATAAAATCTCCTCCGTGATGAGTTGCACTTTACAATTATCGTGTAGTGTACCCCATACAGTGAATGATGTGAAAAAACAAAATAACAAAAAAAAAAAAAACGGAATACAAAGCAATTAAAAAGTGTTATTTGCCCCAAATGATACCAATGAAAACTACAAGTGGTCTCTGTAGAATGAAAAATAAAAAAGTTATAGGTCTTGGAATGTTGTGATGCAAAAGCATTCCTTTTTTAAAAGGAATTTTTTATTGTGCAAAAGTAGTAAAATGCTTAAAAATATATACATTTACTATCACTGTATTCGTACTGAGAATAAATGTATCATGTTATTTATGCCACGAAAAAATGAACACTGGAAAATTTATACCATAAAAACTCTGTGCCAGAATTACTATTTTTCCCATCCCCCAAAGTTAATAAAAGTTAATCAAAAACAATCCCCCAGCCTGTCTTTAGCCATAGGCTTCATTACTACAATAACTAATGGACACAACTGATCAAATAACTAAAGTGTGGAACTCAGCGTTAGCAAGGACACGCAGGTTGTTTCGGCACACCTTGTGGCTTCAGCTACACACTACTACTGTCTGTTCCCTGTTGTAAGAGCTTCTATAATGTGTAGCAGGGACACCTAGTGTCACAAGTGAGCATTGCAATGCACAGTAAATTACATGTAGACAGGGTAGGACACCACATCATACAACATTCACATATACTGTAATACAGTGAACACAGGCTGAGTACACAAAACTGACAGTCATCACTAGTATCTTTTTCTTAAAGGGACAACAACCTGCAAATAAAAGAAAATTGTCACATATAAGTGAGAGTGGCCCTGCTGTGCCAAGTAACAGGCTTGACTTTGGGCTAAATCCAAGGCCTTACTCTGTCACTCCCCTGGTATTCAATTTTGAACTCCTATATAGGGATATGAATCTACTGCAGGTGAGTATCCAGACCACTACCTACTGGTACAGTCCTGATATACTAGATAGTTGACCCACTGAGGTCAGGGACTTTGGTGCAAGCAAATATAGAAAAAAACTGCAAAATTGCAGGAAAACCACAAGAGCAGTCTGAACACCACTAAGGTCACTAAGGCTTGAATGCTGTTTTTTACAGCCAGAGAGCAAAGTTATAACATATAGAGACACAGGATGAAATTGTGGGCAGGATGGTAGTAAATACTCCATCAGGATAGGCAGGCAGGATACTTTGCAGAAATATGAACAAGGCAGACAGACTGGGTAAACTTAAACACAAACTGAACTGAACTGAAAGTGTAGGAGCACACAGGCAGGGCAGGTACAGCGCAGGAGCACAGTAAGAACACAGGCAGAACTAATGCCCAATAAAAGCAGGAGACTAGAAGAAGCACTAAACTTCCAAATACCTGAGAACCTAAAGCTCAGGAACCCTCTGCCTGGAGAGTGCTCCTTAAATACCCAGGGACCAAAGCCATTGGCAGGGAAAGGATTTGCAAACATGACACTGACCCCTGAAGAGATAAAGGCTGGAACACTAGGTAGCATCATGCAGAAGATGCTGGAGACCAGGACTCCAGATGGCATAAAGAGTGCTGCAGCATACAAATCTCACAGGAGATAACAGGGTAGTGATGGGCATCGACCACTGTCCTAACAGAAACCTCAGCACACAGGACATATGTACAACAGCATGTCAAACATAGGATGGATGATGCACTGAGCAAAAATTTACCAAAATCCACATCCTTCCTGCAGAAACAGCTCTGCTTACATGTACAGGATACAACTCATTTTCCATCCTAGAAATGTGTGAATATTCCCTGAAGCTCCAGAGATATCATGTAATAACTCATAACCAATCATCACCGATAATACCATTCTCAATACCCGAGCACTGGAGATATTGACCATACATCCATCTAGACCAATAGAGATGATATCAGGACATGAACTACAGATGTAACCAGCATTAAAGTCAGGCCTGATACATTATCCCACCATCTTATCCCATTACTTAGTATACTGTAATTATGTGAAAAGTTTCTAAGGCTTAAAGGTGGTGTTGAGTTTAACTACTGAGATGGTGCGCTATCCCACTGATTTTAGTGCTGGCTACATCTATACATTCACATGTACAGATACACCCTGTGACTTAAACATGAGGAACCTATAAATTTTAAATCCGTCCACACCTTAAACATCTCAGGGTTTCCCTTGAATGTAAATTTTTTTTACGGTAAAGAAACCTGACTTTCTGCTCTCCTACCGCACTATGTGGATTCTCCTCTATGCAGAACATCTGATATGTGACAGTCCTCTCCATACTATGGCTGGAGGTCAATTCAAAGTCCTTCCGTAGTTTGTAACTCCACAGTTCACTTTATTGTCATCAAGTTGAAGGACCCTTTCCTGACAACCCTATTAATCCCTATAAGTTCTGTTGATGTCACTACCTCCACATTATAGGAGCAAAAATATAAGTGAATATAAAGTATGCATACTACTTATAACTTAGTGGTGTGATCAAGGGGTTGTCAGACTTCCTATGACATGAAAATGAGGATTGCCAGGCTCCCTGTGATGCCTGTGTGAAGGTTGTCAAGCTCCTTCTGATGTGATTTAGGGTTGTCAGGGTCACTGTAATGTCTGAATGAGGGGTGTGAAACTCCCTGTGATGTCTGAGTGAGTGTTATTAGGATCCCTGTGATATGTGTGCAAGGGATATCAGGCTCCTTATGATGTCGGTGTAAGGTTTGTCAAGCTTCTTTTTATGTGTGGATGAGGGTTGTCAGGCTCCCTGTGATACACCATATGTAAGTGAGGGGTTTCAGGCTCCTTGTGATGTGTTGGTGAAGGATTTCAAGCTCACTGTGATCTGAGAGAAGATTATCATCATCCCTGTCTTGTATGAATGAGGGGTGTCAGGCTCCCTGTGATGTCTGAGTGAGGGTGTCAGGTCTCTGTGATGTCTGAGTGAGGGGTGTCAGGCTCCTGTGATATCTGAGTGAAGGGTTGTCAGGCTCCCTGTGATGTCTGAGTGAGGGGTGTCAGGGTCCTGTGATGTCTGAGTGAGGGGTGTCAGGCACCTGCAATGTCTAAGTGAGGGTTGTCAGTCTACCTGTGATGTCTCTGTTAGGGGTGTCAGGTTCCCTGTGATGTCTGAGTGACGGGTGTCAGGGTCCTGTGATGTCTGAGTGAGAGGTGTCAGGGTCCCTGTGATGTCTGAGTGAGGGGTGTCAGGCTCCCTGTGATGTCTGAGTGAGGGGTGTCAGGTTCCCTGTGATGTCTGAGTGAGGGGTGTCAGGCTCCTGTGATATCTGAGTGAGGGTTGTCAGGCTCTCTGTGATGTCTGAGTGAGGGGTGTCAGGCTCTCTGTGATATCTGAGTGAGGGGTGTCAGGCTCCCTGTGATGTCTGAGTGATGGTTGTCAGGCTCCCTGTGATGTCTGAGTGAGGGGTGTCAGGTTCCCTATGATGGGTGTAGGTTGTGGTCACTTACCTGTTAGTATGGAGATCCTGGCAGCACAGTGACAGGTGAAGATGAGTCCAGGTCCTCTTCTTCCCAGAGTCTGTCTCTGACCCTCACATTTATCTTCTTCTTACACCAGCGCTGGCTCATCTGTGAAGAGATCAGGTAGAAATAGAAGAGTTCGGGGAATTATGAGAAATTCTGATAAAAGTTTTACCAGAAGAGGGAATATTGTCATTTATAAAGTTTCTGTTATTTCTTAGGAAAGATTATTCACTGGAGATAAAGTGACCAGGAAACTTTCTTCATCCATCTCCATTAGATTAGTGAGTTGTTCTACTCACCCTCCCCAGTGGTCATGCCCCAGCTTCCTCTGTCCTCAGCCTCTGGATCTGCTCTTTCCCTCCTTGCACACTCCAGCCTGTATAAGTGTGTCTAGTGCTGACTATAGGCCAACTGTCCAGAAATTCGACAGGTGGTAGCAGTGGGTTTTGGGCTGCATGGACTGTGTTGGAATGTGAATTGTGCACATTTTGTTGTCTGAATGGCAGGGGAGTGCAAGATTGAGTGAGTGGAGTAAATAAACCCCTTGCAGTGCCCCCATGTCACATGCCAGGGTGGTTCCATATTTGGCATTGTGGATTCCTGATCCAGTGAACCATCCACTTTGAGCTACTGGCACACTACTTTCCTACTGACTGGTCCAAAATAGCATTTCTTTTCTCCCTACTGCCTGGTGAGGCACATGCCCGAGCTATGATAAATTTCATATTACAGTAGGGAAAAAAAGTATTTAGTCAGCCACCAATTGTACAGGTTCTCCCACTTAAACAGATGAGGTCGGCCTGTAATTGACATCATCATCAACTATGAGAGACAAAATGAGAAAACAAATTCAGAAAATCACATTGTCTGATTTTTAAAGAATTTATTTGCAAATTATGGTGGAAAATAAGTACCGTATTTTTCGCCCTATAAGACGCACTGGTTCATAAGACACACCTAGGTTTTAGAGGAGGACAATAAGAAAAAAATATTTTTCATAAGACCTCAGGTCAGATCACCAATCAGACCCCCAATGTTAATAAGACCCTGAATCAAACCTTAGATCCGACCCCAAATGTTAATAAGTCACCAATAAGACCTTAGATCACAATCACAATCAGACCTCAGATATTGGCCCCAATATAAATAACCCCATTCAGACCTCAGGTTAGACCTCTAGTCTTAAATCAGCCCCCATGCCTCTTTTTTATCAGCCCCCAGTCTCATATTAGCCCCCATGTCTCTTTTTATCAGCACCCAGTCTCATATCAGCCCCCATGCCTCTTTTTATCAGCACCCAGTCTCATATTAGCCCCCATGCCTCTTTTTATCAGCACCCAGTCTCATATTAGCCCCCATGTCTCTTTTTATTAGCACCCAGTCTCATATTAGCCCCCATGCCTCTTTTTATTAGCACCCAGTCTCATATTAGCCCCCATGTCTCTTTTTATTAGCACCCAGTATCATATCAGCCCCCATGCCTCTTTCTATTAGCACCCAGTATCATATCAGCCCCCATGCCTCTTTTTATTAGCACCCAGTATCATATCAGCCCCCATGCCTCTTTTTATTAGCTCCAAGTTTCAAATTAGCCCCCATGCCTCTTTTGACCAGCCACAGTCTTATATCAGCCCCCACACCTCTTCTGATCAGCCCCCAAGCTTCAAATGGTGCCCTCAGCCTCATATTAGCCCCATGCCTCTTTTCTTCAGCCCCAGGCTTATATCAGCCCCCACACCTCTTCTGATCAGCCCCCAAGCTTCAAATGGTGCCCTCAGCCTCATATGACATAAAATAAATAAAGCACTTACCTCCCCTGCTCCTGGACGCTGCTGATCCTTGCCGCCCGCGCTCTTCTCCCTCCTCTGTCGGCTGTGCTGTGAACTGGCGTGCACAGCATTAGGTCACATAGTGCCTTCACGCTGTGAGCAGCCCTGCACATCTGAGCGGAGGACCAGGAAGCGGTGAGTACAGATCCTTCACCGCTTCATGGTCCTCTGGTGCTAATGAGCGATTCCATAATTGAAGTTACTATTTGGAGGAAAGTAACCCACTTTGGAGGAAAAAAAACTGCGTCTTATGGGGCGAAAAATGTGGTATTTGGTCAATAACAAAAGTTCCTCTCAATACTTTGTTATATATCCTTTGTTGGCAATGACCAAGGTCAAACGTTTTCTGTAAGTCTTCACAAGGTTGGCACACACTGTTGCTGGTATGTTGGCCCATTCCTCCATGCAGATCTCCTCTAGAGCAGTGATGTTTTGGGGCTGTTGCTGGGCAACACGGACTTTCAACTCACTCCAAAGCTTTTCTATGGGGTTGAGAGCTGGAGACTGGCTAGGCCACTCCAGGACCTTGAAATTCTTCTTACGAAGCCACTCCTTCGTTTCCCTGGCAGTGTGCTTGGGATCATTGTCATGCTGAAAGACCCAGCCACGTTTCATCTTCAATGCCCTTGCTAAAGAAAGGAGGTTTGCACTCAAAATATCATGATACATGGACCCATTCATTCTTTCATGTACACGGATCAGTCATCCTGGTCCCTTTGCAGAGAAACAGCCCCAAAGCATGATGTTGCCACCCCCATGTTTCACAGAAGGTATGATGTTCTTTGGATGCAACTGAGCATTCACTCTCCTCCAAACACGACAAACTGTGTTTCTACCAAACAGTTCTACTTTGGTTTCATCTGACCATATGAAATTCTCACAATAATCTTCTGGAACATCTAAATGCTCTCTAGCAAACTTCAGACAGGCCCGGATATGTACTGGCTTAAGCAGATGTACACGCCTGGCACTACAGGATGTGAGTCCCTGGCGGTGTAGTGTGTTACTGACGGTAAATCTGTTAGTTTATGGATGAGCACACCCTATCCAGTACTGTATTATTGTAGGATTATAAAGTATGCAGAGAGTGTAGATTATCAATATAATATTTATTATTAATACATATAAAATAATAGCTGGCCAGCTATGAATGGGTCAATAATAAAATAGATAAAAGAATCTATCCCAGGGGGGGTAGGGATAAAAGAAAAAAGTAAATGATGATTAACAATGTCTTGCTAAAAAAGAAAACAGAAATATGAAAAAATGAATAAAAACGTGGAGTTTTTGAACAGTAGTAGGTAGTCTTTGTATTAGCGCTAATGTATTTGTGGCGCTACAGCTCAGTTCAATTGAATTGGCAGTCTTTGTGTATTTGTAGCGCTTCAGCTCAGTTCAATTGAATAGACATTCTTTCAATACAGTTTCCCATATTGGGCTTAATCATATAAGTCAAATTTTGTACGTTACCCCTCTGTTCAATACCGTAGTGTCTGGGGGGCGATATCTTTGTTGCTAACGGCCGTCAGCACGAGGACGCCGTTCTTCTATTAGTGTAGCGGCGGCAACAACACAGTGTGCGCGGTTCTTTTCCCGGCTTCTATACAGCGATGTCCAGCGTGGCGTCCCGCGTATTGGTAAACTGCTGTTGTTGTTTGTAAATGGGCCGGTGTTCTCAATATCCCTTTTGGGACCTTAGGATTCAATGAGTAGCCTCCTCTTTGTATGTTCAATATAGGGGCTTGTCTCGGAGGACAAATAATAAATAAAGAAGTAAAAAAAAAATAAAATAAAATAAAAATAAAAAAATAAAGGAGGTAAAATCGATCCAGTAAAATGGTAGTTGTGGTGAATTTCAAACTTCTTAATGCCAGTATCCGTACTTGTCCTTCAGATGCCAAACGCGTTTCGGGGCGTATTCTCCTGCCCCTTCCTCAGTGGCTACCAATAATGGACTATGGACCTGGCAAACTTAAATAGTCCTAGGATAGTGCATCATTCCAGTGACATGGAAAAATTGACGTGGATTCGGATTGGGATCAGCGTTTGTTCTTATAGTCTTAACAGGAAAAGATTATACGTGAATTCATATTCATATATCAATCAATAAATGGAAAAACGTGGAAAGCAAAACATATAGAGATATGACTTGCGTAAATCCCTATTTTGTGAAGTGAACTTTCAACTGCTGACTTTTCGGTGCTTTGTGTCAGTGCAGGTTCAGTTTTATTTTTTTGACAATTTATTTCTTCCTTATATATATTCTATGTGTATACTGAAATAGGTAGTATTAATTTCTTTGCTCATTTGTATTCATCGTTACTATATGTGTATATTTTATTTTTTGTTTTTTGTTTTCTTATTGTTTTTTGTTTTCTTATTGTTTTTTAAAAAAGGGGGTTTTCATTTTTCTTTTTCTTTTTTCTTGTGTGTATAGTGTAAGGTGCTAAGGTAAGTGTCCCTATATTTTTGTTTTTATTATTAATTTTGTCCCTATTTATATTTTATTTTTATTTCTTATTTTTATTTTTGTATTTATTTTTGTTTTGGTTATATGTATTTGTGTTTCTCTTGTTGGTTAGTTTTTTCGTCTTTCTTCTAGGTGGCGGTTGACGTGTGTGGGGTGGGGGGCCTCACAGGGAGGGGGGTCAGGGTGCTGGTAATGAACAGCCGGAACCCGATCACCCGTCTCTGCAGGGCACCCCGCCCATATCAACGGTGATCTACAGAAAACCGAAGATCTCCATTTCGGCGTTTAGACCTTTTGGGATCATGGATTCGAATTCGAAGATTCTTCTTGATTCGATTCTAGACATGTTTTGTATATGGTTGCCTCCTCTCCATGGTCGTGGGATTTTTTCTAGGGCTGTAAATGTAAGTAATGACGGATCTTTGTTATGAGTTTCTTTGAAGTGTTTGGATAGTGAATGTAAATCGTACCCCTTTTTTATATTGTTAATATGTTCTGATATTCGTTTTTTTAAAGGTCGTTTGGTCCTACCGATATATTGTTTTTTGCAAGGACATTGGATTAAATATATGATATCAGTGGAATTACATGTCATGTGATCTTTGATTGTATGGATATGTTTGTTTACTGTTGATTGGATTTCTGTTGTTTTTCTGGGAAATTTTGTAGTCTTACAATTAATACAGCTTCCACATCGGTGGAAGCCTTTTGATGTTAACCAGTTAGTGTTTTTTTGTATTTTTGTACTCTTGACTGTGGGGGCAACTTTGATTCCCAGGTTTGGGGCTTTCGTATATACTATTTGTGGTGTTTGAGGTATTTGTGATCCTATAATTTTATCCTTCTGTAGTAAGTGCCAGTGTTTCTTCAAGATTTGTTCAACTGTTTTATATTTGGAGTTAAATGGTAATATTATCCTCATTTGGTCCTCACTTTTGGTTGTTTTTTTATTTGTATTAAAGAAACTCTCTCTATTCATATATCTAACTTTATTTAATGAGGACTCAATCATGGAGGATGGGTATTTTTTGTTTATGAATTGTTGTTTTAGATTGATGGCTTCGTTTTCAAATTGATCATTTGTTGAACAGTTTCTCTTCAATCTTCTGAACTGACTAGTTGGTATGTTGGTTAACCACCTTGGTAGGTGGCAACTATTGAATAAAATGTAGCTGTTTTTCATAACCTGTTTTTGATATGTACTGCATATTAGTTTGTTGTTTTGTATTTTTATTTTTAAATCTAAGAATTCTATATAGCTATTGCTTATGGTGGATGTGAAGGTTAAGTTGAAGTTATTTGAGTCCAGATTTTTGATGAAAGTGTCCAAATCGTCCGTTGTACCTTGCCAAATAAAAATGATATCATCAATATATCTCCGCCATAGGACCAGATTCCCCCCCAGGTGTGGTTGGATATGTTCTTTTTCCCACTGGGCCATAAATAGATTGGCATAGCTGGGGGCGAATCTGGTACCCATGGCGGTTCCACACTGCTGAATATAATATTGTGAATTGTACCAAAAATAGTTATGGGTTAATATATGATGAATGCTGTTTGTGATGAAGTCTATTTGTTTACGCTCCAGTTCTCCATTGTTTATTAATTGTTCTTTTACTGCCTGAATACCCAAATTGTGGTTAATGACTGTGTATAATGAATTAACATCAATAGTACCTAGTTGCCAGTGTGATTCAAAATTTAGTTGTTCTAACGTGTATATGATGTCAGTGGTATCCTTAATGTACGATGGAATTTTTTTAACTGAGGGTTGGAGTAACTTATCGATGTATTGTGAGAGATTAGAGGTAATTGAACCTATTCCAGAAATGATCGGTCTTCCGGGTGGATTGTTGATATTTTTGTGGATTTTGGGTAAATGGTAAAATATAGGTATTCTCTTATCAGTTGATGTGATAAATTTAAATTCTCTTTCCAGTAAGATGTTATCTTCTAGTCCTTTTTGACATAGTTCCATTAGATTTTTATAGAACGTAGATGTGGGATCTGATTTAATTTTTTTATATGTGGTTGTATCGGCAAGTTGTCTTTCACTTTCTTTATTATAGTCTGTGTAGTTCAGTATGACTATTGCCCCTCCTTTGTCTGCGGGGCGTATTACTATTTCTTCATTTGCCTGTAACTCTTTGATTGCTGTGATTTCTTTTCTCGTTAAGTTATTTCTAGTGTGTTTTCCACTTATTTTTCTGATATCGTTTTCTACATTTTTCTTGAATGTAGCTAGTTCTTCGCTAATTTCTTGACGTGGGTATCTTTTGGATTTGGGTTTTAGGTCTGTATGTAGGTATATTTGATGTTCTTCTATTGTATTTAGTATAGGGTTTTCATGTAGTATTTTTTTAAGCATAGTTTTCTGATAAACTTCTCAATACCGATATATGTACCAAATTTATCCAATTGTCTAGTAGGGGCGAATTTTAGGCCTTTATTTAAGAGGTTTGTATGTGTTTCAGTTAGTGGCTTATCGCTGAGATTGATTATTATATTGTCTAGTTGTGTGTCCTGTGTTGTCTGGTCCTTTTTTGTTCTTTCGTAGTCCTCTTCTTGTTCTCTTGCGTATCTTTGTGGATAAGTTCTTCTTGGGTCTGGGTGGTTGTTGTAATGATTTTGGGTCTGTTGGTTGTGTTTCTGATAGTTCTGGTGATGTGTCTGCTCTAAATTCAGTTGATATCTTGGGGAAATGGGCCTCTCCGTGTATTGGTGATTCTGTCAGTGTCTGAGGTTGTATCTGTGAATTGGTGATGGTGTTCTTCTCCGTGCATTTGTTTGGTGTTTGTGGTGACCTTTGATGTGTCCTTATTCGGTGATGTGGGGTGTTTGGTCTAAAAAAAAGGGGTTTTGTTCAGGGGTTCAAATCTATTGGTGGTTGGAATTGTGTATGGAGATGTTGTGAATCGTGTTTGTCTATCCCTTTCATCCCTATCCTGTGTGGGCTGTCTTGTGTGTCTTTCTTCTATGTTCCCTTTTTGTAAACTTTTTTGTTTGGTTGTTTTGGTTATCATCGTCCATATTATAATGTTCCATTATTGATCCTCTCTGTTTATTCCATCTCATCTTTCTATTCTTTTGTATATGATTTCTTTTTCTAGAGCATCTAAGCTCTTACCAAATTCTTTCTTGCCACTTGGTGTATTCCTCGTCCCGTGGTAATTTGTCAGTAATTCCCTTAAGTTCATTGATTTTTGTTGTGATTTCTGTCAGTATCTGTGTGCGTCTTTTAATAATCATTTTTACTAGTACAACTGATTGATTTTTCAAGAAGGTGTTCCATTCTTGTTGAAATTCTTCATTATATAAGTCTTTGGGCTGGATCTTTATTTAGTGTGAGACCCTTTGGTATATTATTATTTGCTATATATTGATTCAGTGTTTTTATTTCCCATCTGTGTTTCAGTTGCTTCAATAATAATTTTTTCTAGTTCTTTGAAAGTGTCATCTGCTAGATTTCGTAATATCTTAAAACGTTATTCTCTGTAATCAAATATATAGTTTTCAACATTCTTGCATTTTTATCAATACAGTCCCAGATGTCCATGATCCTCTGGTGGGGGCTCTACTCTGGGTATGGAATATGGGTAAAATTTTGAATAAATCAACAGTGAGATGGCTCACCACTAGGGATCAATGAGACGTCGGGGTGCTCAAATCCTAGCTATACCCACAGCCTTTTTGTATGGAGAGGATAAATCTGTTAGTTTATGGATGAGCACACCCTATCCAGTACTGTATTATTGTAGGATTATAAAGTATGCAGAGAGTGTAGATTAATCATATAATATTTATTATTAATACATATAAAATAATAGCTGGCCAGCTATGAATGGGTCAATAATAAAATAGATAAAAGAATCTATCCCGGGGGGGGTAGGGATAAAAGAAAAAAGTAAATGATGATTAACAATGTCTTGCTAAAAAGAAAACAGAAATATGAAAAAATGAATAAAAACGTGGAGTTTTTGAACAGTAGTAGGTAGTCTTTGTATTAGCGCTAATGTATTTGTGGCGCTACAGCTCAGTTTCAATTGAATTGGCAGTCTTTGTGTATTTGTAGCGCTTCAGCTCAGTTCAATTGAATAGACATTCTTTCAATACAGTTTCCCATATTGGGCTTAATCATATAAGTCAAATTTTGTACGTTACCCCTCTGTTCAATACCGTAGTGTCTGGGGGGCGATATCTTTGTTGCTAACGGCCGTCAGCACGAGGACGCCGTTCTTCTATTAGTGTAGCGGCGGCAACAACACAGTGTGCGCGGTTCTTTTCCCGCTTCTATACAGCGATGTCCAGCGTGGCGTCCCACGTATTGGTAAACAGCTGTTGTTGTTTGTAAATGGGCCGGTGTTCTCAATATCCCTTTTGGGACCTTAGGATTTCAATGAGTAGCCTCCTCTTTGTATGTTCAATATAGGGGCTTGTCTCGGAGGACAAATGATAAATAAAGAAGTAAAAAAAAAAAAAAAAAAAAAATATAAAGGAGGTAAAATCGATCCAGTAAAATGGTAGTTGTGGTGAATTTCAAACTTCTTAATGCCAGTGTCCGTACTTGTCCTTCAGATGCCAAACGCGTTTCGGGGCGTATTCTCCTGCCCCTTCCTCAGTGGCTACCAATAATGGACTATGGACCTGGCAAACTTAAATAGTCCTAGGATAGTGCATCATTCCAGTGACATGGAAAAATTGACGTGGATTCGGATTGGGATCAGCGTTTGTTCTTATAGTCTTAACAGGAAAAGATTATACGTGAATTCATATTTATATATCAATCAATAAATGGAAAAACGTGGAAAGCAAAACATATAGAGATATGACTTGCGTAAATCCCTATTTTGTGAAGTGAACTTTCAACTGCTGACTTTTCGGTGCTTTGTGTCAGTGCAGGTTTAGTTTTATTTTCTTTGAAAATCTGTTTATATATCAATCAATAGATAGAAAAATGTGAAAAACAGAGCGTATAGAGATATGACTTTCGTAAATCCCTATTTTGTGAAGTGAACTTTCAACTGCTGACTTTTCGGTGCTTTGTGTCAGTGCAGGTTCAGTTTTATTTTTTTGACAATTTATTTCTTCCTTATATATATTCTATGTGTATACTGAAATAGGTAGTATTAATTTCTTTGCTCATTTGTATTCATCGTTACTATATGTGTATATTTTATTTTTTGTTTTTTGTTTTCTTATTGTTTTTTGTTTTTTGTTTTCTTATTGTTTTTTAAAAAAGGGGGTTTTTTGGTTGTCATTTTTCTTTTTTCTTTTTTCTTGTGTGTATAGTGTAAGGTGCTAAGGTAAGTGTCCCTATATTTTTGTTTTTATTATTAATTTTGTCCCTATTTATATTTTATTTTTATTTCTTATTTTTATTTTTGTATTTATTTTTGTTTTGGTTATATGTATTTGTGTTTCTCTTGTTGGTTAGTTTTTTCGTCTTTCTTCTAGGTGGCGGTTGCACCTTACACTATACACACATTAAAAAACAATAAGAAAACAAAAAACAATAAGAAAACAAAAAACAAAAAATAAAATATACACATATAGTAACGATGAATACAAATGAGCAAAGAAATTAATACTACCTATTTCAGTATACACATAGAATATATATAAGGAAGAAATAAATTGTCAAAAAAATAAAACTGAACCTGCACTGACACAAAGCACCGAAAAGTCAGCAGTTGAAAGTTCACTTCACAAAATAGGGATTTACGAAAGTCATATCTCTATACGCTCTGTTTTTCACATTTTTCTATCTATTGATTGATATATAAACAGATTTTCAAAGAAAATAAAACTAAACCTGCACTGACACAAAGCACCGAAAAGTCAGCAGTTGAAAGTTTCACTTCACAAAATAGGGATTTACGCAAGTCATATCTCTATATGTTTTGCTTTCCACGTTTTCCATTTATTGATTGATATATGAATATGAATTCACGTATAATCTTTTCCTGTTAAGACTATAAGAACAAACGCTGATCCCAATCCGAATCCACGTCAATTTTTCCATGTCACTGGAATGATGCACTATCCTAGGACTATTTAAGTTTGCCAGGTCCATAGTCCATTATTGGTAGCCACTGAGGAAGGGGCAGGAGAATACGCCCCGAAACGCGTTGGCATTGAAGGACAAGTACGGATACTGGCATTAAGAAGTTTGAAATTCACCACAACTACCATTTTACTGATCGATTTTACCTCCTTTATATATATATTTTTTTTTTTTACTTCTTTAT
>ONZH01006761.1:0-97398 GCA_900303285.1 Rhinella marina
CTAATGCTACGTATAAGTTACTCTATACGCTGTTGCGTACGAATTCAGTTAATTAGCGAACTTTTACTGTTAGTTTCGTTATTCGTGCGGCAAAAAGCCCGGGAAGAAAGCGGTCACCTGACCTAGCGGGCAGGGCTTGCTCTGATTGGCTCAGGCTCGGTAAGCCAGTGACGCATCACTTCTGCTGCGACTGCTGAGACGAGCAGAAGCACTGTGTGTGAAGTTCTGAAGTTTCTGGAACTGAATTTGTGGTGTAATTGTTCTGGGCATCCATAATACACATCAGGGCAAGTGCAGAGATAGTAATTAATCAGGCAGGGAGAGAGACAGGGAGAGAGAAAGGGAGAGACACAGGGAGAAAGATAGGGAGAGAGACAGGAGAGACATAGGGAGAAAGATAGGGAGAGAGACAGGGAGAGACATAGGGAGAAAAATAGGGAGAGAGACAGGGAGAGAGATAGGGAGAGAGACAAAGACCAGCTGCAGGGTCACAGTCAAGTGAAAAATGTCTGGAATGGAAAAGAAAAAGGGGTCCAGTTCCAGCCAGACCTCGAGCTCCAAAAAAAGGGAGCTGTAGCCGCAGCTTCTACTTGTAGAATTCGCAATACTTGGCCGGTGTTCCACCAGGCTAACCCACCAAGGCGCAAAATTGTAATGGAGGAGAAAGTGGATGAGGTAGTGGAGTGGATGGCACGCTCATCTCAGTCTCAGCTGGATGATCTGCTGTCATCTGATGATACAGTATCCATATGTAGCCAGGGGTCACGCTGAGGATTTGTACGCAATTTGTACGCTCATGCGTACTTGTTCACATAAGTAGCGTACCTTTAACAACTGTATGTTCGTTATTAGTGTACGAATGTTTGCAAAATATGACAGAATAAACAAATGATTTGTACGCAGCTTCGACCGAATAGTTTTGTATTAAGATCGAATCTTTTAAAAAATTCTACGAACATTTGGCGAAGCGAATTTTGCATGATTCACTCATCTCTAGCCACTATGAACAACAGGAACCTCCTAAAGCCACATACCTCCCAGCTGCTCCAACTGTCCTGGGATTATTTCGTAAAGCAAACCTTATGGGGACATTTCTGAGAGGTTTTATGGACGTTCTTGGGTGGATCCAAGGTTGGGCATAAGAATAGTGAGTCAAATGTCGGAAGGTGACACCGAAGGTAAGTTCATGGAAAGCAGCTTATCCTCTGAGGACCAATATACTAGAGGGGTAGGATCTTCATACAAGATGCTGCCCTGCTTGGATTTGCACTCATAGCCACCATGCTGTGAAGCAACCTATGCTAGTTCCTGGGCAGTAGACTTGTGAATGTGTATTGTACTACTACTCCCAGCATGTCCTGGCTGACTTGGCTGCAGATGGAGATGTTGATTTTTGCCGCCAGCGACGTTGCTTTCTTTATCTCCGCTCTTCTTATCTCGCCTCTAATAAAAAAAAATTCCCTCTCGTTCCTCTAAGGAGCCGCTTCCTCTGATCTCATCTCTTGTTCCCTGGAGGAGGCGCCGCTGCTCTCCAGACAAGGAAAACAATTAGCGTGACACTTTAATTAAGAGATGAGCAGATGTGCGAGGCTCTCACCGGCAACCTGCAGCGCGTAGCGTTCATGATTTCTCCGTACCGCGCAGTAATAGTAGCTGGGAAATCATCAAACCTTATTTTATATTTAAAAAAAAGTTACAAAATGCATTAATAGAAGAAAAAAAGCACAAAAAAAATTAAAAAAAAGTATTAATAATAAGAATAAGTCCCGGAATGGAGGATAAAAACCGCCACTTCCGTCTCTCATCATCCCAGGTCTTACCTTTCTATTCCTGCAGTTACGTCCCAGGCTTCAGATGGATCCATTGCCTTTGAAACCCAAGTAGGAGGAGGAGTTAGCTACTTCCTGCCTCCCTGAGGTCACCTCTGGTTCAGTCAGTGACAGAAATGGGGGAGGGATGGCCGGCTGTCAGTGGTCAGGGCCTTCTTTGTGACTGTATGAACATCCATGGCATTCAATATGGCTGATGTCAGAAGCTACTTCCTGTTCCAGAAAACTTTCTGTAACGTCCTCTTGTAGACATTGCCTGGACGCTGGTTCCTGGCCTGGTGACAGTGGGTATCCAGGCAGCAGGCTGCACAGCAAGAAAGCATAGCCAAGTCGGACTTGTGGATAATGAAAGAGAAGTGACAGGAGTTGAGGAGATCAGTTCTCGGGGACCAATTATGTTGCCTAATCTGAAGCGCAGAGATAGAGGTAGTAACATAGTTTATAAGGCCGAAAAAACCCCTCTGTCCATCCAGTTCTTCCTGTTTTCCTACAAGTTGATCCAGAGAAAGGCAAAAAAACCCTGTGAGGTAGAAGACAATTTTCCTCACTTTAGGGGAAAAAAAATTCCTTCCCGACTCCAATCAGACATCAGAATAACTCCCTGGATCAACGACACCTCTCTAGTAACTATAACCTGTAATATTATTACCTCCAGAAATACATCCAGGCCCCTCCTGATCTCTTATAGTGAACTTACCATCACCACCTCCTCAGGGAGAGAGTTCCATAGTCTCACTGCTCTTAACATAAAGAGTCCATAGTCTCACTGCTCTTACCGTAAAGAGTCCATAGTCTCACTGCTCTTACCGTAAAGAGTCCATAGTCTCACTGCTCTTACAGTAAAGAGTCCATAGTCTCACTGCTCTTACAGTAAAGAGTCCATAGTCTCACTGCTCTTACAGTAAAGAGTCCACAGTCTCACTGCTCTTACAGTAAAGAGTCCATAGTCTCACTGCTCTTACAGTAAAGAGTCCATAGTCTCACTGCTCTTACAGTAAAGAGTCCATAGTCTCACTGCTCTTACAGTAAAGAGTCCATAGTCTCACTGCTCTTACCGTAAAGAATCCTCTTCTATGTTTATGTACAAACCTTCTTTCCTCCAGACGCAGAGGATGTCCCCTCGTCACAGTCCTGGGGATAAATAGATGATGGGAGAGATCTCTGTACTGACCCTTGATATATTTATACATAGTTATTAGATCTCCCCTCAGTCGTCCCTAATTTTGATAATCTTTCTGGGTCCTGTAGTCCACCCATTCCAGTTATTACTTTAGTTGCCCTCCTCTGAACCCTCTCCAGCTCTGCTATGTCTGCCTTGTTCACAGGAGCCCAGAACTGTACACAGTACTCCATGTGTGGTCTGACTAGTGATGTGTAAAGTGGCAGGACTATGTTCTCATCACCGCCATCTATGCCCCTTCTGATGCAACCCATTATCTTATTGGCCTTGGCAGCAGCTGTCTGACACTGGTTTCTACAGCTTAGTTTGCTGTTCACTAAAATTCCTAGGTCCTTTTCCATGTGAGTGTTACCCAGTGTTTTACCATTTAGTATGTCCTGGTGACTTGCATTATTCCTTCCCATGTGCATAACCTTACATTTTAATCCTTAGATTTCGCACTTTACCTTCTCAATAAGATGTATGGACTTTACAGGTCAAATAGCCAGGTTAAAGTCCTCAGGATAGTCCTAGTCCTCAAGAGATGACCAGGGAGCTGGTAGTTGGCCGAGTCCAAGACTTACAGTTAAAATGGATTAGGCTCAGTAACGAATGTGGAATATAAGGTCCAAAATCGGTAGACGAAGACAAGGTCAAGAAACAAGTCTAGACAAATACAAAAAAATATACAGAAATGCAAAGTGAAGACCTTCAGGAGGTACTTTTCCAGGGAGGACAACCAAGCAGTGGATTATGGAGCAGTTCCAATATATATGGTGGAGGCTGACATCGCATGATGCATAGTGCCCAGTAATGCTCCAATCTACCTCTCACCTGGATGGAGGACCACTGTGGTGACTTACGACATGTACGTCTGGTGATGAAGGATATACTAGTTGCCTATTACATTGTGATCTTCTTTTCCAGGACATATTCCAGGCCTGGGTCTTAGAGCAGTGGAGATCTACAGTGGTGGTGTATTGTGTGGCAGTGGAGTGAATGGAGATCTATGGTGGCAGTGGAGCTCTGTATTACTGGTGGAGCGAGTGGAGACATCTATTATGGCAGTGGAGTGGATGGGGTTTTATGGTAGCAGTGATGTGAATGGAGATCTATGATAGCAGTGGAATAAGTGGAGATCAGTCCTGGTGGTGGACTGAATGGAGATCTATGATGGTGGTAGATTGAGTGGAGATGTATTGTGGTGGTCGAGAGTGTGGAGATCTGTGGTGGCAGTGGAGTAAGTGGAGATCTATGATAGCACTGGATTGAGTGGAGATCTACGGTGAAAGTGGAGTGAGTAACGATCTGTGGTGGCAGTGGAGTGAGTGGAGATCTATAATAGCAGTGGATTGAGTGGAGATCTATGGTGGCAGAGGAGTGAGTAACAATCTATGGTGGTGGTGGAGTGAGTGGAGGTCTATGGTGGCGGTGGAGTGAGTGGAAATCTATGGTGGCGGTGGAGTGAGTGGAGGTCTATGGTGGCGGTGGAGTGAGTGGAGATCTATGATAGCAGTGGAGTGAGTCCAGATCTATGGTGGTGGTCGAGTGTGTGGTGATCTATGGTGGCGGTGGAGTGAGTGGAGATCGATGGTGGCAGTGGAGTGAGTGGAGGTCTATGGTGGTGGAGTGAGTGGAGATCTATGGTGATGGAGTGAGTGGAGATCTATGGTGGCAGTGGAGTGAGTGGAGGTCTATGGTGGTGGAGTGAGTGGAGATCTATGGTGGTGGAGTGAGTGGAGATCTATGGCGATGAAGTGAGTGGAGATCTATGGTGGCAGTGGAGTGAGTGGAGGTCTATGGTGGTGGAGTGAGTGGAGGTCTATGGTGGTGGAGTGAGTGGAGATCTATGGTGGTGGAGTGAGTGGAGATCTATGGTGGCAGTGGAGTGAGTGGAGGTCTATGGTGGTGGAGTGAGTGGAGGTCTATGGTGGTGGAGTGAGTGGAGATCGATGGTGGCAGTGGAGTGAGTGGAGGTCTATGGTGGCGGTGGAGTGAGTGGAGATCTATGGTGGCAGTGGAGTGAGTGGAGATCTATGATAGCAGTGGAGTGAGTCCAGATCTATGGTGGTGGTCGAGTGTGTGGAGATCTATGGTGGCGGTGGAGTGAGTGGAGATCGATGGTGGCAGTGGAGTGAGTGGAGGTCTATGGTGGTGGAGTGAGTGGAGATCTATGGTGGTGGAATGAGTGGAGATCTATGGCGGTGGAGTGAGTGGAGATCTATGGTGGCAGTGGAGTGAGTGGAGGTCTATGGTGGTGGAGTGAGTGGAGATCTATGGTGGTGGAGTGAGTGGAGATCTATGGCGATAGAGTGAGTGGAGATCTATGGTGGCAGTGGAGTGAGTGGAGGTCTATGGTGGTGGAGTGAGTGGAGGTCTATGGTGGTGGAGTGAGTGGAGATCGATGGTGGCAGTGGAGTGAGTGGAGGTCTATGGTGGTGGAGTGAGTGGAGATCTATGGTGGTGGAGTGAGTGGAGATCTATGGTGGCAGTGGAGTGAGTGGAGGTCTATGGTGGTGGAGTGAGTGGAGGTCTATGGTGGTGGAGTGAGTGGAGATCGATGGTGGCAGTGGAGTGAGTGGAGGTCTATGGTGGTGGAGTGAGTGGAGATCTATGGTGGTGGAGTGAATGGAGATCTATGGTGGCAGTGGAGTGAGTGGAGGTCTATGGTGGTGGAGTGAGTGGAGATCTATGGTGGTGGAGTGAATGGAGATCTATGGTGGCAGTGGAGTGAGTAAAGGTCTATGGTGGTAAAGTGAACAGAAATACTTCCGCTTTCCATGACTGTAGCTCCTGCGCAGCGCTCCATCATAACAGCCACCATCATTGGTTGGGTTTGGTCCAAACGTCATGGACTCAGTTGTCAGTGGGTACACAATGGGGTCTAGTGGTATCTGCATTTGTCATCCCGCTAAACAGGATGATGTCTCCTGTGCCGCTCTGTGTCTGTCTTATATACATGTGACAATACAGATAATTTGGGTCCACCTCTCTCCGCGCTGTGGCCCCCATCGTCTCCCTGACACCCTCGCACCAGGCAGGTGGCATCCTGTAATCTCATTAGACTGTTCTGTGCCGCATTACATAGAATAAATCACTTGTAACCCACTGATCTCTCTCATTAACCCTATTACAGATGAATCTGCCTGACACCGCTCCGGCCTCCGAGAAATTAATTACCGTACACTCCCCACACGGAATAATTATAACCGAGATTGTCTCCCAAAGCCATCGCCGCTCCACGCTCACTGACACCGTCTCACATCTGCTGCGTATTATTCCCAGTCAGTGATGTCATCGGCTCTCATTGCACTATTCTAATAAGTCATTGTGTGTTTTAAGTGTGCCGCGGAGACAACAAACCGGACAAATGGCGAGGATGGAAAATCCCAAACAGAAAAAAATCTTCCTGTAGAAAATAAAAGTATATAAATGCAAAATTATACCGAAATATACAACAAACATGGGACCGGGAGCTGTACAGAAAAAAGAGACAAGTTGGCATGTAGGACTATTGTACTGCTACGTCTTTTGCATAGGAGGCAGTATTATAGTAGTTATATTCTTGTACATAGGAGGCAGTATTATAGTAGTTATATTCTTGTACATAGGAGCAGTATTATAGTAGTTATATACTTGTACATAAGAGCAGTATTATAGTAGTTATATTCTTGTATATAGGAGCAGTATTATAGTAGTTATATTCTTGTATATAGGTGCAGTATTATAGTAGTTATATTCTTGTACATAGGAGGCAGTATTATAGTAGTTATATTCTTGTACATAGGAGGCAGTATTATAGTAGTTATATCTTGTACATAGGAGCAGTATTATAGTAGTTATATTCTTGTAACATAGGAGGCAGTATTATAGTAGTTATAATTCTTGTACATAGGAGGCAGTATTATAGTAGTTATATTCTTGTACATTAGGAGGCAGTATTATAGTAGTTTATATTCTTGTACATAGGAGCAGTATTATAGTAGTTATATTCTTGTACATAGGAGGCAGTATTATAGTAGTTATATTCTTGTACATAGAGAGTATTATAGTAGTTATATTCTTGTAATAGGAGCAGTATTATAGTAGTTATATTCTTGTATATAGGAGCAGTATTATAGTAGTTATATTCTTGTACATAGGAGCAGTATTATAGTAGTTATATTCTTGTACATAGGAGCAGTATTATAGTAGTTATATTCTTGTACATAGGAGCAGTATTATAGTAGTTATATTCTTGTACATAGGAGCAGTATTATAGTAGTTATATTCTTGTACATAGGAGCAGTATTATAGTAGTTATATTCTTGTACATAGGAGCAGTATTATAGTAGTTATATTCTTGTACATAGGAGCAGTATTATAGTAGTTATATTCTTGTACATAGGAGCAGTATTATAGTAGTTATATTCTTGTACATAGGAGCAGTATTATAGTAGTTATATTCTTGTACATAGGAGCAGTATTATAGTAGTTATATTCTTGTACATAGGAGCAGTATTATAGTAGTTATATTCTTGTACATAGGAGCAGTATTATAGTAGTTATATTCTTGTACATAGGAGCAGTATTATAGTAGTTATATTCTTGTACATAGGAGCAGTATTATAGTAGTTATATTCTTGTACATAGGAGCAGTATTATAGTAGTTATATTCTTGTACATAGGAGCAGTATTATAGTAGTTATATTCTTGTACATAGGAGCAGTATTATAGTAGTTATATTCTTTGTACATAGGAGCAGTATTATAGTAGTTATATTCTTGTACATAGGAGGCAGTATTATAGTAGTTATATTCTTGTACATAGGAGCAGTATTATAGTAGTTATATTCTTGTACATAGGAGCAGTATTATAGTAGTTATATTCTTGTACATAGGAACAGTATTATAGTAGTTATATTCTTGTACATAGGAGGCAGTATTATAGTAGTTATATTCTTGTACATAGGAGCAGTATTATAGTAGTTTATATTCTTGTACATAGGAGCAGTATTATAGTAGTTATATTCTTGTACATAGGAGCAGTATTATAGTAGTTATATTCTTGTACATAGGAGGCAGTATTATAGTAGTTATATTTCTTGTACATAGGAGCAGTATTATAGTAGTTATATTCTTGTACATAGGAGCAGTATTATAGTAGTTATATTCTTGTACATAGGAGCAGTATTATAGTAGTTATATTCTTGTACATAGGAGGCAGTATTATAGTAGTTATATTCTTGTACATAGGAGGCAGTATTATAGTAGTTTTATATTCTTGTACATAGGAGCAGTATTATAGTAGTTATATTCTTGTACATAGGAGCAGTATTATAGTAGTTATATTCTTGTACATAGGAGGCAGTATTATAGTAGTTATATTCTTGTACATAGGAGCAGTATTATAGTAGTTTATATTCTTGTACATAGGAGCAGTATTATAGTAGTTATATTCTTGTACATAGGAGCAGTAAGTAGTTATTTAAGCAGTTATAGTTATATTCTTGTACATAGGAGCAGTATTATAGTAGTTATATTCTTGTACATAGGAGCAGTATTATAGTAGTTATATTCTTGCACATAGGAGCAGTATTATAGTAGTATATTATTGTACATAGGAGCAGTATTATAGTAGTTATATTCTTGCACATAGGAGCAGTATTATAGTAGTTATATTCTTGTACATAGGAGGCAGTATTATAGTAGTTATATTCTTGTACATAGGAGCAGTATTATAGTAGTTATATTCTTGCACATAGGAGCAGTATTATAGTAGTTATATTCTTGTACATAGGAGCAGTATTATAGTAGTTATATTCTTGTACATAGGAGCAGTATTATAGTAGTTATATTCTTGTACATAGGAGCAGTATTATAGTAGTTATATTCTTGTACATAGGAGCAGTATTATAGTAGTTATATTCTTGTACATAGAGCATTATAGTAGTTATATTCTTGAATAGGGCAGTATTATAGTAGTTATATTCTTGTACATAGGAGCAGTATTATAGTAGTTATATTCTTGTACATAGGAGCAGTATTATAGTAGTTATATTCTTGTACATAGGAGCAGTATTATAGTAGTTATATTCTTGTACATAGGAGCAGTATTATAGTAGTTATATTCTTGTACATAGGAGCAGTATTATAGTAGTTATATTCTTGCACATAGGAGCAGTATTATGGTTGCATGCCTTATCATAAATTAATCGCATCCTCTGGTATAAATACTGAATGTTCAGGGGCCGATGGGTCCCATTCACAGTACATCCCGCCCCTCCTTCACCATGCCCCCTTTTAAGCAAACAGTAGCAAGGGTGGCATAGGAATGCCACTTGTGCCTAATTTTAGTCATAATGGCGTTTTTAAAAGTTGCAGTCCTTTGGTTTACGGCTCTGTGGCGCCAGTTTCGGGGTACTTGTGCGCCGCCATGTGTCTGTGTCTTATAACCAGATGTCTGTATGTAGATCGGGGACGTGATTTGGTATTTGCAGTTATTACTAAACATCTTCCAGCAATAACGCAGATTAATAAATTGCTCGTCACCATTTGTTGCAGAAGAACAATGTGATCTATTAATCGTCAAGAACATTTTATAATTAACTCAGAAAGAAATGAGAGAACGCTGGAATTAATTGCCGCTCTGAATACATCGTTATACGGGGGTCGTATTCTCACGTATCAGACGCACTTCATTTTTCAAATTTAATTTACAGAAATGTATGAATTTCTCTGAGTTCTGCCCGTTACTTCCTAAAGATACTCAATATATTTCCCCAAATGTCAGATCTCTGCTAACCACGGGTGGTTCAGAGCGGCCACGGGACAGTCCGCACCCTGCAACCTGGGGAGGAGGGGGGCACCCCGAACTGCAGAGGTTGTCAATGGGTTGAGAGATGTGAAAGGATTAGATACAGACTGTATCACACATGATAGGATGAGATACACAGCTCAGCAGACAGTATCACACATGATAGGATGAGATACATAGCTCAGCAGACAGTATCACACAGGTTAGGATTAGATACACAGCTCAGCAGACGGTATCACACAGGATAGGATTAGATACACAGCTCAGCAGACGGTATCACACAGGTTAGGATTAGATACACAGCTCAGCAGACAGTATCACACAGGATAGGATTAGATACACAGCTCAGCAGACAGTATCACACAGGATAGGATTAGATACACAGCTCAGCAGACTGTATCACACATGGTACGATGAGATACAGTAACTACTTTGCACAATACTCCTGCACTGCTTTCATCAGTAATTACACTGTGGGCCCCTATGTAAGGCCTATGCAGGGCCAGGTCCTCCTCCTCACTGTCAGTGGCTGAGCGCAGGACCCCATGTAAGGCCTATGCAGGGCCAGGTCCTCCTCCTCACTGTCAGTGGCTGAGCCCTGGGCCCCCATGTAAGGCCTATGCAGGGGCCCTTCTGGTCCTCCTCCTCACTGTCAGTGGCTGAGCCCGAGGGCTCCCTGGAGCTTTGCTGATTTTCTTCTGTAATTATTCATGGGGTTTAGCAATGAAAACAGATCAGTGCGGGGGCAGAGGTCGGCCATGGGGTCGGGGGTCACAGGAGGAGGCTTTGCCACAAGGACTTCACTAGGAAACCACATGAAAGTGCTACTAATTCAGTGTGAACTGAGAACTTCCTACCAGAACCAGTATAAACAGAGGACCCCCAGACAACTGTGCTGACATCATCAATACACAGATTGTACTGACATCATCAATACACAGACTGTGCTGACATCATCAATACACAGACTGTGCTGACATCATCAATACACAGACTGTGCTGACATCATCAATACACAGACTGTGCTGACATCATCAATACACAGACTGTGCTGACATCATCAATACACAGACTGTGCTGACATCATCAATACACAGACTGTGCTGACATCATCAATACACAGACTGTGCTGACATCATCAATACACAGACTGTGCTGACATCATCAATATAGAGACTCTGCTGACATCAGTACGTAGACACTGCTGATATTATCAATATGCCGACTCTGCTGACATCATCAATACACAGACTCTGCTGACATCATCTATATGTCGACACTGCTGACATCATCAATACACAGACTCTGCTGACAGCATCTATTTGTCGACACTGCTGACATCATCAATACATCAACACTGCCGACATCATCAATACACAGACTCTTCTGACATCATCAATACACAGACTCTGCTGACATCATCTATATGTCGACACTGCTGACATCATCAATACACAGACTGTGCTGACATCATCAATACACAGACTGTGCTGACATCATCAATACACAGACTCTGCTGACATCATCAATACACAGACTGTGCTGACATCATCAATACACAGACTCTGCTGACATCATCAATACACAGACTGTGCTGACATCATCAATACACAGACTGTGCTGACATCATCAATACACAGACTCTGCTGACATCATCAATACACAGACTGTGCTGACATTATCAATACACAGACTGCTGATATCATCAATACACAGACTGTGCTGACATCATCAATACACAGACTGTGCTGACATCATCAATACACAGACTCTGCTGACATCATCAATACACAGACTGTGCTGACATCATCAATACACAGACTCTGCTGACATCATCAATACACAGACTGTGCTGACATTATCAATACACAGACTGCTGATATCATCAATACACAGACTGTGCTGACATCATCAATACACAGACTGTGCTGACATCATCAATACACAGACTCTGCTGACATCATCAATACACAGACTGTGCTGACATCATCAATACACAGACTCTGCTGACATCATCAATACACAGACTGTGCTGACATTATCAATACACAGACTGCTGATATCATCAATACACAGACTGCTGACATCATCAATACACAGACTGCTGATATCATCAATACACAGACTGCTGACATCATCAATACACAGACTCTGCTGACATCATCAATACACAGACTGTGCTGACATCATCAATACACAGACTGTGCTGACATCATCAATACACAGATTGTGCTGACATCATCAATACACAGACTGTGCTGACATCATCAATACACAGACTGTGCTGACATCATCAATACACAGACTGTGCTGACATCATCAATACACAGACTGTGCTGACATCATCAATACACAGACTGTGCTGACATCATCAATACACAGACTGCTGATATCATCAATACACAGACTGTGCTGACATCATCAATACACAGACTGTGCTGACATCATCAATACACAGACTGTGCTGACATCATCAATACACAGACTGTGCTGACATCATCAATACACAGACTGTGCTGACATCATCAATACACAGACTGTGCTGACATCATCAATACACAGACTCTGCTGACATCATCAATACACAGACTGTGCTGACATCATCAATACACAGACTGTGCTGACATCATCAATACACAGACTCTGCTGACATCATCAATACACAGACTGTGCTGACATCATCAATATAGAGACTCTGCTGACATCAGTACGTAGACACTGCTGATATTATCAATATGCCGACTCTGCTGACATCATCAATACACAGACTCTGCTGACATCATCTATATGTCGACACTGCTGACATCATCAATACACAGACTCTGCTGACAGCATCTATATGTCGACACTGCTGACATCATCAATACACAGACTCTGCTGACAGCATCTATTTGTCGACACTGCTGACATCATCAATACACAGACTCTGCTGACATCATCTATATGTCGACACTGCTGACATCATCAATACACAGACTCTGCTGACAGCATCTATTTGTCGACACTGCTGACATCATCAATACACAGACTCTGCTGACATCATCAATACACAGACTCTGCTGACATCATCTATATGTCGACACTGCTGACATCATCAATACGTCAACACTGCCGACATCATCAATACACAGACTCTGCTGACATCATCTATATGTCGACACTGCTGACATCATCAATACACAGACTCTGCTGACATCATCAATACGTCAACACTGCTGACATCATCAATACACAGACTCCGCTGACATCATCAATACGTCAACACTGCTGACATCATCAATGCGTCAACACTGCTGACATCATTAATATACAGGCTCTGCTGACATCATTAATATACAAGCTCTGCTGACATCATCAATACACAGACTCTGCTGACATCATCAATACACAGACTCTGTTGACATCATCAATATACAGACTGCTGCTGACATCATCAATACACAGACTCTGCTGACATCATCAATACATCAACACTGCTGACATCATCAGTACATCAACACTACTGACATCATCAATACAAAGACTGTGCTGACATCATCAATACACAGAGTCTGCTGACATCATCAATACACAGACTCTGCTGACATCATCAATACGCCAACTTTGCTGACATCATCAATACACAGATTCTGCTGACATCATCAATACGCCAATTCTGCTGACATCATCTATACGCCTACTGTGCTGACATCATCAATATGCCAACTCTGCTGACATCATCAATGTGCCGACTGTGTAATATGAGGGTTAGGCAATGGATTTTTATATACTCTTATGCAGGGTCCTGTACAGAGACTGAATAAACAGGATGGAGCTGAGAGATGTGAGATGCAGAGGGTTGTAGTGGTCGGTTACTGTGGGGCTGTACAGGTCTGATTCACACACATAATTTGTGGTTGTAGATCTTGAAGCAGACTGTCCTGATGTTCAGCCTCATCACTTCTTGTACTCCAGTCATCACTTCTTGTACTCCAGTCAGTGTTTTATTCACTGACAGCAAGCAGAGGATTTGAAGATTAGGTAGAACTGTCCCTTGTACTATGGCGGGCAGCATTGGGGCAGGATAAGGACAACAGGTTGCATCATGTAAATGATTTCTCCTCGTGTTACACCCCCATAGTGCATATTGATGACTCCTCCAGCAGAATCTGCTTTTATTACCCACCAGTGCTGCGGGGAGTAATAAATCCCCCGTCCCTGGCCACTGAGAACTTACAGGGTAAGAAGATTTACTGCCTCTAAGACTTAAACATGCAAGTGTTTAACTAAAGCTCCTCGAAGGCACCAGTTTTCTTGTAGAGATCCGGCTGGTGTCGGGAGCCTTACAGGCAATGCTCCCTGGGAAGGGGTATGCAAATTTGTTCTGCAGAAGGAAGAAAGCTGTCTCTCTGGTGCCACCTATAAGCCAAAGTCTGACCCTTTATAACATGTCAGCAAACCATAGGCACTAGAGTGTTTTTACAGGATATTTACCTATAGGGGCACTAGAGGGGCAGTTTTCTTACAGGATACTTACCTATAGGGGCACTAGAGGGGCAGTTTTCTTACAGGATATTTACCTATAGGGGCACTAGAGGGGCAATTTTCTTACAGGATATTTACCTATAGGGGCACTAGAGGGGCAATTTTCTTACAGGATACTTACCTATAGGGGCACTAGAGGGGCAGTTTTATTACAGGGTAGCTTCCTATAGGTGTCAATGGAGAGTTTTTTAGGTGGCACCTGAGAGGTAGTTTTTTTTAACAGGGTAGCTACCTGTAGGGGCACTAGAGGGGCAATGTTCTTACAGTGTAGCTGCCTATAGGTGGCACTAGAGGGACTTTTTTCTTACAGGTTAGCTTCCTATAGGGCAAAGTCTGAACCATTATAACATCAGCAAACCATAGGCGCTAGAGTGTTTTTACAGGATGGTTACCTATAGGGGCACTAGAGGGGCAGGTTTCTTACCGGATGCTTACTTATAGGGGCACTAGAGTGGCAGTTTTCTTACAGGGTAGCTTCCTATAGGTGGCATTAGAGAGTTTTCTTATGGGATAGTTACCTATAGGTGGCACAGGAGAGGTGTTTTTTTTTTTACAGGGTAGCTACCTGTAGATAACACTAAAATGTTTTCTTACAGGATAGTTACCTATAGGGGTGCTAGAGGGGCAATTTTCTTAAGAGTAGCTGCCTATAGGTGGCACTAGAGGGACTAGGTGGCACTTACAGGTTAGCTTCCTATAGGTGGCACTGTCTAGAAAGTTTTTCAACAGAATAGTTACCTGTAGGTGGCACTGGAGAGGCAATTTTCTTACAGGATTGTTACCTATAGGTGGCAATAGAGAGTCTTCTCACAGGGTAGCTACCTATAGGTGGCAATAGAGAGCTTTCTTATAGGATAGTTATCTACAGGTGCACTAGAAGGACACTTTTCATACAGGTTAGCTTCCTATAGGTGGTACTGTCAAGAAAGTTTTTCAACAGGATAGTTACCTATAGGTGGCACTAGAAATACATTTTTCTAACAGAGTAGCTGCCTATAGGTGGCACTAGATGAACATTTTCTTACGGGTTAGCTTCCTATAGGTGGCACTGTCGAGAAAGTTTTTCAACAGGATAGTTACCTATAGGTAGTACTAGAGGGGCAGGTTTCTTTCAGGATAGTTTCCTATAGGTAGTACTAGAGGGGCAGGTTTCTTACAGGATAGTTTCCTATAGGTGGCTCTGGAGAGGTTGTTTTCTTACAGAGTAGCTACTTATTTGTGACACTAGAGGGAACGTTTTCTTCCTTCTGGAGGAGAACTGATTTGCATGGTAGAAGAGAGCAGTATTGCTCTTGTGCTGGCACCCTTCTTGCTTCTTTGTGTCTGTGAATATTCTGAAGGTCCCCAACGTCCATGGAAAGGGATATGGAGGCTCCTCATTCTTGAAAGCCCCATGCAAATTAGCTTTCCTCCAGAAGTAAGAAAGCTGTTTCGTGGTGCCATCTGTAGGTAGGTCCGCTATAAGAAAACTGTCCTTCTAGTGCCACGTTTCAAGGTCAGATATTAGCTTTCACATTTGCTACCTGTAGGTGGCACTAGAGATGCTTTTCTTTCTCCTGGAGGAGAGCTAAGTTACGTACTTTTTCTCATAGAGCATTGTGGGTAAGACTCTCTAAATCAGCTGGATTTCTACGAGGACAAGACTTTCCGAGAGCTTACTAGTCTCAGAGTCACAGCACCACCTCCACAGGTCATACACATTTGAATCATTAGACCATTATGACTGAAGGAAAAGGTTCTTCTGGTCTAATTGATGTCAGAAGTCAAGAGAATCACTGAAAATAATAATAAACAGTCGCACCTTAAAAGCCAACTTGGTGATCTCAAAGCTAAATAAGGGTTAATTAGGGTTAATTAAGGGAATCTGCCTATTCTTCACCCTAGAGGGGGGTATGGTCGTTCCCATAACAGTAGTCACTAATTAGCAGCAGGTTCATGGTTGAGATGTCTGGAGAAGGTGGAGGAGCAGAGTGAAAGTTGAACCAGAGGTCACCACCGAGAGGACAATGATCAGACACATCAGAGAAAATTACAAGAAGGTAATTAGGTCAATAACCAGAAGGCTGATATACAAGAACCAGAAGGAGCAAGGCGTAATTCAGAGACAATGCTAAGGTCAAGGTCAGAGGCAGGGTCAAAACACAGAACAAGGAAGTGATATGAAATGTAGGATCTCTCTTGAAATCTGCCAGGTGATGTCATCAGAATGGAGAGTCATTAACACCCTATGTGGCTGGAAGCTGCGAGCAGGGAGGCGACAGCCATGAGCGAGAGAGTTGTACGGGATCAGGATGAGTAACATTAAAGTTTTTGGAGGCATCTTGTGAGGTTTCTCCAGCAGAAGGATACGGGCCGTTATTCTGTGGACCACATTTGTGATTAGTTCTGGAGACCTCTTCTCCTAAGAGAGTATGTTCCATGAGACACAACAACCATGAATGACTATGAATATGAACGTGTAGACTCTACGGGCTGAGGCCTATTATGCGGCCTGTGATACGAGCTGATATATGATGTACGGTTTTACGTTTCCATGTATATGCCTTATGTTTTTATCTGAAGGGTGGGCTGATGATGAGTCCATGGCACCTCCATCCTGGTGGCTTCAGTTCTCTCACTCCACCTCTTGTGTTTCTTGCAGAACCCCACATCCAGTATGAAAAGATCGGTTCTAACGTAGTAATAAAGTGTGGAAGCATGGATCCCGACGCCGCGGTCACGTGGACGGTCAACGGAACAGATATCGATAACTCCCAGCTGAACGGCTCCGCGCTTCTTCTGCATAGCGTGAATTTATCGCACAATGGTTTCTACTCATGTTTTGAAGGGTCCTCGTGGCAGCTCTGGCACCAAACCATCCTGAAAGTGGGGCGTGAGTATCTCATCCTGCCTCTCTTTGTTGACTTTTCTACCAAAACAATCTTCTGATAATCTAGAATTCCCAAGGCGTAACTTGGGTCCAAATGCTGAATCTGTAACAGGGTCCTCACCTACTTGTTGTCTTCTTATATGGTCTTCTTCCACCTCCTGTAGTTATGAGCCTGCAGAAATCTCGCTGGTCCAGTATGCTTTCTGATGTAAACGCATCTAGCCAGTAGGATGGAAATTGGAGAACTTTAGTGACAGTATTCCTAGATTCCCAGTAGTCTGGAATCATTCTACCTCCATGAGTCTTGGACTATCAGAATTTTACTATATACCACGTGGTACTTCTCTTGAAAAACTAACATTCTTGACCTCGATAGGTAAAATTCTGACCATTACTGTTACTATAGGCTTTATTGTACTTTAGTTGTCCTCGAATTTTTGGTGGTATGCTATGTGAGATGGTCTCGTCTGATCTTGTTGGAGACAAAGACTGATCATTAATATATAGGTGGGATTTATCACAGCAAATGACACATACCGTTTGGAAGATATGATATATATTATTGTGGAGCTCTCCATTTATTGGACATTTGTCAGGTGCTGTACCGCTATCCACCACTTCTCCTGGCAATAGTCAGACATGCAATGGGGCCTCCTAGTTAAATCTGGTGAAATCAGAGCTCCAGAATGAAGGATCTTCTAAAAATGGCAGAAGCATGGTTTTTAATCGTCATGACAATCTCTTCCATGCGTCTGTGGAAATTGCTGGTCGAGAGGACTTCAGGTCTTGGCCGAGTTCAGGTGTTTTCATTGGTAAATGCTGCAGTCACTTACCTCTTACTCTATTGTCTAAGTGTGTTAACTATGCGCATTGTTTGCTTTATAAGACGCACCCTTTGATAAGACGCACCCCAGATTTTAGAGTAGGAAAATAAGAAAAAAATATTTTCATCACACCTCATATGATGGACATCACATCAGACCCCCATATCAGCCCTCCATGTCAGACCCCATCAGACCTCAGAGCAGCCCATCAGCCTCCATATCAGCCCACTGTGCCCCCATCAGACCTCAGATCAGCCCACTGTGCCCCCATATCAGCCCACTGTGCCCCCATCAGACCTCAGATCAGCCCACTGTGCCCCCATCAGACCTCAGATCAGCCCACTCTGCCTCCATTAGACCTCAGATCAGCCCACTGTGCCCCCATCAGACCTCAGATCAGCCCACTGTGCCCCCATCAGACCTCAGATCAGCCCACTGTGCCCCCATCAGACCTCAGATCAGCCCACTGTGCCCCCTTCAGACCTCAGATCAGCCCACAGTGCCAGCATCAGACCTCAGATCAGCCCACAGTGCCAGCATCAGACCTCAGATCAGCCCACTGTGCCCCCATATCAGCCCACTGTGCCCCCATCAGACCTCAGGTCAGCCCACTGTGCCCCCATATCAGCCCACTGTGCCCCCATCAGACCTCAGATCAGCCCACTGTGCCCCCATATCAGCCGACTGTGCCACCATCAGACCTCAGGTCAGCCCACTGTGCCCCCATATCAGCCCACTGTGCCCCCATCAGACCTCAGGTCAGCCCACTGTGCCCCCATATCAGCCCACTGTGCCCCCATCAGACCTCAGATCAGCCCACTGTGCCCCCATATCAGCCCACTGTGCCCCATCAGACCTCAGATCAGCCCACTGTGCCCCCATCAGACCTCAGATCAGCCCACTCTGCCTCCATTAGACCTCAGATCAGCCCACTGTGCCCCCATCAGACCTCAGATCAGCCCACTGTGCCCCCATCAGACCTCAGATCAGCCCACTGTGCCCCCATCAGACCTCAGATCAGCCCACTGTGCCCCCTTCAGACCTCAGATCAGCCCACTGTGCCCCCTTCAGACCTCAGATCAGCCCACAGTGCCAGCATCAGACCTCAGATCAGCCCACTGTGCCCCCATATCAGCCCACTGTGCCCCCATCAGACCTCAGGTCAGCCCACTGTGCCCCCATATCAGCCCACTGTGCCCCATCAGACCTCAGATCAGCCCACTGTGCCCCCATATCAGCCGACTGTGCCACCATCAGACCTCAGGTCAGCCCACTGTGCCCCCATCAGACCTCAGATCAGCCCCATAAGGATAAAATCAAAAACTCTCTCACCTCTCCTGCGCCGCGGCTCCGCTGCGGGTCCGGCGCTGCACTGGCTTCTAAGGTCGGCGCTGCACTGTCACTTGACTGCATGCAGCGTCAGGTCATAGTGCGCGCACTACGTGGAGTGCCCGCCAGAGAAGACAGAGGAGCGCAGGAAACGGAGCTGTGGTGCAGGAGAGGTGAGTATGTTTCCCCGCTCCCGGCACCTAATACATACTAGTGAGCACTTCCATAATGGAAGCACTCACTAGTATTCGTTTTATAAGACGCACGGCCATTCTTCCTCTACTTTTGGGGGGAAAAAGTGCGTTGTATAAAGCGAAAAATACGGTAGATGTTAAAAGATGTCTAAGATCTTCTTTTGACATCAGTAGAAATCCTGTTATGTGATCTTTGCTATTCGGGGTAATGAGCAGGGTGGTTCTGGAATGTCCAGGTCCAGGATTCTGACAGAAAACTAGAAAATAGTCAAATAAATAATGAAGTGTTTTAGATCTTGGCCCTTCCATCTCTCGATTCCCACCTTACCCAGCCTCACCATAGTAACTCTTTTCTCTGGGTATTCTAGAGCAGGCGGGTTATTTTCAGAAGGATTTCCCCATGATTTTAGTAAATCATAAATATTCTAGCAACTTTTTATGAGCTTCTGTGAGCTGAGCCTCAAGGCGCAAACCTAACTGCGAGGAGGAGAGGCATAGGTTACAGAATCCTGAAGATTTCGCTTGTGTTGGGAGATCTCCTTTCAATCTCTTCATGGGTTCTTCTAAGTTAAACCTCAACCTAAAACCTTACTGTGGTGAATTTTTGGATAGAGAATCCAAAATGTCCATCTGTTCTGCTGCACCTTGAATATGCAGATTAGTATGGCCTTCACATCTTATGGTATCCCAGTGAAATGGACATTGATCAAGGGTATGATCCAGTGTATCGATCAACCAGATTTGTTAGAAGCTCCAAATTTTGTTAGGCCGGGTTCCCATATATCTGATGTGGGACAGAAATTCTGGAAGAAAACAGATCCCACAGTTTTCTGTAGAATTATTCTGGCATACGGCACGCCAGTTTTGACACTGGATGTCTCCTAGTGTTGGACAGAAAAATGTAGAATTCAGTGTTTTTTGTCTGATGCCTTCAGATTTATGCACAATGGCTGTGTGCACCCACTGTATAATAAGGGAGGACTGGCCATAGGGAAATTTCCCGGTGGGCCAATGCTCAGGGGGCCATCCAAGTCCTCCTCATGGCCTCCAGCCAGGTACATAAAGATCTGATGCTCTCCGCATTAATTAGTGTTGGAGCATCAGATACTTAAAGGGGTTATCCCGTGAATAATGTAAAAAATGAAAATCAGACATCATATAGAACATGACAACCTCTTTCCAACAAAGCTAGAAACAGCCCTGTACCTCACATGGATCCAGAGATCTCCACATTCATTGCTCTTCTAGATTTATATCAAGCTGTCAGCTCAAGGGGAGTGTCTTTCCTGCTGCAGCTCAGGGGGCGTGTCCATGCTCTCCCTATCACAGTTCAGGAGGCGTGTCCATGCTCTCCCTATCACAGCTCAGGAGGCGTGTCTCAGCTCTTCCTATCACAGCTCAGGAGGCGTGTCTCAGCTCTCCCTATCACAGCTCAGGAGGCGTGTCTCAGCTCTCCCTATCACAGCTCAGGAGACAGTTGAAGGATGAAACTGAGCATGTGTGGCCATCTCAGTGAGCAGGACAAAGAAATAAGAAAAAGAACAAACAGCAGGATGAGTTATACAGATACATTTTATTGAATAACTCAGTGGCTATGCTAAATGTTTAATTACATGCAATTACAAAAGTATTCAGGTCCAGGTGCTGGTTTGAAAACTGTAGAATATTTTTCGTGGGACAACCCCTTTAAGCATCTGGCCAGGGGCTACAGCTCCCTCCTGAATTTGCCGTCCTCAGAATGATGATACAGTTTCATACTGTAGCACGGGCGGCAGTATTTTGTACTGCACTGTGATATTTGGTTGTTCTGGGCTGTATTTTGTGCTGCACTACCGTATTGCTGGCCCCACCTACTTCTGTTGTCCATACCTACATGTGTTGGCCCTGCTTTCTCTCATTTTGGACCCACCCACAACATAGGGCCACTTTTAGTTTTTTTTCTCCAGGGTCACTTTAGTTCCCAATCCACCCCTGACATCAGCTGTGCCCAGCTCTGGCATAAGACAGCCAGCTTGGAGACAACTGATATGATGGGAATTCAGTCGGACTGACCAGTGTCTTCGTCGTCTCCTCCATTGATTTTCTTTATAATCTTGATCACGTTTCCCCAATTATTCCAATCAAAATCAGCTCGGTGCGTTTCGTGTTCTTGAGGACATTCATCAATCTTCCGAGCGTCCTCATCAGTTGAGTAGTTGAGCTGAAGAGGCCGCTTGCTTAAGTGGTGAAACATCTTCACGATTGTAGGTTGTGTCCAGCTGATTTGGAGTCTGATGCGCGATGAAGCATCTTCCACTCGATTTTGCTTTACTTTCGCTGGATAAACCAGGACAAGGATGAAAAAATAAAATCTTCACTGACCGGTAAGAACTAAGTTGTGTAAGGACTATGACTAAAGATGAGCGAATCATTCAAAATGTTATTCTCCGAACATTCGTCGAACTTTTCATAAGATTCGTATATTCTACGAATATATTTGTGGAATCTGCGTACAAAATATACATTATTACGTGGTGTTTAGCAAACATTCGCGCACTAATAACGAACGTTCAGTTTTAAAAGGTACACAACTTCTGTGAACACGTACGCATGACCGTACAAATTGCGTACGAAAATGACGGGCTTTGCTGGAGAGGAATGGTGGAGCAGGAGGAACGCTCTGAGTCTGACCCCTGGCTACATATGGATACTGTATCAGCAGATGACAGCAGATCATCCGGCTGAGACTGAGATGAGCGTGCCATCCACTCCACTACCTCATCCACTGTCTCCTCCACTACAATTTTGCGCCTTGGTGGGTTAGCCTGGTGGAACACCGGCCAAGTATTACGAATACTACAAGTAGAAGCTCCGGCTACAGGTCCTTTGGCACTGCTGCCCTGTGCCACCTTCTCCTTTTTTTTTGGAGCTGGAAGTCTGGCTGGAACTGGACCTCTTTTGCTTATCCATTCCAGACATTTTTCACTTCACTCTGTGGCCCTGCAGCTGGTCTTTGTCTCTCTCCCTATCTCTCTCCCTATCTCTCTCCCTATCTTTCTCCCTGCCTCTCTCCCTGCCTCTCTCCCTGTCTCTCTCCCTGCCTCTCTCTCTGCATGATTAATTACTAGCCATGCACTTGCCCTGCACTTGCCCTGCACTTGCCCTGCAGTATCCCTGATATGTCATATGGATTCCCTGAACAATTACACCCCAGTTTTAACAAAACAGGTCTCAGTGTCTCAGAACTTCACACACAGTGCTTCTGCTCATCTCAGCAGTCGCAGCAGAAGTGATGAGTCACTGACTTACTGAACCTGAGCCAATCAGAGCAAGCCCTGCCCACTAGGTCAGGTGACCGCTTTCTTCCCGGGCTATTGCGCACAAATAACAGTAAAAGTTCGCTAAGTAATTGAAGTAACTTATACGTAGCATTAGCATACAATTTATTCGACAAGTACGTAGCGAATGCGTAGAAAGCCATAGGGACATTTTCGAATCTTAACGGAACGAATCACCTAATATTCGGATTCGCTTTGCAGCTGAAAATTTCCAAGATTCGATACGAATCAACGAATAGATTCGCTCAGCTCTAACTATGACCTCCAGTTAGAATTATGACCTTCAGTAAGGACTGTGATGTCCAATAAGGACTACGACGTGACATAATGTCTCGAGATGATTCTGAATCGGGGCTTTCTTTTATCTCTTGCAGACGCAGCCAATGGTGCGCAACTAATATCGTTTTTGTAATAAAATTTTTGGCTGAGGACTTGACTCTGAACATGTGGTCAGGTCTGTACTTTGTCCTGTGGAGTGATTGAAGTCTACATTCAGATAAAACACGAGACACAATGTCTAGCTGGAAGCCTTTTGCCCGGTTCTTTCCATTTTACTAAGTGGGTAACATGGTTTCCGATGATAGAACATGAAGTAATGACAATCATATTTTCACAATAAATTGTATTTATTCGGCTGCGAGCAGTAAATGAAGGAAGTAGTGGATGATATCCATCAAAGTGTGCAGTCACACATGAATCATTGTGTATGTCCAATCTTGCTGAAAAATAACAGCTATGGACATCCAGCCACCGGGACATTGTATAAATGAGATTTCAAAGACGGGATGGGGGGAGGAGGAGAGTTAATTCTGCCAGCGTCAGTGAACAAATCTACAAGAAACGAGAGGAAAAGAGACGGCTCATTTGTGAGGAGCTCAGGATGAGCAATAGACCGAGGGAGGCAGGAAGGATCTAACGAATGTCACTCTTCCGACGACTCTTTCTAGTATTCCTCCCGCCCTTCATCACTCCCGTTACTCGCTCTGTTTCCTGTTACAGCATTGCTCGCCTCCTTTGATCTTCTTCTGTCCCTTCTCCACCCTTCTTTTCTCCGCCTTGCGTATGACATTATTGTACGTTTCTTTTGCTCGTCATTTCTCATAAACTTGTCTTCTGTCTTCCTTATTCCACCAGCTGTTGGCTTCATCTCTCGATGACTTGGCCTTGTGTAGCTCTTGTCCTATTACATATTCCATTAAACATCCATCAAACCTTTCCATGATCCCACACGTTTCTTGATTCACATCCAGGTTGTTCCTCAGCTGTCTTCTACTGCCAGGTTACCCAATGTCCTCAGTAGACACCATACATGTTCATCAATGACGTGACTTCCTGATATTCCTTAGATGACCTCCAACTTCCTCGCTCTACACGACTAATTGATGTGGTTCCAAGAAGAAGGAACCCACTCTTGATTATTTTATTACATGAGCATACCTCCCAACTGTCCCGGATCCAGCGGGACAGTCTCGGATTACAGTGGCTGTCCCGCTGTCCCGGTACGAGGGAGGTATGTTCCGGCTTCTGGCAGCTGTCCCTGCGTCCATAGGATGCAGAGACAGGTGCCTGAATGGTGATGAAGCAGAGAGCCGGCATCAGCTCGCTGCTTCATCCATTCCCTTCTCCCATCCTCAATGCAGGCTCTCCACACCTTCAGTCTGGGCGGGGGGCGGGGCTGGCCATCAGTCAGCTTTGGCCCCGCCCCCTCCAGACTAGTGAAGGAGATGTCCTGCTGGTGATGCTGCTAGGAAGAAGGTAAGTATTATGGTGTTTGTTTTTTTTCAACTTTCTGTGAATGGCACAAGGTGGGCATATTACTGAGGGACAATATATTACTGAGGGCACAATGTGGACATGTTACTGGGGGCACAACATTACTGGGGAGCACAAATGTGGGCATATTACTGGGGGCACAACATAAACTGCAGAGCACAATGTGACACCTTAGTGGGAGCACAACATTACTGGGGGCACAATGTGGGCATATTACTGGGGGGCACAATGTGGGCATATTACTGGGGGCACATAACTGGGCATATTACTGGGGGACACATAACTGGTGAATAATGTGGGGCAGTAAGGGGACTGGGTGGGATTAGGTTTATAGTTATGTTTTGGGCGGAGTTAGAGGCGTGGCCCAGTGGCGAAAAAATGTATCCCTCCAAAGTTGGGAGGTATGCATGGGGCCCACAATAAGTCAGTGTTATATTGATTATGATTAGTTGCCCGTTTGCCCTCTAGACCTAGTCCTTCAGGATTTTATGGTTGAGGAGTCGTGATTATCTGTATCCTATTGATTGCACTAACTCCTTCAGAGCAGAACTTCACATTTTATCTTTGAACCAGGCACGTCAGTGTTAGTTATACAATTTTGAGAGTCTACACGGCTCTTCAGCAAGCTTGGATGTCTCTAATCAACCCTCGGTAGAGTCTACTGTTTGTTGGTCATTGACCTTCACAAATGCGTAGAAGATGGGAAACTTCTCATATTGTACAGAAAACGTGTGCACTCCATTATATTTTCATTATCCTAAATCCAATCATCCAGAATAGTATTAGCTGCTTTATCTCGGTGACCTCTCTCGCAGCGGGTAGAAGGGTATGGTTTTCATTAGCACAGGCTCTGTCACTGGATGTAGCGTGGAAATTAATTTCAGGTTCTCCTCCATAGCGCTCAAGCAGCCCTGTCAATAGACACTCACTTCTCTTTTAAGAACTGTTGATTTATTTAATTGAAATTGGGCCAATGTAAAATCATTTATTTTTGGAGGCACACATGCGTGACGCCGCCATCTCTCCGAACGCCTCGCATTTATCCACATCTGCAGAAAACATTGTTGTCTTCCAGGAGTGCAAAGCAGAAAAAAACATGGAAACACACTGACGACGCTTTGCTGGATTTTTTTCATACCTTTTTCCATAAATGCTGGTCATCACTTCTAATCCTGTGCACGTGTGTGGTCCCCATCACTACAACAGCTGGAACCCCAGGGCACCCCGAATTTATGTGAACCGCAGAGGTCAGGCCCTCGCTGAACACTGTATAAAATTCACCAAGGAATCTACAAGAGCTGCCCATACACATAAGATATAAGTAGGACTCAAAGGGGTTTCTGACTTTTTATACCGACCTATCCTTAGGATATCATCAGTATCTGATCATTTAAGGTCTGAAACCCAGGACCCTGAGATTTATTTTTGAGGAGCTTTCGCTTGAATGGGGCTGAGCTTTGACTTAAATGGGGCTGAGCCTTCACTTGAATAGGGCTGAGCTTTCACTTGAATGGGGCTTATCTTTGACTTGAATGAGGCTGAGCTTTCACTTGAATGGGGCTGAGCCTTCACTTGAATGTGGCTGAGCTTTGACTTGAATGGGGCTGAGCTTTGACTTAAGTGGGGCTGAGCTTTCACTTGAATAGGGCTGAGCTTTCCCTTGAATAGGGCTGAGCCTTCACTTAATTAGAGCTGAGCTTTCACTTGAATGGGGCTGAGCTTTCACTTGAATGGGGCTGAGCTTTCACTTGAATGGAGCTGAGCTTTCACTTGAATGGGGCTGAGCTTTCACTTGAATGGGTGGAGCTTTCACTTGAATGGGTGGAGCTTTCACTTGAATGGGGCTGAGCTTTCACTTGAATGGGACTGAGCTTTCACTTGAATGGGTGGAGCTTTCACTTGAATGGGGCTGAGCTTTCACTTGAATGGGGCTGAGCTTTGACTTGAATGGAGCTGAGCTTTGACTTGAATGGGGCTGAGCTTTGACTTGAATGAAGCTGAGCTTTCACTTGAATGGGGCTCAGCTTTGCCTTGAATGGGGCTGAGCTTTGACTTGCATGGGGCTGAGCTTTGACTTGAATGTGGCTAAGCTTTGACTTGAATGGGGCTGAGCTTTGACTTGAATGGGGCTGAGCTTTGACTTGAATGGGGCTGAACTTTTACTTGAACGGGGCTGAGCTTTGACTTGAATGGGGCTAAGCTTTGGCGTGAATGGGGCTGAGCTTTGACTTGAATGGGGCTGAGCTTTGACTTGAATGGGGCTGAGCTTTGACTTGAATGGGGCTGAGCTTTGACTTGAATGGGGCTGAGCTTTGACTTGAATGAGGCTGAGCTTTGACTTGAATGGGGCTGAGCTTTGACTTGAATGGGGCTGAGCTTTGACTTGAATGGAGCTGAGCTTTCACTTGAATGGGGCTGAGTTTTGACTTGAGTGGAGCTGAGCTTTCACTTAAATGGATGGAGCTTTCACTTGAATGGGGCTGAGCTTTCACTTGAATGGGGCTGAGCTGCTTTGACGCCACATAACTGATGAACGTGACATCACTGGCATCAGTAAGCTTCAAGAAGGCCACAATGCTCACTAGAGCACCATGGACTCTTCAAACAGGTGATCAACGGGGATCCCGGTTGTTGGAATCCCAGCAATCAGATGCTAATGACCGATTCTGAAGATGGATCATCAGTATAAAACAGCTGGAAAAGCTCTTTAAGCAGGGGAGAGGGATAGGGACAGCTGAGTGTAGTTGTAAGCAAGGGGTGGAAAGAAGATCCTTGGGGGAGGGAATGAGGTGGATAGGATTAAGCATCCAAAGGAAGGTGCACAGAGCAAGTGCGGCCACCGCTTCCATTCACTTCTATGGGTCCAGCGCTTGGCTATTTTTGGTGAACCCATAGAAATGAATGGAGAGCAGCCATGCATGCTTGGTGCACCCTCCTTCACTTTGCCGGCTGGGTTTATGAGGTGCAGGGGTGCCCCTTTACATGCTAGGGAGGAAGGCTAGTGTAGTGCTGCTCCGTTCTCTTATTCGCCATCGCTGTATCGGTCACTGCTTTGTTTTGGGGGTTAAGTTTTTAATAGGGACATAAACAAGTCTGCAGCCCCTTTATCTGCAGCGGTTTTATCCGGAACTTTCCATTGGCCTTTGTAATGTGAGTTTTTATCTGGCCTGTAATGTGCTGGTTATTAGCTTTCATACAAGGTCATGGATTGATGCTCGGCTCGGATAGAATCCTATCGTCGTTAAAGATCGCCATTCATCACGCGGCGTTGTGTGTGTGTTATATCGGTGACTATCAATATAAAACTTTACAGCCTGCCGGGATAATGATCTGCGGTGATTAGCTAACCTGGCCCTGTCGTTAGCCGCTCTTCTCCCGCTCGGCGCCTTCATATTTTATTGTAATTATACTTTGTGTAAAGATGCTGACTGTTCACCCAGCTCCTGGGACCCCCGAGGTCAACTGGGCGACGGCCACTGCCTGTTCTATGTGACCGCCATCTCAGGGAACACTACCCACCTCCGTGCAGAACACCGAGAAAAGATCCAACCAGAGCAAGATCGGGCCCCTACGGGGTGGTACCTAGTGGCATTCCTGTAACCCAGGGGCCCTGTCTTGTGTGGGGCCCCTCCAGTGCTGACTACCCAGTTGTAGTATTGTCCTCATGGCGGGATGATGGACGGGCCCGGAGGTTCTGCAGCAGGTCACTGTCTGAGCGTTTTGTCTGCGCTGTGCAGAGATATGACTGGAGACGTCGATCTAATTATGGAGGATTAGTCGTCGGTGTAAGAGCTTTTAGCCGCTGCTCTTCTCCTCCAGCGCCGGCTTCATGAAAGCCGAAATTAAACCTCAGTAAAATGCAGCCATATTCCCCTGACACCGGCCGCTTTCAGAGCCGTCTCCTGTCTCTGCGGATCTTCCTCCACTGCCGTCTGCGTCTCTGCCCCAAATCACTCTCTCCAGGAAAGAAGAAGCAGAAATACTTGACATGAGCGCTCCAGTCACACCCAGAGCTGCAACCACACGTCTGCTGCCCACATGTTATACGTATGACCAGAAGACAGGTGAAGTGCTACACGTATGACCTGAAGGCGGTGACATGTTATACATATGATCCGAGGATGGTGACGTGTTATATGTATGACCTGAGGGCAGTGACATGTCATACATACAATGTGTCACCATCCTCTGGTTATATGTATAACATGTCATTGCCCTGAGGTCATAGGTGTAACAGTTTATCTTTCACCGTGCTCAGGTCATACATATAACATGTCACCATCCTCGGGTCATACGTGTAGCACTGTACCTATCTTCTGGTCATACATATAACACGTCACCATCCTTGGGTCATATGTATAACACGTCACCATGGTCAGGTCATATGTATAACACGCCATATGTAAAACATCACCGTCATCAGGTCATACATATAACCAGAGGATGGTGACACATTGTATGTATGACCTGATGACGGTGATGTCTTACATATGGCGTGTTATACATATGACCTGACCATGGTGACGTGTTATACATATGACCCAAGGATGGTGACGTGTTATACATATGACCTGACCATGGTGACAATTAATACTTATGACCTGAGCATGGTGACATGTTATATGTATGATCCGAGGACAGTGACACGTTATATCCATGACCTGAGCACAGTGACGTGTTATACTTATGACCTGATGACGGTGACGTGTTATATGTATGACCTGAGGATGGAGGCATGTTATACATATGACCTGAGCATAGTGACCTGTTATATGTATGATCAGAGGACAGTGACATGTTATACGTATGACCTGATGACGGTGACGTGTTATACATATGACCTGATGACGGTGACGTGTTATACATATGACCTGATGACGGTGACGTGTTATACATATGACCTGATGACGGTGACGTGTTATACATATGACCTGATGACGGTGAAGTGTTATACATATGACCTGAGCACAGTGACATGTTATATGTATGACCTTGAGGATGGTAACCTGTTATTCGTATGACCCGAGGACGGTGACGGAGCCTCCACGTGTAGGGATATAACCGCCCTTTCAGGCAGCATCTCCACTCTTTCCCGTGGCTCTCGCGGTCGCGGGTCTCTCTCCCAATAATTATGGTGGAGTCGGCAGATTGGGAGCACATTGTACGGAGAGCGGCGGAGCTGCTGACAGAGGAGCCTTCAAGGCTTGGAGTTAATCCCTTGTTGTGTGCAGGAACCTGCTGAAGGCTGCGGCGTCCGGTTCCTGGAGATTGTAACTGGAAACCCAAACTCCTGAGATCGGGACATTCCTGATTTTCACCGCGTGCTTCAGATAATTACATCGGGCGGTGAGAGAGCGCTGGAGACTGACGGGACACATCGCTTACTGAAGGCTCGACAGGTCGGAGGAAACGGTGGAGGGAGCGCGGTTATCAGTGTACGCCGCCATCTTCTCTGCATAAGAGGCCCAGCTACATGAGAGACCAGAGGACAGTGTATAGCAGAGTCACCTGGACTAGAAGTACTATAAGTCCCAGGATGACCGGGTATCTGATACTGTAGTGCAAGTCACTACTTGTAACTGGTTCTGGCTGGGTCTGGCTATTCATAGGTCCCAGAGGGGCCACAGACTGCACATGGGGCCCTGCTGGATGTTCCTCACCCCCCACCACAGGCTGTACATGGGCCCTGCTGGATGGTCCTCTCCCCCCACCACAGACTGCACATGGGGCCCTGCTGGATGGTCCTCACCCCCCACCACAGGCTGTACATGGGCCCTGCTGGATGGTCCTCTCCCCCCACCACAGGCTGTACATAGGGCCCTACTGGATGGTCCTCTCCCCCCCACCACAGGCTGTACATGGGCCCTGCTGGATGGTCCTCTCCCCCACCACAGGCTATACATAGGGCCCTGCTGGATGGTCCTCTCCCCCCACCACAGGCTGCACATAGGGCCCTGCTGGATGGTCCTCTCCCCCCACCACAGGCAGTACATAGGGCCCTGCTGGATGCTCCTCTCCCCCCACTGCAGGCTGTACATAGGGCCCTGCTGGATGGTCCTCTCCCCCCACCACACACTGCACATAGGGCCCTACTGGATGGTCCTCTCCCCCACTGCAGGCTGTACATAGGCCCCTGCTGGATGGTCCTCTCCCCCCACCACACACTGCACATAGGCCCCTACTGGATGGTCCTCTCCCCCCACCACAGGCTGTACTTAGTGCCCCTACTGGATGGTCCTCTTCCCCCCCCCCACAGACTGTACATGGGCCCTGATGGATGGTCCTCTCCCCCCACCACAGGCTGTACATGGGACCCCTGCTGGATGGTCCTCTCCCCCCACCACAGACTGTACATGAGGCTCCCGCTGGATGGTCCTCTCCCCCCACTGCAGGCTGTACATAGGGCCCTGCTGGATGCTCCTCTCCCCCACCACAGGCTGTACATAGGGCCCTGCTGGATGGTCCTCTCCCCCCACCACACACTGCATATAGGCCCCTACTGGATGGTCCTCTCGCCCTACCACAGGCTGTACTTAGTGCCCCTACTGGATGGTCCTCTCCACCCACCACAGGCTGTACATAGTGCCCCCGCTGGATGGTCCTCTCCCCCCACTGCAGGCAGTAACATAGGGCCCCGCTAGATGGTCCTCTCCTCCCACCACAGGCTGCACATGGGGCCCCGCTGAATAGTCCTCTCCACCCACCACAGGCTGTACATGGGGCCCCGCTAGATGATCCTCTCCCCCAGCACAGATTGTACATGGAGCCCCGCTGAATACTCCTCTCCACCCACCGCAGGCTGTACATGGGACCCCTGCTGGATGGTCCTCTCCTCCGACCACAGGCTGTACATAGTGCCCTGCTGGATGGTCCTCTCCCCCCAACTGCTGGCCACACCTCTTCCCCTCAGCTGACTACTCTCCTCCAATCATGTCTCTCCACTGCACAATATGGGACTGAGGCCCGCCAGGGCAGCTGGGATTTGTAGTGCTATGTTGGTCAGGAACAGTAGGGATTACAGGAACAGGGGAGGTGAGCATGAGCCACAGCTGGGGGTGTGCCAGCTGTGCCAGGACATCTCCCCTTTATCCAGGAGTTATATGGGGGGTTCTGCCATGGAGGAGGGGGTAGTAACAGAATGAAAATGGTGGGATATGGAGTGACAGTGGCTGGGCGGGCTGGGGTCTTTGAGACTGCTTTCTTCCAAAAACAGCGCCACACCTGCCTATGGGTTGTGTCTGGTATTGCAGCTTTCCTGCATTGAAGTGAATGGGACTGAACTGCAATACCAGACACCACCTATAGCCCAGCGTGGCGCTGTTTCTGGAAGAAGGCAGCCCTGTTTCTCTGATCTAGGGATTGGAGAGCGATAGAAAAACCTGACTGCTTCCTTCCAGAAACAGCGCCTCCCTTGTACATTGCCAGTGTCGGGTATTGCAGTTGTATCCCATTAACTTGGTAGGAGTTGAGCTGCAATGCCCGACTCTGTCCATGAACCAGGGTGGCACTGTTTATGAAAGAATGAGCCACTCTGATCCCATACAATCTACCTGAGCTCCCCCTTCGCACGACCACCCTTTCCTTCAGCAATATCGGACCCTCCCGCTCCAGCGAAGGGCCCCGCTTGTTTCTGGATCTCATACCTTCTGCACTGTCCCTTTAATTGCCCCCTTAATGATTTTCCCGGAGCTGTCGCCTGGGGCCCTCTTGATGGTGGAGTGGTTCCCAATACTGGGGGTTATCCTGCACCTGGCATTCCTCACATTCCTCCGCAGATTTCCGATTTCCTTCCCCTGTGTGAATGAGGCTGAGCCTCGCTGTTAATTGGCCTCCTGGGGGTCCCGGTCCCCCATTGTTCATCGCCCTCCTCATCATTCCAGACATTTCTTAGGGGGTAAGAAGATGTCGGCCGGCGGCGTTCCCCTGGGAATGTGCGCGGCCGCTCCTGGGATTCGCCCTGGTGTTTGGATTTGTGAATAGCTGGCGGCGCGTTCAGACGCGGGCTCCTGTAAACAGCGTCCGGTTCTCACCCTCGCCCGTGCAGCCGCCCCGCTCACCCTGTGGGAAAGTTTGTTTTTGTCTTTGGTCAGTTCAAAAAAAAAATCCCCTGATTAATGTGATGAGAAAGTCACGGACTTTAACCCCGCGAGTGACGAGTGAGGTCTAACAGAGGAGTCGGCCGTGCTCGTATAATGGGCACAGACTGCGGGGGACGTTTATCAGCCCCGGGCGCCTCGCTGGCTCAAAATTTAGCAAATTTTGGGTCATTTTCAGCCCTGCTCGGAGGAGGGTGGAGCACAGAACATTATATCTGCTCCTTCTCTGGCGTAGATTACCGCTTTTGGCGCCATAATTGATGTAAACGTCGTCCTTTGTGTTTCAATTTCTCACTGTTTTGCTGCCCGCGACCAGGCCTAACACAGCGGTCAGCGACCTTCCGAGCTCCAGCTGCCTGGAAACTAGGGCTGCAGATATCCACTGCTTTTGTAATCGAGTGTTCTAATAACAAAAAACTAATTAAAAGAACGTTTTTCTTCATAAAAACTCATCAGTTCCCCCTCAGTGCCACCAGCTGCCCCTTCCCAGTGCCACCAGCTGCCCCTTCCCAGTGCCACCAGCTGCCCCTCCCCAGTGCCACCAGCTGCTCCTTCCCAGTGCCACCAGCTGCCCCTCCCCAGTGCCACCAGCTGCCCCTTCCCAGTGCCACCAGCTTCCCCCTCAGTGCCATCAGCTGCCCCTTCCCAGTGCCACCAGCTGCCCCTTCCCAGTGCCACCAGCTACCCCCTCAGTGCCATCAGCTGTTATCCAATGCCACCAACTGCCCCCAGTGCCATCAGGTGTCCGTCCCCCCAGCGCCACCAGCTTCCACCCCCAGTGCCATCGGCTGCCCCCTCAGTGCCATCAGCTGCCCCCTCAGTGCCATCAGCTGCCCCCCCAGTGCCACCAGCTGCCCCCCAGTGCCACCATCGCCCCCAGTGCCATCAGCTGCCCCCCCCAGTGCCACCAGCTGCTCCCCCAGTGCCAGTAGGTGCCCCCCAGTGCTATCAGGTGCCCCCCCAGTGCCATCAGCTGCCCCCCCAGTACCACCAGCTGCTCCCCCAGTGCCAGTAGGTGCCCCCCAGTGCTATCAGGTGCCCCCCCAGTGCCATCAACTGCCCCCCCCAGTGCTATCAGGTGCCCCCAAGTGCTAACAGATTGCCCCCCCAGCTGTCCCCCAGCGCCACCAGCTGCCCCCCCAGTGCCATCAGCTGCCCACCCAGTGCCACCATCTCCCCCTACTAGCCATGTACCCAGTGCCAGTACACAGCTCATCCTCTTCTTCTCCGCGCGCTGCTCTGACGATGATGATGTGTCAGGATACAGTGCAGCGCGGTGCCGGCCGGGGGCTGACCATAGAGCGGTGAGTAATAGCAAGCGCTTCACTCCCGCTCCGTGGTCACATGCAGGATTTTTTTGTGTTTAATTACTTGATTCACTCGAGTAGTCGTTTCAGCCCTACTTGAAACTACAACTCCCAGCATGCACACATACTTGGCTGTTCTTATAACTCCCTAGGATTCTGGGGGTTGTAGTTGCCGATCCCTGGCCTAACGCATCTTTGGGTTTGTTACAGTGTATCCAGCCTAGACATTCCGGGGCGGCAGCTGATACATTGTAACGAGCAGGGAGGAGGTTTGTTCTGAGGTGGATACAATCGTGGAGTCCTCAGACCTGTGAGGCCCACAGTAGCTCATGTATGTAAAGCTGGCAGGTTTCTATTCACTGACAGCAAGCGGAGATCTTCAGATTGGTGTACAAACTATAATAGAAAGTTGCAGCACTTTTCGTTAGGTGACGCTGGCGCTTCATACACAGAGGTCTGGTGGTCCTTCATGTTTTACAGAGCCCCTCCCCTCGCGGGTGGGGGTGGGGGTGGGGGGGTTGCGGCCGCTTTGCTAAAACGGGAACGGTTCATGATCTCCTGTAATTAAAGCGCGGTGTTAACAATACCCGAATAATGTTAAATGAGACAGAAAGCCGGAGCGTCGTCCGCTGCCTGCAGCGACGGATTATTAACTCCTGCAGAGCAGACAGCGAGCGACACCGCAGCCCTGCTGATAGACATAGGAGCGCAGCAAGCAGAGATCTTGAAAATGGTGAGCAACCGAAACACAAAGGGGGTCATTTACTAAGAGAGTGTAGAGGGAGTGGCGGGGGCTCCACCGTTCACACGGGCACTGGGCTCTGCAGATCGCCACATATGACAGGTCAATGTAGGGTTAATGAACCCCTCGGATTGCAGGGTGCATACAGCGGGCAGCAAGGGGGCAACGGGTGCCACATGGGACGCAGAGCCCTCAGTCTTCCCTGAGGATTCCCAGGACCCCTGATAGTCCTGATCCTCCTATTGTGACCCCCTGATAGTCCTGACCCCCAAGAGTGACTTGTTGATAGTCCTGACCCCCTGATAGTCCTGACCCCCTGATAGTCCTGACCTCCTGATAGTCCTGACCCCCTGATAGTCCTGACCTCCTGATAGTCCTGACCCCCTGATAGTCCTGACCTCCTGATAGTCCTGACCCCCTGATAGTCCTGACCCCCTGATAGTCCTGACCCCCTGATAGTCCTGACCTCCTGATAGTCCTGACCCCCTGATATCCCTGACCACCTGATTGTCCTGACTCGCTGATAGTCCTGACCCCCTGATAGTCCTGACCCCCTGATAGTCCTGACTCCCTGATAGTCCTGACCTCCTGATAGTCCTGACCTCCTGATAGTCCTGACCCCCTGATAGTCCTGACCTCCTGATAGTCCTGACTCCCTGATAGTCCTGACCCCCTGATAGTCCTGATCCTCCTATTGTGACCCCCTGATAGTCCTGACCGCCTGATAGTCCTGACCCCCTGATAGTCCTGATAGTCCTGACCCCCTGATAGTCCTGATAGTCCTGACCCCCTGATAGTCCTGACCCCCTGATAGTCCTGACCCCCTGATAGTCCTGACCTCCTGATAGTCCTGACCCCCTGATAGTCCTGATAGTCCTGACCCCCTGATAGTCCTGACCCCCTGATAGTCCTGATAGTCCTGACCCCCTGATAGTCCTGATAGCCCTGACCCCCTGATAGTCCTGACCCCCTGATAGTCCTGACCCCCTGATAGTCCTGACCCCCGATAGTCCTGATCTCCTAATAGTCCTGACCCCCTGATAGTCCTGATCCTCCTGATAGTCCTGACCCCTGATAGTCCTGACCCCCCGATAGTCCTGATCTCCTAATAGTCCTGACCCCCTGATAGTCCTGATCCTCCTAATAGTCCTGACCCCCTGATAGTCCTGATAGTCCTGATCCTCCTGATAGTCCTGACCCCCCTGATAGTCCTGACCCCTGATAGTCCTGACCCCCTGATAGTCCTGACCTCCTAATAGTCCTGACCCCCTGATAGTCCTGACCTCCTAATAGTCCTGACCTCCTGATAGTCCTGACCTCCTGATAGTCCTGACCTCCTGATAGTCCAGACTTCCTGATAGTCCTGACCCCCTGATAGTCCTGACCTCCTAATAGTCCTGACCCCCTGATAGCCCTGACCCCCTGATAGCCCTGACCCCCTGATAGTCCTGACCCCTGATAGTCCTGACCCCCCGATAGTCCTGATAGTCCTGACCCCCTGATAGTCCTGACTCCCTGATAGTCCTGACCCCCTGATAGTCCTGACCCCCTGATAGTCCTGATCCTCTTGATAGTCCTGACCCCCTGATAGTCCTGATAGTCCTGACCCCCTGATAGTCCTGACCTCCTAATAGTCCTGACCCCCTGATAGTCCTGACCCCCCTGATAGTCCTGATAGTCCTGATCCCCCTGATAGCCCTGACCCCCTGATAGTCCTGATCCCCTGATAGTGCTGATCCCCTGATAGTCCTGACCCCCTGATAGTCCTGACCCCCTGATAGTCCTGACCTCCTGATAGTCCTGACCCCCTGATAGTCCTGACCCCCTGATAGTCCTGACCCCTGATAGTCCTGACCCCCTGATAGTCCTGACCCCTGATAGTCCTGACCCCTGATAGTCCTGACCCCTGATAGTCCTGACCCCCTGATAGTCCTGACCCGCCCTGATAGCCTGACCCCCTGATAGTCCTGGACCCCCTGATTGTCCTGACCTCCTGATAGTCCTGACCCCCTGATATCCCTGACCCCTTGATAGTCCTGACCCCCTGATAGTCCTGACTCCCTGATAGTCCTGACCCCCCTGATAGTCCTGACCCCCCTGATAGTCCTGACCTCCTGATAGTCCTGACCTCCTGAAGTCTTGATCCCCCTGATAGTCCTGATCCTCCTGATAGTTCTGACCCCCTGATAGTCCTGACCCCTGATAGCCCTGACCCCCTGATAGTTCTGACCCCCTGATAGTCCTGACCTCCTGATAGTCCTGACCCCTGATAGTCCTGACCTCCTGATAGTCCTGACCTCCTGATAGTCCTGACCCCCTCTGATAGTCCTGACCTCCTGATAGTCCTGACCCCCTCTGATAGTCCTGACCTCCTGATAGTCCTGACCTCCTGATAGTCCTGATCTCCTGATAGTCCTGACCCCCTGATAGTCCTGACCCCCTGATAGCCCTGACCCCCTGATAGTCCTGACCCCCTGATAGTTCTGACCCCCTGATAGTCCTGACCCCCCCGATAGTCCTGATAGTCCTGACCCCCTGATAGTCCTGATAGTCCTGACCCCCTGATAGTCCTGATAGTCCTGACCCCCTGATAGTCCTGAACCCTGATTGTCCTGACCCCCTGATTGTCCTGACCCCCGGGGGTGCTGCTGGTTCATCCTCCTGTGCCATCCTGCTGCTGCCTTGTGGAGGAGTCCTGCATCTCCCGCAGCTGATTGTTATTCCGCAGACACGCTGGTGTCAGCCATAATTGATGGGGCGCTTATACTGAATCGCCCGGGGACGCGTTTGAGATGAGAGTGAAGTTTACTAAAAATGAAATTGAATTTTTGGGACTGTAAAGTGCGCGGCTGGTTAGTGGCAGATATAATGAGAATGGAGCGTCTCCTGCCGCTGCACCTAGAAAACGCCCCCACAGCGCCATCACTCTGTGGTTATGTGTAGTGCGCAGGTCGTGAGGATGACGGTGACGTCACTGGCAGGAAATGTCAGTAATCTGGCACTGGGCAGGTAAATCCCAATAATCTGGCACAGGGCGGGTAAATCCCAGTAATCTGGCACAAGGCAGGTAAATCCTAGTAATCTGGCACTGGGCAGGTAAATCCCAGTAATCTGGCACAGGGCGGGTAAATCCCAGTAATCTGGCACAGGGCAGGTAAATCCCAGTAATCTGGCACTGGGCAGGTAAATCCCAATAATCTGGCACAGGGCGGGTAAATCCCAGTAATCTGGCACAAGGCAGGTAAATCCTAGTAATCTGGCACTGGGCAGGTAAATCCCAGTAATCTGGCACAGGGCGGGTAAATCCCAGTAATCTGGCACAGGGCAGGTAAATCCCAGTAATCTGGGCACAGGGCAGGTAAATCCCAGTAATCTGGCACAGGGCAGGTAAATCCTAGTAATCTGGCACAGGGCAGGTAAAATCCCAGTAATCTGGCACAGGGCAGGTAAATCCCAGTAATCTGGCACAGGGCAGGTAAATCCCAGTAATCTGGCACAGGGCAGGTAAATCCCAGTATCTGGCACAGGGCAGGTAAATCCCAGTATCTGGGCACAGGGCAGGTAAATCCAGTTAATCTGGCACAGGGCAGGTAAATCCTAGTAATCTGGCACAGGGCAGTAAATCCAGTAATCTGGCACAGGGCAGGTAAATCCCAGTAATCTGGCACAGGGCAGGTAAATCCCAGTAATCTGCACAGGGCAGGGTAAATCCTAGTATCTGGCACTGGCAGGTAAATCCATAATCTGGCACAGGGCAGGTAAATCCCAGTAATCTAGCACAGGCAGGTAAATCCCAGTAATCTGGCACAGGGCAGGTAAATCCTAGTAATCTGGCACTGGGCAGGTAAATCCCAGTAATCTGGCACAGGGCAGGTAAATCCTAGTAATCTGGCACAGGGCAGGTAAATCCAGTAATCTGGCACAGGGCAGGTAAATCCAGTAATCTGGTACAGGGCAGGGTTAAATCCCAGTAATCTGGCACAGGCAGGTAAATCCTAGTAATCTGGCACAGGGCAGGGTAATCCTAGTAATCTGGCACAGGCAGGTAAATCCCAGTAATCTGGCACAGGGCAGGTAAATCCCAGTAATCTGGCACAGGGCAGGTAAATCCCAGTAATCTGGCACAGGCAGGTAAATCCTAGTAATCTGGCACAGGGCAGGTAAATCCTAGTAATTCTGGCACAGGGCAGGTAAATCCCAGTAATCTGGCACAGGGCAGTAAATCCCAGTAATCTGTTACAGGGCAGGTAAATCCCAGTAATCTGGTACAGGGCAGGTAAATCCCAGTAATCTGGCACAGGGCAGGTAAATCCCAGTAATCTGGCACAGGCAGGTAATCCCAGTAATCTGGTTACAGGGCAGGTAAATCCCAGTAATCTGGCACAGGGCAGGTAATTCCCAGTAATCTGGCACAGGGCAGGTAAAATCCTAGTAATCTGGCACAGGCAGGTAAATCCTAGTAATCTGGCACACGGCAGGTAAATCCCAGTAATCTGGCACAGGCAGGTAATCCCGAGTAATCTGGCACAGGGCAGGTAAATCCTAGTAATCTGGCACAGGGCAGGTAAATCCTAGTAATCTGGCACAGGGCAGGTAATCCCAGTAATCTGGCACAGGGCAGGTAAATCCCAGTAATCTGGCACAGGGCAGGTTTAATCCCAGTAATCTGGCACAGGGCAGGTAAATCCTAGTAATCTGGCACAGGGCAGGTAAATCCTAGTAATCTGGCACAGGGCAGGTAAATCCTAGTAATCTGGCACAGGGCAGGTAAATCCCAGTAATCTGGCACAGGGCAGGTAAATCCTAGTAATCTGGCACAGGGCAGGTAAATCCCAGTAATCTGGCACAGGCAGGTAAATCCCAGTAATCTGGCACAGGGCAGGTTATCCCAGTAATCTGGTACAGGGCAGGTAAATTCTAGTATCTGGCACTGGGCAGGTAAATTCCAGTAATCTGGCACAGGGCAGGTAATCCTAGTTAATCTGGCACAGGGCAGGTAAATCCTAGTAATCTGGCACTGGGCAGGTAAATCCAGTAATCTGGCACAGGTAGGAATCCCAGTAATCTAGCACTGGGCAGGTAAATCCCAGTAATCTGGCACTGGGCAGGTAAATCCCAGTAATCTGGCACAGGGCAGGTAAATCCCAGTAATCTGGCACAGGGCAGGTAAATCCCAGTAATCTGGCACTGGGCAGGTAAATCCCAGTAATCTGGCACAGGGAGGTAAATTCTAGTAATCTGGCACAGGGCAGGTAAATTCTAGTAATCTGGCACAGGGCAGGTAAATCCTAGTAATCTGGCACAGGGCAGGTAAATCCCAGTAATCTGGTACAGGGCAGGTAAATTCTAGTAATCTGGCACAGGGCAGGTAATTCCCAGTAATCTGGCACAGGGCAGGTAAATCCCAGTAATCTGGCACTGGGCAGGTAAATCCCAGTAATCTGGTACAGGGCAGGTAAATTCTAGTAATCTGGCACAGGGCAGGTAAATCCCAGTAATCTGGTACAGGGCAGGTAAATTCTAGTAATCTGGCACTGGGCAGGTAAATCCCAGTAATCTGGTACAGGGCAGGTAAATTCTAGTAATCTGGCACTGGGCAGGTAAATCCCAGTAATCTGGCACAGGGCAGGTAAATCCTAGTAATCTGGCACAGGGCAGGTAAATCCCAGTAATCTGGCACAGGGCAGGTAAATCCCAGTAATCTGGCACAAGGCAGGTAAATCCTAGTAATCTGGCTCTACGTGTATAAAGAAGTTGCTTTGTTTTGATGCATATTGGGAGTTGTAGTGTTTTCAATGGTCATTGTGCAGAAAAGGTCTTTGTGATGAAAGGACTATTGTTACCCCCTTATATTCTCCACTGCTCTTCCTGCGCGTCAGTCTTCACTGTAGCATTGGCATTCTGTTTGTGAACCAGCAAGTGCAGGATGAACAGAGCTGTAGTTTGCTCTGACATAAGGTGGCGCTGCACAGCCGGGAATAGTGGGAGATCATGGGAATGATGAGTCCTGACACGTTACATTGTTGCACTCTTGTGTCTACTTCTAGCCAATTGTTGTTAGGCTCCACCCCTTCTATTATTTCCCTTCTCACTCTGGGTCATGTGACAACCTTGAAGACGATGCCCGTGTACCCCCAAACCCTATATAGACCAGAGACAGAGGAGAAGGGCCTCACATTCTGGTCCATGTCCACAGAAGAGGAGAGGGGCCCCACATCCTGGTCCATGTCCACAGAAGAGGAGAGGGGCCCCAACCTGGTTCATGCTGACAGTAGAGGAGAGGGGCCCCATCCTGATCCATGCTGACAGTAGAGGAGAGGGGCCCCATCCTGATCCATGCTGACAGTAGAGGAGAGGGGCCCCACATCCTGATCCATGCTGACAGTAGAGGAGAGGGGCCCCAACCTGGTTCATGCGGGCAGTAGAGCAGATGGGGCCCCATCCTGATCCATGCTGATAGTAGAGGAGATGGGGCCCCATCCTGATCCATGCTGACAGTAGAGGAGAGGGGCCCCACATCCTGATCCATGCTGACAGTAGAGGAGATGGGGCCCCATCCTGATCCATTCTGACAGTAGAGGAGATGGGCCATCTGATCATTCTGACAGTAGAGGAGATGGGGCCCCATCCTGATCCATGCTGACAGTAGAGGAGATGGGGCCTTACATCCTGATCCATGCTGACAGTAGAGGAGATGGGGCCCCCATCCTGATCCATGCTGACAGTAGATGAGAGGGGCCCCATCCTGATCCATGCTGACAGTAGAGGAGAGGGGCCCCACATCCTGATCCATGCTGACAGTAGAGGAGATGGGGCCCCATCCTGATCCATGCTGACAGTAGAGGAGAGGGGCCCCATCCTGGTTCATGCGGGCAGTAGAGCAGATGGGCCCCATCCTGATCCATGCTGACAGTAGAGGAGATGGGGCCTTACATCCTGATCCATGCTGACAGTAGAGGAGATGGGGCCCCACATCCTGGTCCATGCTGACAGTAGAGGAGAGGGGCCCCATCCTGATCCATGCTGACAGTAGAGGAGAGGGCCCCATCCTGATCCATGCTGACAGTAGAAGGAGAGGGGCCCCATCCTGATCCATGCTGACAGTAGAGGAGAGGGGCCCCACATCTTGGTCCATGCTGACAGTAGATGAGGGGGCCCCATCCTGGTCCATGCTGGTAGAGTAGAGGAGAGGGGCCCCACATCTTGGTCCATGCCGGCCAGTAGAGGAGAGGGGCCCCATCCTGGTCCCATGCCGGCAGTAGAGGAGATGGGGCCCCATCCTGATCCATGCTGACAGTAGAGGAGAGGGGCCCCACATCTTGGTCCATGCCGGCAGTAGAGGAGAGGGGCCCCATCCTGGTCCATGCCGGCAGTAGAGGAGATGGGGCCCCATCCTGATCCATGCTGACAGTAGAGGAGATGGGGCCCCATCCTGGTCCATGCTGACAGTAGATGAGGGGGCCCCATCCTGGTCCATGCTGGTAGAGTAGAGGACAGAGGGTCAGCACGTCCATGACATGTTATTTTCAGCCCTAGGCAGATTAGATAAGTTTCACCCCTCCCCCATTGAATCAATGTAAAATGCTGAGAAGAGATGTGAACGGAACATTTTTAACATTTTAGAAACAAATTTATTCCAAAAAAACAATAAATGCACATAATAAATAATGAGAAATATGTGCGTCCAGAGCCGGACCAGACATGGTTCAGATTATCTCATTATTTCATAAGAAAATGTCATTCTGAATTGCAAATGTATTTATTCATTTGGTAATTTATTCACCACACCCGTAAGTATGTGACCCCCACCGTCAAGACGAGAAGGAAAAAAGTGTAAGAGGGACAGGGGCGGCCGCTCTCCTCCGGCATCACACAGTCACGTATCTCCAGTTCTCTCAAATCTCATATAAAACAGCCAAATATAAAGAATTCCATAAAGAATCGCACCCGAAGCTAATGAACAGGATGACGAGGGCTTAAAGGGGATCGTCTCAGAAGATTAAAAATGGAGGGAGGGGAGTAATGTCAAGATTTCATCAGCTGGGGAGCGATCATCAGTGCAAATCCCTGCGAATGCTCTCAGTGTCTGTTACAGTGACCTCTGCTGGTCAGAGCCTCTAACTGCACATCGATAAGTCAAAGCGATTGGGTGCAAGAGGAGACCACAAGAGGAGTGAGGACCTGATCACAAGAGCTTACAATCTATGAGGAGATAGACGGAGGGGGAACACATGGAGGAGGAGGACCTGATCACAACGGAGCTTACAATCCTGATGAGGAGATAGAGGAGACACCAAGAGGGAGTGAGGACCTGATCACAAGAGGCTTACCAATCTATGAGGAGATAGAGGAGAGACAAGAGGGTTGACGGAAGCCTTGATCACAAGAGGCTTACAATCTATGAGGAGGATAGAGGGAGAGACAAGAGGGACGGGAGGACCTGATCACAAGAGCTTACAATCTATTGAGGAGATATGAGGAGGACACCAAGAGGAGTGAGGCGACCTGATCACAAGAGCTTCACAATCTAGTGAGGAGACAGAGTAGACACAAAGAGGGAGTGAGGACCTGATCCAAGAGCTTCACAATCTATGAGGACGATAGAGGAGAGACAAGAGGGAGTGAGGACCTGATCACAAGAGCCTACAACTCTTGAGGAGATAGGAGGAGGGACACTAAGAGGAGTGAGGACCTGATCACAAGAGCGTTACAATCTATGAGGAGACAGGAGGGACACAAGAGGACGTGAGGACCTGATCACAAGAGCTTTACAATCTATGAGGAGATAGAGGAGACCCAAGAGGAGTGAGGACCTGATCACAAGAGCTTACAATCTATGAGGAGATAGAGGAGACACAAGAGGAGTGAGGACCCTGATCACAAGAGCTTACAATCTATGAGGAGATAGAGGAGACACAAGAGGAGTGAGGACCTGATCACAAGAGCTTACAATCTATGAGGAGATAGAGGAGACACAAGAGGAGATGAGGACCTGATCACAAGAGCTTACAATCTATGAGGAGATAGAGGAGACACAAGAGGAGTGAGGACCTGATCACAAGAGCTTACAATCTATGAGGAGATAGAGGAGACACAAGAGGAGTGAGGACCTGATCACAAGAGCTTACAATCTATGAGGAGATAGAGGAGACACAAGAGGAGTGAGGACCCTGATCACAAGAGCTTACAATCTATGAGGAGATAGAGGAGACACAAGAGGAGTGAGGACCTGATCACAAGAGCTTACAATCTATGAGGAGATAGAGGAGACACAAGAGGAGTGAGGACCTGATCACAAGAGCTTACAATCTATGAGGAGAGATAGAGGAGACACAAAGAGGAGTGAGGACCCTGATCACAAGAGCTTACAATCTATGAGGAGATAGAGGAGAGACAAGAGGAGTGAGGACCTGATCACAAGAGCTTACAATCTATGAGGAGATAGAGGAGACACAAGAGGAGTGAGGACCCTGATCACAAGAGCTTACAATCTATGAGGAGATAGAGGAGACACAAGAGGAGTGAGGACCTGATCACAAGAGCTTACAATCTATGAGGAGACAGAGGAGACACAAGAGGAGTGAGGACCTGATCACAAGAGCTTACAATCTATGAGGAGATAGAGGAGACACAAGAGGAGCGAAGACCCTGATCACAAGAGCTTACAATCTTTGAGGAGATAGAGGAGACACAAGAGGAGTGAGGACCCTTATCACAAGAGCTTACAATCTATGAGGAGATAGAGGAGACATAAGAGGAGTGAGGACCTGATCACAAGAGCTTGCAATCTATGAGATAGAGGAGACACAAGAGGAGTGAGGACCTGATCACAAGAGCTTACAATCTATGAGGAGATAGAGGAGACATAAGAGGAGTGAGGACCTGATCACAAGAGCTTGCAATCTATGAGATAGAGGAGACACAAGAGGAGTGAGGACCTGATCACAAGAGCTTGCAATCTATGAGATAGAGGAGACACAAGAGGAGTGAGGACCTGATCACAAGAGCTTACAATCTATGAGGAGATGGAGGAGACACAAGAGGAGTGAGGACCTGATCACAAGAGCTTACAATCTATGTGGAGATAGAGGAGACACAAGAGGAGTGAGGACCTGATCACAAGAGCTTGCAATCTATGAGATAGAGGAGACACAAGAGGAGTGAGGACCCTGATCACAAGAGCTTACAATCTATGAGGAGATGGAGGAGACACAAGAGGAGTGAGGACCTGATCACAAGAGCTTACAATCTATGAGGAGATAGAGGAGACACAAGAGTGAGGACCCTGATCACAAGAGCTTACAATCTATGAGGAGATAGAGGAGACACGAGAGGAGTGAGGACCTGATCACAAGAGCTTGCAATCTATCAGGGGAGATAGAGGAGACACAAGAGGAGTGAGGACCTGATCACAAGCGCTTACAATCTATGAGAAGATAGAGGAGACACAAGAGGAGTGATGACCTGATCACAAGAGCTTACAATCTATGAGGAGATGGAGGAGACACAAGAGGAGTGAGGCCCTGATCACAAGAGCTTACAATCTATGAGAAGATAGAGGAGACACAAGAGGAGTGATGACCTGATCACAAGAGCTTACAATCTATGAGGAGATGGAGGAGACACAAGAGGAGTGAGGCCCTGATCACAAGAGCTTACAATCTATGAGGAGATAGAGGAGACACAAGAGTGAGGACCCTGATCACAAGAGCTTACAATCTATGAGGAGATAGAGAAGACACAAGAGGAGTGAGGACCTGATCACAAGAGCTTACAATCTATGAGGAGATAGAGAAGACACAAGAGGAGTGAGGATCCTGATCAGAAGAGCTTACAATCTATGAGGAGACAGAGGAGACACAAGAGGAGTGAGGACCTGATCACAAGAGCTTACAATCTATGAGGAGATAGAGGAGACACAAGAGGAGTGAGGACCTGATCACAAGAGCTTACAATCTATGAGGAGATGGAGGAGACACAAGAGGAGTGAGGACCTGATCACAAGAGCTTACAATCTATGAGGAGATGGAGGAGACACAAGAGGAGTGAGGACCTGATCACAAGAGCTTACAATCTATGAGGAGATAGAGGAGACACAAGAGGAGTGAGGACCTGATCACAAGAGCTTACAATCTATGAGGAGATAGAGGAGACACAAGAGGAGTGAGGACCTGATCACAAGAGCTTACAATCTATGAGGAGATAGAGGAGACACAAGAGGAGCGAAGACCCTGATCACAAGAGCTTACAATCTTTGAGGAGATAGAGGAGACACAAGAGGAGTGAGGACCTGATCACAAGAGCTTGCAATCTATCAGGGGAGATAGAGGAGACACAAGAGGAGTGAGGACCTGATCACAAGAGCTTGCAATCTATGAGATAGAGGAGACACAAGAGGAGTGAGGACCCTGATCACAAGAGCTTACAATCTATGAGGAGATAGAGGAGACACAAGAGGAGTGAGGACCTGATCACAAGAGCTTACAATCTATGTGGAGATAGAGGAGACACAAGAGGAGTGAGTTCCCTGATCACAAGAGCTTACAATCTATGAGGAGATAGAGGAGACACAAGAGGAGTGAGGACCCTTATCACAAGAGCTTACAATCTATGAGGAGATAGAGAAGACACAAGAGGAGTGAGGACCTGATCACAAGAGCTTACAATCTATGAGGAGATAGAGGAGACACAAGAGGAGAGAGGACCCTGATCACAAGAGCTTACAATCTATGAGGAGATAGAGGAGACACAAGAGGAGAGAGGACCCTGATCACAAGAGCTTACAATCTATGAGGAGATAGAGGAGACACAAGAGGAGTAATAAGGGAGTTGTGAAGGGCATCTTGAAAATTCCTCCAAATATATGGTTGGATGGATGATGGACTGTTAAGGACATAGAAGTCCTGGGCACATTGCATGATGGGTACAATGGTAAGCAGAGCTTTGCATCGTGCCCTCCCTTAGTACTGTAGAGCCAGCCAGCCATCGTGGGAAGCCATGCAGCTCAGCAGAGACAGGGGACGGGTGACAGCGCTCCCCCTTTGATCACACATTTCAATAGAACAGTTGGGTGCAGCTGAGATCTGAACCTCCCTGGAGGCCTCTGCATGAATAAGCCGCTTCTCTCACAGTCTATGGCATCTCAGGCCATTATCCAGAGCAGGATTCGGGAGAATCTGCCTCCAGGCCGGTGAATGTGGCCGTGTTTCCAGGCCGGGGGCACAGCATCTCTAGCCTGCAGCTGCGGTGGGATCTCTTGGCAGAGGCTGAGACCTGTTCTTGGAGTTTTGTACGGGACTGGAAGCAGCTGAGCGCTGACTGACAGCTCCTGTTCCCAAGAGGTTGTTCAGCAGCAGCGGATGATGTATTCGTAATTCCATGCAGCAACTTTAATTTTCACTTGTCTCGGATGAATGAAGCTGTTCTTTCTCGAACATCGTGAGGTCTTGACCTGACACTTCCGTGCTATGGGGACTATGGATATGTGCCAGGCAGGCATGTAGAGACCTGACAGTACCTTACACTTTTCACGTTGTCTACATACTGCATATTGCTATCATCACTATTACATTTACAGTTATAGTCTCAGGGCTGCAGCCTCATCATGGGACTTTCAGGTGTTTCGAGTCTGCTTCGACATCTTTCTGATGGCCTCATCGTGCAATGCTTCATTGCATGGCTACACAAATACAAGTCCAAAGAACCAAACACCACAAAAAATCCAACAGTATAAAGAACCAAACACCACAAAGAACCAACACTATAAAGAAACAAACATCACAAAGAAGGCAACATTATAAAAAAACATACACCACAAATAACCAACATTATAAAGAAACACGACAAAGAACCCAACACTATAAAGAACCAAACACCACAAAGAGCCCAACACTATAAAGATCCAACACCATAAAGAACCCAACACTATAAAGATCCAACACCATAAAGAACCCAACACTATAAAGATCCAACACCATAAAGAACCAACACTATAAAGAACCGAACACCACAAAGAGCCCAATGATATAAAGAATCAAACACGACAAAGAACCCAACACTATTAAGATCCAACACCATAAAGAACCAACACTATAAAGAATCAAACATCACAAAGAGCGCAACACTATAAAGAGCCAAACATGACAAAGAACCCAACACTATAAAGAACCAAACACCACAAAGAGCCCCAATGATATAAAGAGCCAAACACGACAAAGAACCCAACACTATAAAGATCCAACACTATAAAGAACCGAACACCACAAAGAACCCAACACTATAAAGAACCATAAACTTCAAAGAACCCAACACTATAAAGAACCAAACACCACAAAGAACCCAACACTATAAAGAACCAAACATCACAAAGAACCCAACACTATAAAGAACCAAACACCACAAAGAACCCAACACTATAAAGAACCAAACACCACAAAGAACTCAACGCTATAAAGAACCCAACACTATAAAGAACCAGACACCACAAAGAATCCAACACTATAAAGAACCCAATGATATAAAGAACAAAACACCACAAAGAACCTAATGCTACAAGAACCAAACATCACAAAGAACCCAACGCTACAAGAACCAAACATCACAAAGAACCCAACGCTATAAAGAACCAAACATCACAAAGAACCCAACACTTTAAGGAACCAAACACCACAAAGAACCTAACGTTATAAAGAAGCAAACACAACCCAACATTATAAAGAAGCAGATGCCCCAAAGAACCCAACATTATAAATAACCAAACACCACAAAGAACCCAACAATATAAAAAAAAATGCTGAAAAGAACCCAAAATTATAAAGAAGCAAACACCACAAAGAATCCAGCATTATAAAGATCCCAACACTACAAAGAACCCAACAACAACAATATAAAAAAATGCTGAAAAGAACCCAACATTCTAAAGAACCAAACTCTACAAAGAACTCAACATTATAAATAATCAAACTTTGCAAAAAACCTAGCATTATAAAGATCCCAACAATACAAAGAATCCAACACCACAAAGAACTCAACGCTACAAAGAATCCAAGATTACAAAAATTCCAACGCCACAAAGAACATAACATTATAAATGACCCAACTCTACAAAGAACCCAACATTATGAGAACCCTACACAACAAGCAACCCTACAGCTCAAAGAAACTAACATTATAGAGATCTCCACACTACATGTCAACACTGTGGTATGATACAGTATTATACTACTTCATACGTGATGTCAATGGACCTCTCTCCATTCATCATAGTGCAGTTCCACTGCTTTGTCCACATCCCATTCCTTGTAGTAGAGAGGAGTCCATGTAATGTGGGGCCATTAAGAAAAGGCTTCCTCAGTTGGAGCCCATCTTCTCCATGGAAGGCATAGGGGCTGTGTTCATGGGGTATTTCTTATTACGTGAGGGATATTTGTTGCCGTTTGGGGGCTTTTTGATGCTACATGAGGGGTATCCTTTGTTAGTATGTGTACTATGTTTGTTACTATGGGAGGGGCATTTGTTGCCCCATGAGGGATACTTGGGTCTACATGAGTGGTGTTTGTTGTCACATGAGGGGTACTTGTTACGTGAGGGGTATTTGTGGCGTTGCAGCAAAGGGTTAACCCTGCGCTGATATAATGCTGTGTGAGATGATTCCGTGACATATTACAGATCCCGTACTGTCCCAGCGAATAAACACAGATCTCCGGCCGCGCATAGCCGCAGCATTACTCACCTCATTTGCATATGCAAATAGTCCCGCCATCGCACATGACCTCCCATAAACCCGCTTATTTATTTGCTTTCCTACTGATCAGCATAATATGTTTATGTTTGTGATTTCTGATGTTTCCAGGATCATCTCTGTAGTTTGATCGTAAATCCGGCGAAAGACGAGGGAGAGAAGTCGTCACTGTCCGGCCGACCATTAAACTTCAGCGACAGCGAAATTCATTAACGTACCTTCTCCAGATACCAGATGTAAAATGGGCAATGTCCATCACTCAGTCTGTAACTAGGGGGATCAGTCAGAATTTAGGGGGAACAGTTACTTACGTGGGGGATCAGTCCGTAATATTGGGGGCCGGTCACTTGTGGTGGAAAATGAAGGACCAGTAAGCAACATGGGTGGAATTAGTGACCAGTGTGGAGGGAAGTCAGTAAATGGGGGACTAGTCAACAAGGCGGGATCCGTTACGTAACATGGAGGCTACTTGGTAAGGTATGTGGCAGCACTTCAGTAGATCACATGGGAATCAGTCAGTACAATGGGCAACCAGTCAACTATAAGAGGAATGGAGGTTGGTCAATAACGTGGAAGGGACTCCGTAAAATCGGGGACCAGTCACAATATGGGCACAGGCCATAACATCAGGGATCTGCCAATAAGTTACTAACATGGGGCTCAGTCAGTAAAATTGTGGGGGGGGGGGGTCTAGTCAACAGCAAGGGAGATTAGTGGAGTAATGAAGGAGGCAGTCCCTAAAATTGAAGATCAGTCTGTAAGATGGTGGGGTCAACAGCATGGAGAATTAGTCATTCATGAGAAAATTGGGGGTTCAGTCTTTTACATGAGGGATACATCAGTAACATGGAAGATCAGCCAGTAGATTAGGGGGTGTCAGTGCCTAGTATGGGGAGGTTGGATTCATTTTAGAGGAGCACTTCCTCCACCTTGAGATGATGTCACCAGCCTCATTTCCCAGTCCTACCCCTCGTCTCTTTACCCCTCAGTGACCTTCTTTGAGATAATGTCCCCAGCCTCATTTCCCCTTCCTACCCCTCAGTGACCCTCCTTAAGATGATGTCCCCAGCCTCACTTCCCCGTCCCACCTCTTGTCTCTTTACCCCTCAGTGACCCTCCTTGAGATGATGTCTCCAGCCTCATTTCCCCTTCCTACCCCTCAGTGACCCTCCTTGAGATGATGTCCCCAGCCTCACTTCCCCGTCCCACCTCTTGTCTCTTTACCCCTCAGTGACCCTCCTTGAGATGATGTCTCCAGCCTCACTTCCCCTTCCTACCCCTCAGTGACCCTTCTTGAGATGATGTCCCCAGCCTCATGTCCCCTTCCTACCCCTCAGTGACCCTCCTTGAGATGATGTCCCCAGCCTCATTTCCCCTTCCTACCCCTCAGTGACCCTTCTTGAGATGATGTCCCCAGCCTCATTTCCCCTTCCTACCCCTCAGTGACCCTCCTTAAGATGATGTCTCCAGCCTCATTTCCCCTTCCTACCCCTCGTCTCTTTACCCCTCAGTGACCCTCCTTGAGATGATGTCCCCAGCCTCATTTCCCCTTCCTACCCCTCAGTGACCCTTCTTGAGATGATGTCCCCAGCCTCATGTCCCCTTCCTACCCCTCAGTGACCCTCCTTGAGATGATGTCCCCAGCCTCATTTCCCCTTCCTACCCCTCGTCTCTTTACCCCTCAGTGACCCTCCTTAAGATGATGTCTCCAGCCTCATTTCCCCTTCCTACCCCTCGTCTCTTTACCCCTCAGTGACCCTTCTTGAGATGATGTCCCAGCCTCACTTCCCCGTCCCACCCCTCGTCTCTTTACCCCTCAGTGACCCTCCTTGAGATGATGTCTCCAGCCTCATTTCCCCTTCCTACCCCTCGTCTCTTTACCCCTCAGTGACCCTCCTTGAGATGATGTCCCCAGCCTCATTTCCCCTTCCTACCCCTCGTCTCTTTACCCCTCAGTGACCCTCCTTGAGATGATGTCTCCAGCCTCACTTCCCCGTCCCACCCCTCGTCTCTTTACCCCTCAGTGACCCTCCTTGAGATGATGTCTCCAGCCTCACTTCCCTGTCCCACCCCTCGTCTCTTTACCCCTCAGTGACCCTCCTTGAGATGATGTCTCCAGCCTCATTTCCCCTTCCTACCCCTCGTCTCTTTACCCCTCAGTGACCCTCCTTGAAGATGATGTCTCCAGCCTCACTTCCCCGTCCCACCCCTCGTCTCTTTACCCCTCAGTAACCCTCCTTGAGATGATGTCTCCAGCTCATTTCCCCTTCCTACCCCTCGTCTCTTTACCCCTCAGTAACCCTCCTTGAGATGATGTCTCCAGCCTCATTTCCCCTTCCTACCCCTCAGTGACCCTCCTTGAGATGATGTCTCCAGCCTCCACTTCCCCGTCCCACCCCTCGTCTCTTTACCCCTCAGTGACCCTCCTTGAGATGATGTCCCCAGCCTCATTTCCCCGTCCCACCCCTCGTCTCTTTACCCCTCAGTGACCTTCCTTGAGATGATGTCTCCAGCCTCATTTCCCCTTCCTACCCCTCAGTGACCCTCCTTGAGATGATGTCCCCAGCCTCACTTCCCCGTCCCACCCCTCGTCTCTTTACCCCTCAGTGACCCTCCTTGAGATGATGTCTCCAGCCTCATTTCCCCTTCCTACCCCTCGTCTCTTTACCCCTCAGTGACCCTCCTTGAGATGATGTCTCCAGCCTCACTTCCCCTTCCTACCCCTCGTCTCTTTACCCCTCAGTGACCCTCCTTGAGATGATGTCTCCAGCCTCATTTCCCCGTCCCACCCCTCGTCTCTTTACCCCTCAGTGACCCTCCTTGAGATGATGTCTCCAGCCTCACTTCCCCGTCCCACCCCTCGTCTCTTTACCCCTCAGTAACCCTCCTTGAGATGATGTCTCCAGCCTCATTTCCCCTTCCTACCCCTCGTCTCTTTACCCCTCAGTAACCCTCCTTGAGATGTGCCGTGTATCAGTGATAGATGCGGCGAGCGCATCCTATAAACCTTCCCGAGAGTTTATTACACACTTACAAGTTTTCCGTCAGGCTGAAAGGTGTAAATATTCCCCATGCATCATCTCTCAACGCCTTGCTCTTCCATAACCCGTACGATAAATATGCGCAAAGCGAAACGCGCAGCCTGTAGTTTGTGGAGAATCACCGAAGGAAAACACAAATATAAACCGAGGTATAAATCTGCTTTACCTCCCATTATTCCCTCATCTGCATTGATATTTTGATATTGTAAATGGTTTCCTATAAAATAAAATAATAAAACCAAATGTAGCGTAAAGCGCGCGCCTCGTAATGGCAGCTCCCAAATATCATTGCGTCTATTCTTTCCTATTAACAATCCGCCATTAGAAGACATCGTCCGTCTCCTACATTACTTTTTACGACTGTGTTTATGAAGACGTGTTCGGTACAGGAAGCTAGCACATTATAACCTACTGTATGGCTGCATCGGGCCCAGACCTGGGTCAATAACAGCTGCGTGTTCAGGAACAGTCACGAAGAAGGAATAATACTTGAAGACGCTGGAAATCTCCAGGATTTGGAGAAATACATCCCTCATCCATTCAACTAGAGATGAGCGAATCATTCAAAATTTTATTCGCCAAACATTCATCGAACTTTTCATAAGATTTGTATATTCGACGAATATATTCGTTGAATCTGCGTACAAAATATATGTTATTATGTGGCGTTTGGTGAACATTTGCGCACTAATAATGAACTTTAGTTTTAAAAGGTACGCAACTTCTTTGAACACGTACGCATGAGCGTACAAAGTGCGTACGCTTTGCTGGAGCGGAATGGTGGAACAGGAGGAACGCTCTGAGTCTGACCCCTGGCTACATATGGATACTGTATCAGCAGATGACAGCAGATCATCCGGCTGAGACTGAGATGAGCGTGCCATCCACTCCACTACCTCATCCACTGTCTCCTCCACTACAATTTTGCGCCTTGGTGGGTTAGCCTGGTGGAACACCGGCCAAGTATTGTGAATACTACAAGTAGAAGCTCCGGCTACAGGTCCTTTGGCACTTCTGCCCTGTGCCACCTTCTCCTTTTTTTAGAGCTCGAGGTCTGGCTGGAACTGGACCCCTTTTGCTTTTCCATTCCAGACATTTTTCCATTCACTCTGTGGCCCTGCAGCTGGTCTTTGTCTCTCTCTCTGTCTCTCTCCCTGTCTCTCTCCCTGTCTCTCTCCCTGTCTCTCTCCCTATCTCTCTCCCTGTCTCTCTCCCTATCTCTCTCCCTGTTTCTCTCCCTATGTCTCTCCCTGCCTGATTAATTACTAGCCCTGCACTGTCCCTGTAGTATCCCTGATGTGTAATATGGATTCCCAGAAAATTACACCCCAATTTCAACAACACAGGTCTCAGTCTCTCAGAACTTCACACACAGTGCTTCTGCTCGTCTCAGCAGTCGCAGCAGAAGTGATGCGTCACTGGCTTACCGAGCCTGAGCCAATCAGAGCAAGCCCTGCCCACTAGGTCAGGTGACCGCTTTCTTCCCGGGCTTTTGTGCACGAATAACGAACTAACAATAAAAGTTTGCTAATTAATTGAATTGTACGCAACAGCGTATAGAGTAACTTATACGTAGCATTAGCATACAATGTATCGGACAAGTACGTAGCGAATGCGTAGAAAGCCGAATAGATTCGCTCATCTCTACATGCAACCTATTATTCCTTGCTGCCTTACTTGTAGAACTCATGACATGTTCATAGTGAGGCAGGAACATGGGCAAGACCTTGATGCCTTCAAGCCAAGGAGTCTTCAGCTGGCCAAACATTAGGGCTTTCAATTAGATGTATTTTGGATGACTTGTCAGTCATAGTTTGAAGGTTGTCATCTTGGATGACAATGCCAAATCAGATAGATCCATCTGTGCCGTGATCTGTGGTCTGGTCTTCCATTGATAGGATGCAAATTTGTCATTCGGCCTGAACAACTTTTCATCTACATCATCCAACTGGAAAAACACAACAGGGCAGATCAGCTTTGATTGATGTGCGCCATTGTTTGGAAACCAACACAATCATTTGTGTCCTAAAAAAGTTGTCAATGGTTGGACGAAAGTGGTCTAGATAGACCTTTTCAGCCAACCAAAATATCTACGTTTGACCAGCTTTTCAGAAGGGATCCTCGTGACCCAACTTGGGTGGAGTAGTGGTATAGAAGATGAGGTCCGTAATAATTATCTCCATGGTGTTCTCCTCCTTCTTGCCTCAGGACAGGTCCTTACAATAACTTGTCCAATGTTAGCATTGGATTGATAAAGAGGTTCCCGATAAGTGTTATTTTAGGACCTTCTTTTGAAAGAACTTTATGTGTAAGCTATGAGTCACAATTTGCAGAATTATTCTTAGGGTACGGTGACACGGTCAGGTTTCCTGATGTGGTTTTGGAAGACAAAACCAGGAGAGAATTTAAAAAACAGGATAAGTTGTATCTGTCCTTTATACCGTTTTTACTTTTTTGCTTTATAAGACGCACTTTTTTTCCCCAAAAAGTAGGGGGGGAATGGCCGTGCATCTTATAAAGCGCTAGCAGAAGAAGACAGAGGAGCGCCGGTACACATTGGGCTGATCTGAGGTCTTATGGGGGCACAATTTGCTGATCTGAGGTCTGATGGGGGCACAATTGGCTGATCTGAAGTCTGATGGGGGCACAGTGGGCTAATCTGAGGTATGATGGGGGCACAGTGGGCTAATCTGAGGTATGATGGGGGCACAGTGGGCTGATCTGAGGTCTGATGGAGCACAGTGGGCTAATCTGAGGTATGATGGGGGCACAGTGGGCTAATCTGAGGTATGATGGGGGCACAGTGGGCTGATATGGGGCTGATTGGCTGATTTGAGGTGTGATGGGGCTGAGTGGGCTGATCTGAGGTCTGATGGGGGCACAGTGGGCTGATCTGAGGTGTGATGGGGGCTGAGTGGGCTGATCTGAGGTCTGATGGGGCACAGTGGGCTGATCTGAGGTGTGATGGTGGCACAGTGGGCTGATCTGAGGTCTGATGGGGGCACAGTGGGCTGATCTGAGGTCTGATGGGGGCACAGTGGGCTGATCTGAGGTCTGATAGGGGCAGAGTGGGCTGATCTGAGGTGTGATGGGGGCTGAGTGGGCTGATCTGAGGTCTGATGGGGGCACAGTGGGCTGATCTGAGGTGTGATGGTGGCACAGTGGGCTGATCTGAGGTCTGATGGGGGCACAGTGGGCTAACCTGAGGTATGATGGGGGCACAGTGGGCTGATCTGAGGTATGATGGGGGCACAGTGGGCTAACCTGAGGTATGATGGGGGCACAGTGGGCTGATCTGAGGTCTGATGGGGCACAGTGGGCTGATATGGGGGGCTGCATTGGCTGATTTGAGATGTGATGGGGGCTGAGTGGGCTGATCTGAGGTCTGATGAGGGTCTGATGTGATGTCCTGAAATTTATGGTGGGGTCTGATGAAAAATATTTTATTCTTCTTTTCCTACTCTAAAATCTGGGGTGTGACTTATCATCGTGTGCGAAACATACGGTACTTTCTCCTCTTATGATATCCATTCCTGATTTTGGCTTCCAAAACTTCATCAGGAAACCTGACCATCCTTATGAGCTTTGTTCGTGATTTGCAGTCCACATTGGCATTGTGATCAATGGAGAGGCTGTCACTCAGGTGACTATACGGAAAAGGATGAGGCTGGTTCCTCAGGACTTTGTTGACCTTTGGATCCTATGAACATGTGTGGAGGAGGTTGGTCTATAAAAAGAAGCCTCATATCCCTTTAATGTATCCTTTGCGAGAATGATTTCCAGGTGGTGGAGCACAGGTTAACCAGATGTATCTGGAATAGTGTAGAGTATCCTTCATAATTTAATTTGTTTCATTGTGAAGACCAGCTCCCTCCCGTAGGATTTGAGCCTCATTGTTTGGGAGGTGGAAGAGGAGATGATTCCCATCTGCGTCCCAGCCATTTAATAGAAGACATGATAAATGGCTACCAGCACTTGTTTTCATTTATAAAGCGCGGGTTCAATGTGTTACACTCGTTCATTCCGGCTTTGATGTGATGGGATCTTGTCCCCACATTCCAGAGTTCGTGTGAAGATCGGAGAGGTGAGGAACAAGTTCATCTCTGGTGTCATCTTGTAGTGGGAAGACGGAGGAGCTGAGGGATTTGGGATTATGCGTTCATCCGACCTTTACACCTACACAGCCATATATAAAGTGAAGTAAATCATCCGCTTCTCATGGAATGGCACATGTACTGCAAAGACCATGCCATTCCAATTACCCTACAAGTCACCTTCCGGGGATATCTGTGCTGGAATTCGAGTCCTACAACTTAGAATCTTTACTTTTCATCCTGGAGACGTCTCGGCAAGATGATATATAGGATTTATGTCCCCTATTCCTGTTTATGACCCTCTCCTCTAAGATTCCAGAGAAATTGGCTTACACAATGCGCTGAGTAATGATTGCGCCATATTGACTAATGCTATATATCACCTCTCTCCGGGATACTGAGTCAACCAACATACCTCCACCGCGTGGAGAGAACACTCGACGGACCATTAAACCTCGCCTTATGTTGGGTGAAATATTCCGCCACGTTGTAGCAGCGACACTGAAGAGCGATCGTACGGCTTGTATGTTTTATCAGCTCCCAAGAAAATCCTATTAATCAAAGTCTCGTAATTCGGCATTTTCACTAAACAGCTTAGAGGCTTTGGGAAACTTTGGATTATGTTATTAGTCACTTCGAACGTGGTGACACCAAGTCCTCAAATCCCATCCGTCTCTTAATTATTCTCCACAGACATTTTTCTGGAAAGTATTGAACTGCTGCCATTAGGCCATACCACCTACTGTATGTTGTATGGGAATGTCCACCACCACCATCACAAGGGAAGAATATGGACTGGTGGAAGATCACATTGTCTGGTTAGCTTGGTCAAGATAAATACAGAGAAGATTCCTCCAAACACCCTTTCAGTAAAGGGGAACCACTCATCATTTTGCCATAAGACCAGTGTTTCCTTAGAAGGTTCTGACTTGGGCTCTGGCTATGGTCTACAGACACCTTGTTAGGGACTTCGTGATGTCTCCATCCATCTTGTTGCTTCTCCTCCTCTGAGCTTGATTGCCTTTTCAATGACCCTAGGTCTTCTCATCGTGTTTCCATCAGTATCAACCAGGCCAGTCTGTCACTTCAGAGACAACCTCTTTCAGAATACAGCCACCCCATCCCGTGACGGTCAGGTTCTGCTCCTGGCAGGTACTCCCGGCAAACTGATTCCTGTGTGAAAAGTTGAGGCCAGCCAAGCTCTTTACTAGAGATGAGCAAATCTATTCGTATCGAATCTTGGAAATTATCAGCTGTGAAGCGAATCCGAATATTTGGAGATTCGCTCCGTTAAGATTCGAAAATGTTCCTACGGCTTTCTACACATTCACTACGTACTTGTCCGATACATTGTACGCCAATGCTACGTATAAGTTACTCTATACGCTGTTGCGTACGAATTCAATTACTTAGCGAACTTTTACTGTTAGTTTATTATTTGTGCGGCAAAAGCCCGGGAAGAAAGCGGTCACCTGACCTAGTGGGCAGGGCTTGCTCTGATTGGCTAAGGCTCGGTCAGCCAGTGACGAGACTCTGAGATCTGTGTTGTTAGAATTGGGGTGTAATTGTTCTGGGAATCCATATTACACATCAGGGTTACTGCAGGGAGAGTGCAGGGCTAGTAATTAATCAGACAGGGAGAGAGACGGGGAGAGGGACAGGGACAAAGACAAAGACCAGCTGCAGGGCCACAGAGTGAAGTGAAAAATATCTGGAATGGATAAGCAAAAGGGGTCCAGTTCCAGCCAGACCTCGAGCTCTAAAAAAAAAGGAGAAGGTGGCACAGGGCAGCAGCGCCAAAGGACCTGTAGCCGGAGCTTCTACTTGTAGTATTCACAATACTTGGCCGGTGTTCCACCAGGCTAACCCACCAAGGCGCAAAATTGTAGTGGAGGAGAAAGTGGATGAGGTAGTGGAGTGGATGGCACGCTCATCTCAGTCAATCTGTGTTGGTTGGGACTTGCAGCACTGGAATTTTGGGTTCTTCAGTACAAGCGGTGACCACATGTGGAGCAGAACTCTTCACATAACCATGGCATCATCCAGTTTGGGAAATTCTATGACCCCGCTCTACGGGCACATAGTTCTGAGGGTATGGCATTACGTTGCATGTTAGGTTTGCTAGGCTTGGGTCTGTTTTTGCTCTCTTCCGCTTGATCTGGGTTCTCTCTCGACAACTAAATGGGACTCATCCCAATCTGTTCTAAATTAAACTTCCCTTGTATTAGAAAACAGCGGAAGATCAATGATGTGCGTGGACATCTGCGTGTGTCGTCGTGAGGATGAGTATGCCGGCGGATGCTCCTTTGTTCAGCTGTCTGTCATCACGTGGATTCCTGTCCAACTGGCTTCTGCAGACACCTCCATCTGGGGGCTCAAACTTTTGCTGATTGACATCCAGCAAACAAGACGTGGAAGGCAATGGCACTTTAATTATTTTTTGATTGGGGCCAAAGACCAAATGTAACTACACCCAGTTGCCTTTTCCCCAATCCCGTCAGAAATGGAGTGTAAGAGCCATAGATGCCTCCCCCGATACACAGCTCCACTGCTACGGGTCACAAATTATTGACCGCAAGCTATGAGACCCTGAGATTCACGCCAACAAACTGATAGAAAAGCAAAGAAAACAGATTTTTCTGAAGGGATTTAAGCACCAGGTGTGAGGGGAAGAGCAGATCCGGTGTCAGGGGTTGCGGCAGACTCACACTTTGGCTTGTGTATACATACGTATATATATTAGCTGTATATAATTTATGCTTCACCAGATGTTCTTATCACAATGGCAGATGGAGAGCGGACGGCGGACAGGAAAGTGTCTGCACAAGACCTTATGGGGGCTCCTTCCAGTCTTTTAGGGTTTGGTTTTTCAATAGGCTGTAGGCTAAGGGGGTGTTTGGTTCACACCCCTTGTTAGGGTCACTTCAGGTAATAGACAAGGTGGTCCTTACCCCCCCCCCCCCCCCCCTTATTAGTATTGAAATCAAAGAAAATTAATGTAACACTTATCAATGGTTTATCACATAACAGCACACCATGTGGTCAGGAGAGGTATTACATGTAACACTTATCAATGGTTTATCACATAACAGCACACCATGTGGTCAGGAGTGGTATTACATGTAACACTTATCAATGGTTTTATCACATAACAGCACACCATGTGGTCAGGAGTGGTATTACATGTAACACTTATTAATGGTTTATCACATAACAGCACACCATGTGGTCAGCAGTGGTATTACATGTAATACTTATCAATGGTTTATCACATAACAGCACACCATGTGGTCAGGAGCGGTATTACATGTAACACTTATTAATGGTTTATCACATAACAGCACACCATGTGGTCAGCAGTGGTATTACATGTAATACTTATCAATGGTTTATCACATAACAGCACACCATGTGGTCAGGAGCGGTATTACATGTAACACTTATCAATAGTTTATCACATAACAGCACACCATGTGGTCAGGAGAGGTATTACATGTAACACTTATCAATGGTTTATCACATAACAGCACACCATGTGGTCAGGAGCGGTATTACATGTAACACTTATCAATGGTTTATGACATAACAATACACCATGTGGTCAGGAGCGGTATTACATGTAACACTTATCAATGGTTTATCACATAACAGCACACCATGTGGTCAGGAGAGGTATTACATGTAACACTTATCAATGGTTTATCACATAACAAGCACACCATGTGGTCAGGAGAGGTATTACATGTAACACTTATCAATGGTTTATCACATAACAGCACACCATGTGGTCAGGAGAGGTATTACATGTAACACTTATCAATGGTTTATCACATAACAGCACACCATGTGGTCAGGAGAGGTATTACATGTAACACTTATTAATGGCTTTATCACATAACAGCACACCATGTGGTCAGGAGCGGTATTACATATAACACTTATCAGTGGTATATCACATAACAGCACATCATGTGGTCAGGAGAGGTATTACATGTAACACTTATCAATGGTTTATCACATAACAGCACACCATGTGGCCAGGAGCGGTATTACATGTAACACTTATCAATGGTTTATCACATAACAGCACACCATGTGGTCAGGAGTGGTATTACATGTAACACTTATGAATGGTTTATCACAAAACAGCACACCATGTGGTCAGGAGAGGTATTACATATAAAATGTATTGGATTTTTTTTTAGCTATTATGTTTTTTTTTATATAAAATAGAGAAATTCTGATTTCTTCAGGAACATCACAAGATAAACTGTTCCATTCACTGGAAGTTCAGACACGGTTACTCTCAGTTGTATAATTTGTTTCTGTAGCGCTCTCCCTTTAGCAGGACGGCGCGTTCTTTTTAACATTTAAAATGCAGGAATTTTAACACAATATCTGCTCCATATTAATGTCATCCTTTATGTTTGGAGATCAGTGATGACACCTCTGTGAATTATAGCCTTATATTTAGTGGGCGATGATGTCACTGGTGTCACATGACTCATTTTAGAAGTGTTCAGTGATGGAATGTAGAACTGTCAGGGCGCAGAGAACACATCTGGACACAAGGATCACATCATACCAGGACCTTGTTGTGGTTCAAATTAAAAACTTTTGTATCACAAGCAACAATGTATCCGCAAAGCCTAAAATATGAGAATCGGCGTTTACCGCAGGGTCCCGTGATGCGCGGTTTCTTACGTGATTGTGGTGAGTTCTCTGCCAGGGTTCAGTATGTTCATATAGTGCACACAAAGCAGCTCGAGAAATGAGACACATGTAAATCGTACAGCAGCACAGAGTATTTCAGGGGTGTGTTGTTTGGATGGCTAGTGGAGAGAAATCATGGGTTTGTTCTTCCCGGACAGGATCCGAGTACGTCTCCCGTCCAGCCAGGGGCTCCGCTCCAATCAGCCGTGTAGCAGAGGCGGACAATCTGGTGGAGAGCCGCAGCCAGGTGTGCTGACGGTCCGGGAGGAATCCTCAGCGTTCTGTGATATTTAATTAAAATGTTTCTGTAGCTTTAGGGGCACAAGCGGCAGCACAATCCTCACAGGCCGGCACCTGCACGCTGAGACGCAGCGGAAGATCTCAGGAAACGCATTAAGCAGAAGGAGCCCGAGGCCGGTTATTAATATTACCGCTTTTATTACGGGAAAATACCAACCAATTCCATCCTAATCGCTGCCAAAGACTGAAAACAAACAGTGCCAGCTTCAGGGGCCCCACCGCACTGACAGGGAGGGCCAGGGGCAGCTTAGCAACAGGGTTTGCAGGTGCGATAAAGGCCACGGATACTGCAGGTGCAACAAAGGCCACGGATACTGCAGGTGCAATAAAGGCCGTGGATACTGCAGGTGCAATAAAGGCTGCGGATACTGCAGGTGCAATAAAGGTCGCTGATACTGCAGGTGCAATAAAGGTCGCTGATACTGCAGGTGCAATAAAGGCCGCTGATACTTCAGGTGCAATAAAGGTCGCTGATACTTCAGCGTGCAATAAAGGCCCCGCGGATACTGGCAGGTGCAATAAAGGACACGGATACTGCAGGTGCAATAAAGGCGCTGATACTTCAGGTGCAATAAAGGCCGCTGATACTTCAGGTGCAATAAAGGCCGCTGATACTTCAGGTGCAATAAAGCCCGCGGATACTGCAGGTGCAATAAAGGCTGCGGATACTGCAGGTGCAATAAAGCCCGCGGATACTGCAGGTGCAATAAAGGCCGTGGATACTGCAGGTGCAATAAAGGCCGTGGATACTGCAGGTGCAATAAAGGCCGTGGATACTGCAGGTGCAATAAAGGACACGGATACTTGCAGGTGCAATAAAGGACACGGATACTGCAGGTGCAATAAAGGCCGCGGATACTGCAGGTGCAATAAAGGCCGTGGATACTGCAGGTGCAATAAAGGCTGTGGATACTGCAGGTGCAGTAAAGGCCGCCAATGCTGCAGGTGCAATAAAGGCCGCCGATACTGCAGGTGCAATAAAGGCCGCCTGATACTGCAGGTGCAATAATGGCTGTGGATACTTCAGTGCAATAAAGGCTGTGGATACTGCAGGTGCAATAAAGGCCGCTGATACTGCAGGTGCAATAAAGGCCACGGATTCTGCAGGTGCAATAAAGGCTGTGGATACTGCAGGTGCAATAAAGGCCGTGGATACTTCAGGTGCAATAAAGGTCGCTGATGCTGCAGGTGCAATAAAGGCCGAGGATACTGCAGGTGCAATAAAGGCCGGGATACTTGAGGTGCAATAAAGGCCGCTGATGCTGCAGGTGCAATAAAGGCCAAGGATACTGCAGGTGCAATAAAGGCCGAGGATACTGCAGGTGCAATAAAGGCTGTGGATTCTGCAGGTGCAGTAAAGGCCACTGATGCTATAGGTGCAATAAAGGCCGCCGATGCTGCAGGTGCAATTAAAGGCCGCTGATACTGCAGGTGCAATAAAGGCCATGGATACTGCAGGTGCAGTAAAGGCCGCCAATGCTGCAGGTGCAATAAAGGTCGCTGATACTGCAGGTGCAATAAAGGCCGCTGATACTGCAGGTGCAATAAAGGCTGTGGATACTGCAGGTGCAATAAAGGGTGTGGATACTGCAGGTGCAATAAAGGCCGCTGATACTGCAGGTGCAATAAAGGCCACGGATACTGCAGGTGCAATAAAGGCCGTGGATACTGCAGGTGCAATAAAGGCCGTGGATACTGCAGGTGCAATAAAGGCCGTGGATACTGCAGGTGCAATAAAGGCCGCTGATGCTCCACGTGATTTCCCAGAAGCTAGGAACAGAGATGCATTCATTTCAGTGGAATGAACACTGTGGGATGCAGTGAGTGCGGTATTATGTGTTCTCTGGTACCCGGTAGCGCAGTGACGAGACACGGGACGTTGTACACTCAGCACTGGATCACTATGAATGTGCCGGCCCCAGGGCGTGATTAGCCCTGTGAGTTGTTCCTCGTCCTGATTGCCTGTCCTATTACCCAGAATTAGTGCCGTTAATCCTCCGCCGCTCAGTGTTCAGTCTCCATGTAATTGCCGGTAATCTATAGCAGCAGCTCACACCTCAGCTTAATGGGACTGTACCGTTTTAGCAAGTAAACTTCCGATTTCATATTTTAAGACTGTTTGCTTTGTTTATGTTTGCTTTCATGCAATAGCAACCTTCACTACTCCCAGTGGATACAGATCTGGTCATGCACTGGACACTTGGGTGCTCTGGCACCTCCATGTACTATTTTTGATACTAGTCACTGTGCACCTTTGTGTCCTTCACATGCCCAGGTCTAATGATCTCTACTCTTCTGTGATGCCCAGCACCTCTGTGGACCCAGCTATGCCCTGACTGTTGTACCATTATGACTAGTACCAATCACCTCCACTACGTAGCTAAGTACTTGCAGGATTAATCCTGGCTTTGCTTCCAGCAGCAGCCTCCTAGCTCTTCCGTCTCCTGCCTGTTACTCCTGCTATCCTTTCTGCCATGTTCATTACTAAATACATAAGGACCTTATACAAATCATTGTAATCTGTGTATTATATGGACTGGTTGTCAGTGTACAGTGACCGCCATCTTTCTTCCTCTTTCTTGCAGACCCTCCTAAGGAGCCGGTGCTGATGTGCAGGTCTAACAATTACCCCGCGTCCTTCTACTGCAGCTGGCATCTACCGAGCCCGACGTACATCCCCAACTACTTCAACATCACTGTTAGGTATGTACCCCCCCCCCAGTGCAACCCTCAGAATTCAGAGGTGTTACTTCCCTATCCTGCAGTATAGCAGCTCTGTACGGCTATCACTCCCATCATCCCATTCCGCTTTACACAGAATCACCCCACTCAAAACCTTGCACGTAACGTATCACTCCCATCGTCCCACAGCCCTGACGACTTCTACTAGTCACACACCATGGAGGAGATTAGGAAACTGTCCTCGTTACCCAGAGCAGCCAGTCACAGCGCAGCTTTCGTTTCATATTGACAGATGAAAGCTACCTTGTGATAGGTTGCTTGGGGGCAGCACAGTGCGTACAGAGTGATAGGATGATGGGAGTATTTGGTTCTTCTGGGGCGGTATTTTGTGCTGCACTGTAGTATTTGGTTCTTCTGGGGCAGTATTTTGTACTGTACTGTTGTATTTGGTTCTTCTGGGGCGGTATTTTGTGCTGCACTGTAGTATTTGGTTCTTCTGGGGCGGTATTTTGTGCTGTACTGTAGTATTTGGTTCTTCTGGGGCAGTATTTTGTGCTGCACTGTAGTATTTGGTTCTTCTGGGGCAGTATTTTGTGCTGTACTGTAGTATTTGGTTCTTCTGGGGCGGTATTTTGTGCTGCACTGTAGTATTTGGTTCTTCTGGGGCAGTATTTTGTGCTGCACTGTAGTATTTGGTTCTTCTGGGGCAGTATTTTGTGCTGCACTGTAGTATTTGGTTCTTCTGGGGCGGTATTTTGTGCTGCACTGTAGTATTTGGTCTTCTGGGGGCGGTATTTTGTGCTGTACTGTAGTGTTTTGGTTCTTCTGGGGCGGTATTTTGTGCTGCACTGTAGTATTTGTTCTGGGCGGTATTTTTGCTGCAACTGTAGTATTTGGTTCTTCTGGGGCGGTATTTTGTGCTGCACTGTAGTATTTGTTCTGGGCGGTATTTTTTGTGCTGCTGACTGTAGTATTTGGTTCTTCTGGGGGGTATTTTGTGCTGCACTGTTTCTGTTTTTGTTGTCTAGTATTTGCGTTCTTCTGGGCGGTATTTTGTATTTGTGCTGTACTGTAGTATTTGGTTCTTCTGGGGCGGTATTTTGTGCTGGCACTGTAGTATTTGGTTCTTCTGGGCGGTATTTTGTAGTGCTGCATGTTGTATTTTTGGTTCTTCTGGGGCGGTATTTTGTGCTGCACTGTAGTATTTGTTCTGGGCGGTATTTGTGCTGCTGCACTGTGTAGTATTTGTTTTCTGGGCGGTATTTGTGCTGTACTGTAGTATTGTTCTGGGCGGTATTTAGTGCTGCACTGTAGTATTTGGTTCTTCTGGGGCGGTATTTAGTGCTGCACTGTAGTATTTGGTTCTTCTGGGGCGGTATTTAGTGCTGCACTGTAGTATTTGGTTCTTCTGGGCGTATTTAGTGCTGCACTGTATATTGGTTCTTCTGGGCGGTTATTTTTGTGCTGCACTGTAGTATTTGGTTCTTCTGGGGCGGTATTTTGTGCTGTACTGTAGTATTTGTTCTGGGCGGTATTTAGTGCTGTACTGTAGTATTTGGTTCTTCTGGGCGGTATTTAGTGCTGCACTGTAGTATTTGGTTCTTCTGGAGCAGTATATTGTGCTGCACTGTAGTATTTAGTTCTTCTGGGGCGGTATTTTTGTGCTGCACTGTAGCCCAGTATTTGTGCTGTACTGTAGTATTTGGTTCTTTCTGGGGCAGTATATTGTGCTGCACTGTAGTATTTAGTTCTTCTGGGGCAGTATATTGTGCTGCACTGTAGTATTTGTTCTGGGCAGTATTTTGTGCTGCTACTGTAGTATTTGGTTCTTCTGGGGCGGTATTTTGTGCTGCACTGTAGTATTTGTTCTGGGCAGTATTTTGTGCTGTACTGTAGTATTTGGTTCTTTCTGGGGCAGTATATTGTGCTGCACTGTAGTATTTAGTTCTTCTGGGGCAGTATATTGTGCTGCACTGTAGTATTTGGTTCTTCTGGGGCAGTATATTGTGCTGCACTGTAGTATTTAGTTCTTCTGGGGCAGTATATTGTGCTGCACTGTAGTATTTAGTTCTTCTGGGGCAGTATATTGTGCTGCACTGTAGTATTTGGTTCTTCTGGGGCAGTATATTGTGCTGCACTGTAGTATTTGGTTCTTCTGGGGCAGTATATTGTGCTGCACTGTAGTATTTAGTTCTTCTGGGGCAGTATATTGTGCTGCACTGTAGTATTTAGTTCTTCTGGGGCAGTATATTGTGCTGCACTGTAGTATTTGGTTCTTCTGGGGCGGTATTTTGTGCTGCACTGTAGTATTTGTTCTGGGCAGTATTTTGTGCTGTACTGTAGTATTTGGTTCTTTCTGGGGCAGTATATTGTGCTGCACTGTAGTATTTGGTTCTTCTGGGGCAGTATATTGTGCTGCACTGTAGTATTTAGTTCTTCTGGGGCAGTATATTCTGCTGCACTGTAGTATTTGGTTCTTCTGGGCTGGTATTTTGTACTGCACTACGGTATTGCTGGCCCCTACTGCTTCTGTTGTCCCTGCCTATTTGTGTTGCCCCGCCTCCTGCCAACCTGGACCTGCCTACAACAGGGGCCACTTTTAGGTTTCTTTCCAGGGCCACTTTAAGCCCCCAGTCTGCCCCTGTATATAAGTTATGTGTGCCGCAGCTGATGAACATTTCTTTAATCTTTATGTATTTGCAGGCACGGCTCCACGCAGCTCTACTGTGAGAGAGACCCCTTCCCCAAAAACAGGTGTCACATCAAGTACAGCCGCCTCTTCTCCACCCTGAAGTACGAGGTGACCGTTGTGGCCAGTAACGCTCTGGGGAAGAACTCCAACACTATCAGCTTCGACGAGTTCATGATAGGTAACGGATATAACTGACTAACGAGATCTCAGAGGCCAAGCCTTAGCTCCTGTGGTAGAGGGGCCCTGGACCCCTTCTCGCACCAGGGCCTGAGATTGAGACCACGCCTCTGCATCTCATAGGTTACATTACCTTTTGGTTGCTATGAAAGTTGAGGTCTGATTGGTTGCTATCAAAACTGAGCTCTGATTGACTATGAAGCCTGAGTTCCAGTTGCTATGAAACCTAAGCTCTGATTGGTTTGCTTGAAAGGTGAGCTCTGATTGGTTGCTATGAAAGCTGAGCTCTAATTGGTTTCTATAAAAGCTGAGCTCTAAATGGTTGCTATGAATACTGAGCTCTTATTGGTTGTTATGAAAGCTGAGCTCTAATTGGTTGCTATGAAAGCTGAGCTCTAATTGGTTGCTATGAAAGATGAGCTCTAATTGGTTGCCATGAAAGATGAATGCTTATTGTTTTATATCAAAGCCAAGCTCTGATTGGTTGCTCTAAAAGCTGAGCTGTGATTGGTTAATATAAAAGCTGAGCTCTGGTTGCTGTGAAAGCTGCGCTTTAATTGGTTGCTCTGCAAGCTGTGCTCTGATTGGTTCCTTTGGGAGACAGTTTTACTGTAGGACAGTTTTGAGGGATGAGGCCTATGCAGACCATACAAGGGTTGCAGGGGTCTGGTTTTCAAGAGTAGGCAGGGCCTCCATACTGTGGTGCAGCACAAAATACCACCCCAGCAGAACCAAATAGCACGGTGCAGCACAAGATACTGCCTCCTTCACCACAGCAATCAACTGTATCACCGTCATGAGGACGGTGATACGGTTGAGTTCAAGAGGGCACCTGCGGCCGCTGGCCTGGTGAATAAGTACCTGATGCTCCAATCATTAATTATTGCTTAGAGCATCAGATTGGTATGTACCAAGTCTGCGGCCGTGAAGAGGGCCCGGGCGGCCCCCTGGGCATCAGACCATCTGGAAATTTCCCTGTAGGGTCTGTGGCCCCTGATGAATCTCCTGCTGTAGGTGATTGGCCTGCTCCTGGATGGACTGGCACCTTCTGCTGTTGGGCAGGGATCTTGAGGTCTTCAGATCACTTGAAGCGGTAAACGCTGACTCCCTAGGGTATTGTGACTCCTCAGGGTTCCTCCTCTAGGTCACCCTCGCCTCAGTGAGGACTCTGCTGTCCAGGTTGGGTTTTGTAGGAGCTTCCATCTTCTGCAGGTCTCTGGTTAGGTTTTCCTTTTGTTCGGTCACCGCTTTTTACTCACCTGCTACTGGGGCCACACAGCTGTGCTGGACCTCAGGGTGAGCGGGAAACCCATCTATGCAGATCCTACTGGATCTCCTCATTCTGGGATCCTACAGGAGCCAGCTTTTGACTTGTACTGCCCCCAGCAGCCTATATCACAGATCAGGACCCAGGACCTGTGTCCTGACGCTCATCTCAGTAGCCTCACTCCTGCATGGTGGAACCAACAAAGCAGAGACCCGTTTATGCTTTAAAGGGGTTATCCCATCTTGGACAATGGGGGCATATCGCTAGGATATGCCCCCATTGTCTTATAGGTGCGGGTCCCACCGCTGGGACCTGCACCTAGAGGGTGGGCCATTTCTATGGATACACCTAAATAAAATGGGAACGGTTGGTGATATTAACTTCCTGTTTGTGGCGCATTAGTATATGGGAGGGGGGACACTTTTCAAGATGGGTGTTCACCATGGCGGCCATTTTGAAGTCGGCCATTTTGGATCCAACTTTAGTTTTTTCAATGGGAAGAGGGTCATGTGACACATCAGACTTATTGAGAATTTCACAAGAAAAACAATGGTGTGCTTGGTTTCAATGTTACTTTATTCTTTCATGAGTTATTTACAAGTTTCTGACCACTTATAAAATGTGTTCGAAGTGCTGCCCATTGTGTTGGATTGTCAATGCAACCCTCTTCTCCCACTCTTCACACACTGATAGCAACACCGCAGAAGAAATGCTAGCACAGGCTTCAGTATCTGCACATCTTGTATCTTCACAGCATAGACAATTGTCTTCAGATGACCCCAAAGATAAAAGTCTAAGGGGGTCAGATCGGGAGACCTTGGGGGCCATTCAGCAGCTACATGATGATGTGTTTCCCTCTTTATGCACTGAAGCTGGCACCTTCCCTGAGTTTTTCCAGCAAGATGGTGACCACCACATTATGGGTGTCAGGTCCGAGCATTCCTAGATGAACAGCTTCCTGGAAAGTGGATTGGTCGTCGTGGGCCAGTTGAATGGCCTCCAAGGTCTCCCGATCTGACCCCCTTAGACTTTTATCTTTGGGGTCATCTGAAGGCAATTGTCTATGCTGTGAAGATACGAGATGTGCAGATACTGGAAGCCTGTGCTAGCATTTCTTCTGCGGTGTTGCTATCAGTGTGTGAAGAGCGGGAGAAGAGGGTTGCATTGACAATCCAACACAATGGGCAGCACTTTGAACACATTTTATAAGTGGTCAGAAACTTGTAAATAACTCATGAAAGAATAAAGATACGGTAAAACCAAGCACACCATTGATTTTCTTGTGAAATTCTCAATAAGTTTGATGTGTCACATGACCCTCTTCCCATTGAAAAAACTAAAGTTGGATCCAAAATGGCCGACTTCAAAATGGCCGCCATGGTCACCACCCATCTTGAAAAGTTTCCCCCCTCCCATATACTAATGTGCCACAAACAGGAAGTTAATATCACCAACCATTACCATCTTATTTAGGTGTATCCATAGAAATGGCCCACCCTGTACATCGAGAATGAAGCGGGGGAGCTCTGAGCCTGGAGGACCCCAGGTTTCCCGGGTTCCGACCACCACCAGACGCAGCCCCCCCGCTGCGCTCATAGAAATTAATGGAGGATGGCTGTGCATGCGCAGTGCGCCCTCCTTCTCTTTTGGGGCCCCGTTCTCGATATAGGTGGGACCCGTACCCATAAGACAATGGGAGCATATCCTAGCAATATGCCCCCATTGTCTAAGATGGGAATAACCCTTTAAATCTTGTACTCTTCTCCTGAAATACTCTGTGCTGCAGTGGACCCTGCTCCTTCCACTATGTAACTCGCAGATGTTTGAGCATCGCAGTTTAGAGATTTGTGGCCATAATCTGAGCGATCTGAGGACCGCGAGCAGGCTGCAGGAAGCTGTTGTTTAAAATTGCGCTCACGCCGTGACGCCGCTGCGGACCCAGAAGGAACGTGGATCAATCAGACTCCTGAAAAACAAAGTGGGATCAAAGCGAAGACTAATCGAGTGTGAGAACGAGAGCGAGCGGCGTCCCAGAGCCATCCTGATGTCACACGACTCATCCTGAGAAAGCCGCCATAGTTTTAATTGCGTTGGCTTACCGCTCGTCTGGCAGCACATGTGACTGCGGCGCCAATAAAACTAATTAAATTGGAAAGACATGGGAAGCAGAACATTTGGACCTGGCTGTGAAACTGCTGAGGTTTTGTGGCTCACTGACGTTCTCCGTCTCAAACTCCACTGCTGACTGCCTCCTCTGCCAGACGTCCAAGAGTCGAGGAGAAATTAACCCCATCATCTCCAAGGGGGCGAAAATATGGAGTCCAAGAAATAATTGGAACATCATTGGTCATAAAAAAACAAAGAAGTACTGCAGAATTCATCCTGAAGTGTGGGACATCATATAGATGGAAGCAGTATTATAGCGGTTATATACTTGTACATAAGAGCAGTATTATAGTAGATATATTCTTGTACATAGGAGCAGTATTATAGTAGTTATATTCTTGTACATAGGAGCAGTATTATAGTAGTTATATTCTTGTACATAGGAGCAGTATTATAGTAGTTATATTCTTGTACATAGGAGCAGTATTATAGTAGTTATATTCTTGTACATAGGAGCAGTATTATAGTAGTTATATTCTTGTACATAGGAGCAGTATTATAGTAGTTATATTATACTTGTACATAGGAGCAGTATTTATTAGTTATATCTTAGTAGGAGCAGTAGTAGTTATTCTTGTATAGTATTATAGTATTATAGTATAGGAGTTATATAGTTATAGTATATAGGCAGTATTAGTAGTTATATTCTTGTACATAGGAGCAGTATTATAGTAGTTATATTCTTGTACATAGGAGCAGTATATTCTTGTAAATAGCAGTATTATAGTAGTTATATTGTACTAGGAGCAGTATTATAGTAGTTATATTCTTGTACATAGGAGCAGTATTATAGTAGTATCTTGTATATTTGTATATTCTTGTACATAGGAGCAGTATTATAGTAGTTATATTCTTGTACATAGGAGCAGTATTATAGTAGTTATATTCTTGTACATAGGAGCAGTATTATAGTAGTTATATTTCTTGTACATAGGAGCAGTATTATAGTAGTTATATTCTTGTACATAGGAGCAGTATTTATAGTAGTTATATTCTTGTACATAGGAGCAGTATTATAGTAGTTATATTCTTGTACATAGCATATTATAGTAGTATTTAAGTAGTTATTCTTGTACATAGGAGCAGTATTATAGTAGTTATATTCTTGTACATAGGAGCAGTATTATAGTAGTTATATTCTGTACATAGGAGCAGTATTATAGTAGTTATATTCTTGTACATAGGAGCAGTATTATAGTAGTTATATTCTTGTACATAGGAGCAGTATTATAGTAGTTATATTCTTGTACATAGGAGCAGTATTATAGTAGTTATATTCTTGTACATGGAGGTTGAGCAGTATTATAGTAGTTATATTCTTGTACATAGGAGCAGTATTATAGTAGTTATATTCTTGTACATAGGGAGCAGTATTATAGTAGTTATATTCTTGTACATAGGCAGCAGTATTATAGTAGTTATATTCTTGTACATAGGAGCAGTATTATAGTAGTTATATTCTTGTACATAGGAGCAGTATTATAGTAGTTATATTCTTGTACATAGGAGCAAGTATTATAGTAGTTATATTCTTGTACATAGGAGCAGTATTATAGTAGTTATATTCTTTTGTACATAGGAGCAGTATTATAGTAGTTATATTCTTGTACATAGGAGCAGTATTATAGTAGTTATATTATTATTGTACATAGGAGCAGTATTATAGTAGTTATATTCTTGTATAGGAGCATAGGAGCAGTATTATAGTAGTTATATTCTTGTACATAGGAGCAGTATTATAGTAGTTATATTCTTGTACATAGGAGCAGTATTATAGTAGTTATATTCTTGTACATAGGAGCAGTATTATAGTAGTTATATTCTTGTACATAGGAGCAGTATTATAGTAGTTATATTCTTTATAGTACATAGGAGCAGTAGTATTATAGTAGTTATATTCTTGTACATAGGAGCAGTATTATAGTATTATAGTTCTTGTAGTATTTTGTACATAGGAGCAGTATTATAGTAGTTATATTCTTGTACATAGGAGCAGTATTATAGTAGTTTATATTCTTGTACATAGGAGCAGTATTATAGTAGTTATATTCTTGTACATAGGAGCAGTATTATAGTAGTTATATTTCTTGTACATAGGAGGCAGTATTATAGTAGTTATATTCTTGTACATAGGAGCAGTATTATAGTAGTTATATTCTTGTACATAGGAGCAGTATTATAGTAGTTATATTTCTTGTACATAGGAGCAGTAATTATAGTAAGTTATTATCTTGTACATAGGAGCAGTATATAGTAGTTATATTCTTGTACATAGGAGCAGTATTATAGTAGTTATATTCTTGTACATAGGAGCAGTATTATAGTAGTTATATTCTTGTACATAGGAGCAAGTATTATAGTAGTTATATTCTTGTACATAGGAGCAGTATTATAGTAGTTATATTCTTGTACATAGGAGCAGTATTATAGTAGTTATATTCTTGTACATAGGAGCAGTATTATAGTAGTTATATTCTTGTACATAGGAGCAGTATTATAGTAGTTATATTCTTGTACATAGGAGCAGTATATAGTTATATTCTTGTACATAGGAGCAGTATTATAGTAGTTATATTCTTGTACATTAGGAGCAGTATTATAGTAGTTATATTCTTGTACATAGGAGCAGTATTATAGTAGTATATTCTTGTACATAGGAGCAGTATTATAGTAGTTATATTCTTGTACATAGGAGCAGTATTATAGTAGTTATATTCTTGTACATAGGAGCAGTATTATAGTAGTTATATTCTTGTACATAGGAGGGCAGTATTATAGTAGTTATATTCTTGTACATAGGAGCAGTATTATAGTAGTTATATTCTTGTACATAGGAGGCAGTATTATAGTAGTTATATTCTTGTACATAGGAGGCAGTATTATAGTAGTTATAGTAGTTATATTCTTGTACATAGGAGCAGTATTATAGTAGTTATATTCTTGTACATAGGAGCAGTATTATTATAGTAGTTATATTCTTGTACATAGGAGCAGTATTATAGTAGTTATATTCTTGTACATAGGAGCAGTATTATAGTAGTTTATATTCTTGTACATAGGAGCAGTATTATAGTAGTTATATTCTTGTACATAGGAGCAGTATTTATAGTAGTTATATTCTTGTACATAGGAGCAGTATTATAGTAGTTATATTTCTTGTACATAGGAGCAGTATTATAGTAGTTATATATTCTTGTACATAGGAGCAGTAGTATTATAGTAGTTTATATTCTTGTACATAGGAGCAGTATTATAGTAGTTATATTCTTGTACATAGGAGCAGTATTATAGTAGTTATATTCTTGTACATAGGAGCAGTATTATAGTAGTTATATTCTTGTACATAGGAGGCAGTATTATAGTATAGTAGTTATATTCTTGTACATAGGAGGCAGTATTATAGTAGTTATATTCTTGTACATAGGAGCAGTATTATAGTAGTTATATTCTTGTACATAGGAGCAGTATTATAGTAGTTATATTCTTGTACATAGGAGCAGTATTATAGTAGTTATATTCTTGTACATAGGAGGCAGTATTATAGTAGTTATATTCTTGTACATAGGAGCAGTATTATAGTAGTTATATTCTTGTACATAGGAGCAGTATTATAGTAGTTATATTCTTGTACATAGGAGGCAGTATTATAGTAGTTATATTCTTGTACATAGGAGGCAGTATTATAGTAGTTATATTCTTGTACATAGGAGCAGTATTATAGTAGTTATCTTGTACATAGGAAGTATATAGTAGTTATATTCTTGTACATAGGAGCAGTATTATAGTAGTTATATTCTTGTACATAGGAGCAGTATTATAGTAGTTATATTCTTGTACATAGGAGGCAGTATTATAGTAGTTATATTCTTGTACATAGGAGCAGTATTATAGTAGTTATATTCTTGTACATAGGAGGCAGTATTATAGTAGTTATATTCTTGTACATAGGAGGCAGTATTATAGTAGTTATATATTCTTGTACATAGGAGCAGTATTTATAGTAGTAGTTATATTCTTGTATTCTTGTATATAGGAGCAGTATTATAGTAGTTATATTCTTGTACATAGGAGCAGTATTATAGTAGTTTATTCTAGTATTATAGTAGTTATATTCTTGTACATAGGAGCAGTATTTATAGTAGTTATTCTTGTACATAGGAGCAGTAATTATAGTAGTTATATTCTTGTACATAGGAGCAGTATTATAGTAGTTATATTCTTGTACATAGGAGCAGTATTATAGTAGTTATATTCTTGTACATATAGGAGGCAGTATTATAGTAGTTATATTCTTGTACATAGGAGCAGTATTATAGTAGTTTATATTCTTGTACATAGGAGCAGTATTATAGTAGTTATATTCTTGTACATAGGAGCAGTATTATAGTAGTTATATTCTTGTACATAGGAGCAGTATTATAGTAGTTATATTCTTGTACATAGGAGGCAGTATTATAGTAGTTATATTCTTGTACATAGGAGCAGTATTATAGTAGTTATATTCTTGTACATAGGAGCAGTATTATAGTAGTTATATTCTTGTACATAGGAGCAGTATTATAGTAGTTATATTCTTGTACATAGGAGCAGTATTATAGTAGTTATATTCTTGTACATAGGAGGCAGTATTATAGTAGTTATATTCTTGTACATAGGAGCAGTATTATAGTAGTTATATTCTTGTACATAGGAGGCAGTATTATAGTAGTTATATTCTTGTACATAGGAGCAGTATTATAGTAGTTATATTTTGTACATAGGAGCAGTATTATAGTAGTTATATTCTTGTACATAGGAGCAGTATTATAGTAGTTATATTCTTGTACATAGGAGCAGTATTATAGTAGTTATATTCTTGTACATAGGAGCAGTATTATAGTAGTTATATTCTTGTACATAGGAGCAGTATTATAGTAGTTATATTCTTGTACATAGGAGCAGTATTATAGTAGTTATATTCTTGTACATAGGAGCAGTATTATAGTAGTTATATTCTTGTACATAGGAGCAGTATTATAGTAGTTATATTCTTGTACATAGGAGCAGTATTATAGTAGTTATATTCTTGTACATAGGAGCAGTATTATAGTAGTTATATTCTTGTACATAGGAGCAGTATTATAGTAGTTATATTCTTGTACATAGGAGCAGTATTATAGTAGTTATATTCTTGTACATAGGAGCAGTATTATAGTAGTTATATTCTTGTACATAGGAGCAGTATTATAGTAGTTATATTCTTGTACATAGGAGCAGTATTATAGTTATAGTAGTTATATTCTTGTACATAGGAGCAGTATTATAGTAGTTATATATTCTTGTACATAGGAGCAGTATTATAGTAGTTATATTCTTGTACATAGGAGCAGTATTATAGTAGTTTATATTCTTGTACATAGGAGCAGTATTATAGTAGTTATATTCTTGTACATAGGAGGCAGTATTATAGTAGTTATATTCTTGTACATAGGAGCAGTATTATAGTAGTTATATTCTTGTACATAGGAGCAGTATATTATAGTAGTTATATTCTTGTACATAGGAGCAGTATATAGTAGTTTATATTTAGTTATATTATCTTGTACATAGGAGCAGTATTATAGTAGTTATATTCTTGTACATAGGCAGTATTATAGTTTTATAGTACAGTATTATAGTAGTTATATTCTTGTAGTATTATAGTAGTTATATATTCTTGTACATAGGAGCAGTATTATAGTAGTTATATTCTTGTACATAGGAGCAGTATTATATTATATTATTTGTACATAGGAGCAGTATTATAGTAGTTATATTCTTGTACATAGGAGCAGTATTATAGTAGTTATATTCTTGTACATAGGAGCAGTATTATAGTAGTTATACTGTATAGGAGCAGTATTATAGAGTTATATTCTTGTACATAGGAGAGTATTATAGTTTATATTCTTGTACATAGGAGCAGTATTATAGTAGTTATATTCTTGTATATAGGAGCAGTATTATAGTAGTTATATTCTTGTACATAGGAGCAGTATTATAGTAGTTATATTCTTGTACATAGGATTACAGTATTATAGTAGTTATATTCTTGTACATAGGAGCAGTATTATAGTAGTTTATTCTTGTACATAGGAGCAGTATTATAGTAGTTATATTCTTGTACATAGGAGCAGTATTATAGTAGTTATATTCTTTACATTATTTAGTATATATTCTTGTATAATAGGATTATAGTAGTTATATTCTTGTACATAGGAGGCAGTATTATAGTAGTTATATTTGTACATAGGAGCAGTATTATAGTAGTATATTCTTGTACATAGGAGCAGTTTAGTTATATTCTTGTACATAGGAGCAGTATTATAGTAGTTATATTCTTTGTACATAGGAGCAGTATTATAGTAGTTATATTCTTGTACATAGGAGCAGTATTATAGTAGTTATATTCTTGTACATAGGAGGCAGTATTATAGTAGTTATATTCTTGTACATAGGAGCAGTATTATAGTAGTTATATTCTTGTACATAGGAGCAGTATTATAGTAGTTATATTCTTGTACATAGGAGCAGTATATAGTAATAGTATTATATATCTTGTATGTACTATTTATAGTAGTTATATTCTTGTACATAGGAGTATTATAGTAGTTATATTCTTGTACATAGGAGCAGTATTATAGTAGTTATATTCTTGTACAGTTATATTCTTGTACATATGGAGCTGTATTATAACAGTTATATTTCTGTACTCAGGGGTAGGCTTCAAATTTTTAACAACAGGTTCCCTACTCAACAGCGGACATGAGGCGTCATGATACATGTTTACATATACATCACATATATGCAACACACACACATATATACACCACACCACCCAACGTTTAAAAAGCCTAAGGAGCTAAACTATGGAATGAAGGGCTCACCTCCAGCTGCCAGCCGGTTCTGTAATTTTAAGAACCGGATCTGTAGAACCTGAGGGAACTGCTTGAATCCCATGCCTGCCTGTACTTTGAGGGCATTGATATGTTAGCGTTAGTACGGTATTATGTTACTCTTGGTAAAGTTATGAGTGGCAGGAATTCCCCCTTTAAATCCACTCCGTAATTAAATAATTGTAATAATTTTGTACTTTGGGAACAGATGTAAAGTTATGTCTTATTACTGGTGTTTTTCTGGTGGAGGATACCTGCGGAGTCTGGAGGCGTCCCCGGAACATTCTTTTCAGTAACGTCTCAGAAAGTCTTATCTTAAGGAATGTTTGTAATAAGACCCTTGAAGATTTGAGCACTGTCCCTGTTGGGGGCACATATTTATTGTGACCTTTGTACATCTGCTCTGGGCCTGTTTGTGACATAACCTTATATCTGTATCTGATGCGTACGTCTGTGGTTGGCTGCTATAACTACGTTCCGTATATTTACTGCAGTGGAGAAGATTTCTCGTCCATTGTGGATGCCGTATCTGACCTGGGACGTCAGTTTAGTGAGATTGACACAGTTTATTAATTTGTGGTCAATAGAGATGAGCGAATCTATTCGTTGATTCGTATCAAATCTTGGAAACTTTCAGTTGCGAGGCGAATCCGAATATTTGGAGATTCGCTCCGTTAAGATTCGAAAATGTTCCTAAGACTTTCTGCGCATTCGCTACGTACTTGTCCCATAAATTATACGCTAATGCTATGTATAAGTTACTAACTTTTACTGTTAGTTCGTTATTCGTGTGCAAAAGCCCGGGAAGAAAGCGGTCACCTGACCTAGTGGGCAGGGCTTGCTCTGATTGGCTCAGGCTCGGTAAGCCAGTGACGCATCAGTTGTGCTGTGACTGCTGAGACGAGCAGAAGCACTGTGTGTGAAGTTCTGAGACACTGAGACCTGTGTTGTTGAAATTGTGGTGTAATTGTTCAGGGAATCCATATTACACATCAGGGATACTGCAGGGCAAGTAATTAATCAGGCAGGGAGAGAGACAGGGAGATAGATGGGAAGAGAGACAGGGAGAGAGATAGGGAGAGACTCAGGGAGAGAGACAGAGGGAGAGACATAGGGAGAGAGACAAAGACCAGCTGCAGGGCCACAGTCAAGTGAAAAATGTCTGGAATGGATAAGCAAAAGGGGTCCAGTTCCAGCCAGACCTCGAGCTCTAAAAAAAAAAAGGAGAAGGTGGCACAGGGCAGCAGTGTGAAAGGACCTGTAGTCAGAGCATCTATTTGTAGTATTCACAATACTTGGCCGGTGTTCCACCAGGCTAACCCACCAAGGCGCAAAATTGTAGTGGAGGAGACAGTGGATGAGGTAGTGGAGTGGATGGCCCGCTCATCTCAGTCTCAGCCGGATGATCTGCTGTCATCTGCTGATACAGTATCCATATGTAGCCAGGGGTCAGACTCAGAGCGCTCCTCCTGCTCCACCATTCCTCTCCAGCAAAGCCTGTCATTTTCGTACGCACTTTGTACGCTCATGCGTACGTGTTCAAAGAAGTTGCGTACCTTTTAAAACTGAACGTTCATTATTAGTGCGCGAATGTTCACAAAACACCACATAATAACATATATTTTGTACGCAGATTCAACTAATATATTCGTTGAATATACGAATCTTCGACGAATGTTTGGCGACTAAAATTTTGAATGATTCGCTCATCTCTAGTGGTCAAGAGATTAAACATGTTGTATTCTTCATCCACAGTGAAACCTGATCCCCCCGAAAATGTGCTGGCGAAGCCCGTCCACCGAAACCCCCGGAGGCTGGAAGTCACCTGGCAGACCCCCTCCACCTGGCCGGACCCCGAATCTTTTCCACTCAAATTCTTCCTGCGATATCGTCCGTTAATTCTAGACCAATGGCAGCATGTGAGTACAGAGCCATATCTATCTATCTATCTATCTATCTATCTATCGATTATCTATCTATCTTCTATCTATCTCCTATCTCTTATCTATCGATTATCTATTTATCTATCTAATATCTATCTATCTAATATCTATCTATCTATCTAATATCTATCTATCTTATATCTATCTATCTCTTATCTATCGATTATCTATCTATCTATCTCATATCTATCTAATATCTATCTATCTATCTATCTATCTATCTATCTAATATCTATCTATCTACTTATATCTATCTATCTTATCTATCTTATCTATCTATCTATCTTATCTATCGATTATCATCTATCTATCTATCTATCTAATATCTATCTATCTATCTATTAATCTATCTATCTATCTAATCTATCTATTTCTATCTATCTATTATCTATCTAATCATCTTCTATCTATCTATCTAATATCTATCTACTATCTTATCTATCTATCTATCTCTTATCTATCGATTATCTATCTATCTATCTCATATCTATCTAATATCTATCTATCTATCTATCTATCTAATATCTATCTATCTATCTATTTATCTATCTATCTATCTATCTATCTATCTATCTATCTATCTATCTCATATCTATCTAATATCTATCTATCTATCTATCTATCTATCTATCTATCTATCTATCTATCTAATATCTATCTATCTATCTTATATCTATCTATCTATCTATCTATCTATCTATCTATCTATCTATCTATCTATCCATCCAGTTCCCATACACTCTTACTCCAGTCACCTCTGCACTCCTCCTCTGGTCTCCTGTTATCTCTCCGGTACCCGGCCTCTCATCTCTCCGCGGCCCCTGCTGGTTCAGTGTCTGTAGATAGAGGCCCTGACTTGCTGTGATGCATTGTGGTATTTCTGTGACATTTCAGTCATTGAGGGGAAACTCTGGAGAAACAATGGGCTGTATATTCTGAGATAACATCTTTGATATTTGGTGATGATGTCACTTCCTGTTGCTGCCGTCAGGTAGATTCCCCCCCCCCTCCCCGGGGGATGTATAAAGAGTAGGAAGCTTCTATTATAGATGATTGATACATTGTATTCAGAGGGGTTTGGACTCGTCCTCCTGGCCGCCCCCTCCTCAGTGGTGCAGTCTACGTTAATGCTCCGCGCTGCCCCGGAGAGCGTCGCCAGAGATAAGTAGCCGGTCTGAGAAGTGTCGTCTTCTAATCCGCTGCCAGTGAAGCCATTAAGAAAATCCATTAAGTGAATGTTCGTGAAGCTGAGCCGGAACGTTCTGCGCAATATTCCTGATTAATGGCGGTAGGATTCCATTCTTCTGTATACGCGAAAGTCGCAGGCTGCCGCACCGAGCATCCAATTCATAATTCACAATTGGGGCCCTCAGACCTTAGTGGGGCCCCTTCACAATCATTATAGCCGCGGATCCGTATTCGCCATGTATAGTGTTACCGTAGTAGGTGTCGCGGCCTGGTGGCATCAGGTTGGCATCACATGAAGTAGCACGGAGCCGCGTCCCCCGGTCGGCGCCTCAAGGTCACGACCAGCTGAGGGGCACGCCTGGTCAGGTCGCGGCGCTGATGGAGATGACTTGTGGCGGCATTTTTCCTGGCAGATAGCGCGGGACACATCTGGACAGCTCCCCCCTGGCAGGCCTTTGATATCCGCCTCTCCAGCCCTGGCACGGTGCCCTGGCACACTCTCTAATTACCAGGCTGCTCCAGGACCTGACACAAAGCTCCCTGCACTTAATTCAAGCAATGTCAATTAGGACGAGGCAGAGCGGAGGAAGCGAGGGGATGAGGGCGCCGCTTACGGAAATTAATATGCAGTATTCATGGGCTGCGATCGATGGGAGATGCATTACCCCTGCCTTATCTGAATCAGCAGGAGAGGACGCGGCGCCCGTGACCGGCAGTGAAGGACGGTGTCCCCGGCAGGGCGAACACCACGTACTCCTTGTACCGCAGCCGTCACTGCGCTTTTCTTATCACACATTGACCCCGCGGTCGGTCATTGGCACCTGGGGCGATCCTGTGATTTTTATTTTTTTACCATATTTTGTTTCTTTAAAAAAAAAGGGGCGTGACCAGATGTTACAATGTTGCGACATGTATCCAGTTGAAAGTTCTCTGCAACCATGCAACCAGGTCAAAGGTCAGCTGCTCAAGACGTCTTCTCATGCTTACGCCTCTGGAAAGGGGGTGACTACGGCCTTGTCTGCTGGTATATATGGCACCAGGATTCCACTGAGGTGGTGCCTCGGGCCTCCCTGCCGAACGCCTGAGCACTTTACACTAAATGATGTCACCACGCCTCCACAGTGATGTCACTCCTCACCTTCTGCAAATTTGTAGTGTTGGCCTGTTCCATAGTGCTTCAAAATTGGGCGTGCCCCTCGATAATCAGAGGCGGGGTTTAACCGGAGATGCCGCCCACGAGCAGCCGCACTTGCTATGATACTGACGAGACATCTGCTCCCCAGTGCGGATTGTTGAGCCAATATTTGGGTCAGCAGCACAAGGGACACTCCCCCTGTATACGGTCACTAGAGACCAGAGGTAACCGAGAGTCGAAATTCAGTGAAATGGAAAGTAAAAATGGCAGAAAAAAAATCGATGCAAGCAGAGCAAATAAAAGACGGAGGATGAGGATGATGGTGGTGATTGTTACAGTATTCTTATTATTATGGGAGGAGCTCCCTCTAGTGGCAGAACAGAGAAGAGCAGGGACAGTTCACCAGATCCGTCAGATTTCCGTTTCAGATGAGCGGCGGACTTCTGAGGCCTGTCCTGTGTCCACGGGGTCATGTTGTGTGGTTTCACGTTCCAGTAGGAATAATTTATTTATTTTATGCACTTATATAGCGGTACTATTATCCTACTATATTAGCATCAAGCTGTTCCCGGTGGGGCTTATGTGTGAAGTTCACAGGTCTCAAAGCTCCTGGGCAACTAGGCACCAAGGGGTAAGAAGTGAGTGCCACCTGTGCCCCCCTTGTGACCCCCTTGAAGTGCAGCTATTGGCACCATAGTGTGTGATATTAATGATATTGTTGTGCTGCCCTCTAGGGAGCGGACTGTGAACTGCAGGGAGGACATTATGACCCATTCAGCGTGGGCATCAGTGCATGGCAGTGATTAGAGGGATGCCACCCGGCCAGTCATTCCTCTGATGCTAGTTCCGCTTGGCCCCTCTTTTTCGTAGCTTCGCTTTGTTCGCTTGCCAGCGCCTCCTCCGAGCAAGGAGAAGTCAATGTCTGACAAAGCAGTGAGAGGAGAGGAGGGGGCCGGGGGTCCGAGGAAGCCCAGAGAGCTCATGAAAACCCCATTGATTGCTCCTCTCTCAGTCCTCAGCCTTTGATGCAGGTGGACGCCGCCAGCAGCCATGGCCGTCATCAATCTCGCCCCAACCTCCCCTCCCCCCACTGAGGGTCCAGAGGGGCGGCAGCGCAGAATTCAGCTCCGCTCCAACCGCAGCCTCCGGGTCAGACTTTTAATGATCTTTAGAAGGTCTATGGCCATGCTCTGTGTATCAGTGCAGTGAAGTCAGTCCGGAGTCCAGAGGGTTCAGCTGAGAGAGGATACAATTGTAGCAAACCCTCATCTGTGAGAAGTCAGGACCGGACTTCAGCCTCTAGAATTGAGATTGGAATTGAAACAAAAAGGTGAAAAAACAGCAAATAAAACTCACATAAAGAAATATGAAAAAGCTTTAAAAAAATTCTGCACTGCACCGACACTGCGATATAGACAGGAGTAATGGATCCACACTGCACCGACACTGCTATATAGACAGGAGTAATGGATCCACACTGCACCGACACTGCGATATACACAGGAGTAATGGATCCACACTGCACTGACACTGCTATACAGACAGGAGTAATGGATCCATACTGCACCGACACTGCGATATAGACAGGAGTAATGGATCCACACTGCGATATAGACAGGAGTAATGGATCCACACTGCACCGACACTGCGATATAGACAGGAGTAATGGATCCACACTGCACTGACACTGCGATATAGACAGGAGTAATGGATCCACACTGCGATATAGACTGGAGTAATGGATCCACACTGCGATATAGACAGGAGTAATGGATCCACACTACACCGACACTGCTATACAGACAGGAGTAATGGATCCACACTGCACCGACACTGGTAACAGACAGGAGTAATGGATCCACTACACCGACATGCTATACAGACAGGAGTAATGGATCCACACTGAACCGACACTGGTATACAGACAGGAGTAATGGATCCACACTGCACCGACACTGGTATACAGACAGGAGTAATGGATCCACACTGCACCGACACTGCTATACAGACAGGAGTAATGGATCCACACTGCCACCGACACTGCGATATAGACAGGAGTAATGGATCCACACTGCACCAACACTGGTATACAGACAGGAGTAATGGATCCACACTGCACAACACTGGTATACAGACAGGAGTAATGGATCCACACTGCGCCGACACTGTTATATAGACAGGAGTAATGGATCCACACTGCATGGACACTGGTATACAGACAGGAGTAATGGATCCACACTGCGCCGACACTGGTATACAGACAGGAGTAATGGATCCACACTGCACCGACACTGGTATACAGACAGGAGTAATGGATGGAGTAATGGATCCTGGTATATAGACAGGAATAACGGATCTACACCTGAATACCGGATCTTTGCTTCTGTACGTTCTCGTCTCTGCTGTACGCTCCGGTATATGGGGCGTCAGTCAGATGTCTCTGTAAGTCGCCCTGTTAATCAGCGCGGTATAATCCCGGCCCCCGTTATTCCTGACTGAGGGGCCCCTCCAGCATTTGCAGACGTCTCCTCCATTATTAGGACGTCTTGTAAAACTCCTCGTCTCCATGAAAGCATCAATCTCTGCACAAATAACTTAATCTCCAGACAATCGCTCTATAACAGGGATCCGCTTATCGCTGCTCTTATCTGTATATATCAGCGACGGCGGCGAGAACAACCGCGACGATTATTAGACGTCAGCTCTGATATCTCACGTAACCGGTTAACAGTGATCAGCAGATGGACGGCGAGCGATGCTCTGAGGTTAATACAGCAGACGGAGGAGCATCTGCCGGAGCCCGGCGGCACCTTATTAACCCCTTCTCTGCTGCACAGACATAGGTGTTCCCAAACTAGAACAGGGAAGAAATGACCATATGACGCATCGTGCCGCCATCACCGTCCTGTACCTCACCGTAACCGTATGCATCACGTGGCTGTAAGAGGGCGAGTGAAACCGAGAACCTGGATACGGAATTATGGAGCGGAGGTGACAACCCCGACCTCACATAGATAGGAGATAGATATATTGATAGATAGATAGATAGACAGACAGATAGATAGATAGATAGATAGATAGATAGATAGATAGATAATAAATAGATAGATAGATAGATAATAGATAGATAATAAATAGATAGATAGATAGATAGATAGATAGATAGATAGATAGATAATAGATAGATAGATAGATAGATAGATAGATAGATATGAGATAGATAGATAGATAGACAGACAGACAGATAGATAGATAGATAGATAGATAGATAGATACATAATAAATAGATAGATAGATAGATAGATAGATAGATATGAGATATATAGATAATAAATAGATAGATAGATAATAAATAGATAGATAGATAGATAATAAATAGATAGATAGATATGAGATAGATGTATAGATTGATAGAGAAATAGATAGATACGAGATAGATCATTTTTTATCATATTTTTGTATGATTACAGGCTCTGGGCCGTACATTTTAGCTTTTTCTCCGCTGTTCTGCTGCTGCTCCGGGTTTCGGTGGAATAATCGCATCGCCCCGGGGCAATGGCAGCGCATGAAAACATTTCACAACAAGATGAAATTACACGTGTGCAAAATTAATGACTCTGCCTCCATATCTGTGATCCCCCTCATGTTCATACATCCAGCGCACTCTGGATTTACTACCACATTGTAAAAATAGAGATTACATAATTAATAACGGAGCACCATCGTCGCTCTGATTTACTTCCTGCGTTTTCCGTGTTTTACGCTTCATTTAGTTACAGCCGAGAAAACAAAAAAGAACAAAACATTAAACGTGATGGAGTCATTACAGCAAAACTAATGTCAGCAGCAATCATGCTCTGTTACCACTCACACTGCTAAATAAGCTCTTTGTACATGTCCCTAGTGGCATCCATGTTGCTTAGGAGATTACTACATACAGATATATACAGCCACCACTAGAGGGATCTCAGGAGATTACTGCATACAGATATATACAGCCACCACTAGAGGGAGCTCAGGAGATTACTACATACAGATTATACAGTCACCACTAGAGGGAGCTCAGGAGATTACTACATACAGATATATACAGCCACCACTAGAGGGAGCTCAGGAGATTACTGCATACAGATATATACAGTCACCACTAGAGGGAGCTCAGGAGATTACTACATACAGATATATACAACCACCACTAGAGGGAGCTCAGGAGATTACTGCATACACATATATACAGCCACCACTAGAGGGAGCTCAGGAGATTACTACATACAGATATATACAGCCACCACTAGAGGGAGCTCAGGAGATTACGGCATACATATATATACAGCCACCACTAGAGGGAGCTCAGGAGATTACTGCATACAGATATATACAGCCACCACTAGAGGGAGCTCAGGAGATTACTACATACAGATATATACAGCCACCACTAGAGGGAGCTCAGGAGATTACTACATACAGATATATACAGCCACCACTAGAGGGAGCTCAGGAGGTTACTACATACAGATATATACAGCCACCACTAGAGGGAGCTCAAGGAGATTACTACATACAGATATATACAGACACCACTAGAGGGAGCTCAGGAGATTACTACATACGGATATATACAGCCACCACTAGAGGGAGCTCAGGAGATTACTACATACAGATATATACAACCACCACTAGAGGGAGCTCAGGAGATTACTACATACAGATATATACAGTCACCACTAGAGGGAGCTCAGGAGATTACTACATACAGATATATACATCCACCACAAGAGGGAGCTCAGGAGATTACTACATACAGATATATACAGCCACCACTAGAGGGAGCTCAGGAGATTACTACATACAGATGTATACAGCCACCACTAGAGGGAGCTCAGGAGATTACTACATACAGATATATACAGACACCACTAGAGGGAGCTCAGGAGATTACTGCATACAGATATATACAGCCACCACTAGAGGAAGCTCAGGAGATTACTGCATACAGATATATACAGTCACCACTAGAGGGAGCTCAGGAGATTACTGCATACAGATATATACAGCACCACTAGAGGGAGCTCAGAAGATTACTACATACAGATATATACAGCCACCACTAGAGGAGCTCAGGAGATTACTACATACAGATATATATAGCCACCACTAGAGGGAGCTCAGGAGATTACTACATACAGATATATACAACCACCACTAGAGGGAGCTCAGGAGATTACTACATACAGATATATACAACCACCACTAGAGGGAGCTCAGGAGATTACTACATACAGATATATACAGCCACCACTAGAGGGAGCTCAGGAGATTACTACATACAGATATATACAGCCACCACTAGAGGAAGCTCAGGAGATTACTACATACAGATATATACAGCCACCACTAGAGGGAGCCTAGGAGATTACTACATACAGATATATATAGCCACCACTAGAGGGAGTTCAGGAGATTACTACATACAGATATATACAGTCACCACTAGAGGGAGCACAGGAGATTACTACATACAGATATATACAGTCACCACTAGAGGGAGCTCAGGAGATTACTACATACAGATATATACAGCCACCACTAGAGGGAGCTCAGGAGATTACTACATACAGATATATACAGTCACCACTAGAGGGAGCTCAGGAGATTACTACATAAAGATATATGCAGCCACCACTAGAGGGAGCTCATGAGATTACTGCATACAGATATATACAGCCACCACTAGAGGGCGCTCAGGAGATTACTACATACAGATATATACAGTCACCACTAGAGGGAGCCCAGGAGATTACTACATATAGATATATACAGCCACCACTAGAGGGAGCTCAGGAGATTACTGCATACAGATATATACAGTCACCACTAGAGGGAGCTCAGGAGATTACTGCATACAGATATAATACAGCCACCACTAGAGGGAGCTCAGGAGATTACTACATACAGATATATACAGCCACCACTAGAGGAAGCTCAGGAGAATACTACATACAGATATATACAGCCACCACTAGAGGAAGCTCAGGAGAATACTACATACAGATATATACAGCCACCACTAGAGGGAGCTCAGGAGATTACTGCATACAGATATATACAGCCACTACTAGAGGGAGCTCAGGAGATTACTACATACAGATATATACAGTCACCACTAGAGGAGCCCAGGAGATTACTACATATAGATATATACAGCCACCACTAGAGGGAGCTCAGGAGATTACTGCATACAGATATATACAGCCACCAACTAGAGGGAGCTCAGGAGATTACTACATACAGATATATACAGCCACCACTAGAGGGAGCTCAGGAGATTACTACATACAGATATATACAGCCACCACTAGAGGGAGCTCAGGAGATTACTACATACAGATATATACAGCCACCACTAGAGAGAGCTCAGGAGATTACTACATACAGATATATACAGCCACCCACTAGAGGAAGCTCAGGAGATTACTACATACAGATATATACAGCCACCACTAGAGGGAGCTCAGGAGATTACTACATACAGATATATACAGCCACCACTAGAGGGAGCTCAGGAGATTACTACATACAGATATATACAGTCACCACTAGAGGGGACTCTGGAGATTACTACATACAGATATATACAGCCACCACTAGAGGGAGCTCAGGAGATTACTACATACAGATATATACAGCCACCACTAGAGGGAGCTCAGGAGATTACTACATACAGATATATACAGCCACCACTAGAGGGAGCTCAGGAGATTACTACATACAGATATATACAGCCACCACTAGAGAGAGCTCAGGAGATTACTACATACAGATATATACAGCCACCACTAGAGGGAGCTCAGGAGATTACTACATACAGATATATACAGTCACCACTAGAGGGGACTCTGGAGATTACTACATACAGATATATACAGCCACCACTAGAGGGAGCTCAGGAGATTACTACATACAGATATATACAGCCACCACTAGAGGGAGCTCAGGAGATTACTACATACAGATATATACAGGCACCACTAGAGGGAGCTCAGGAGATTACTACATACAGATATATACAGTCACCACTAGAGGGAGCTCAGGAGATTACTACATACAGATATATACAGCCACCACTAGAGGGAGCTCAGGAGATTACTGCATAGAGATATATACAGCCACCACTAGAGGGAGCTCAGGAGAGTACTAGATATTGAGCCTCAGACCAGTTCCTCCTATATAGAGTCCAGACCAGCCCCCTGTTTACAGTCTCTATGCAAACCTATGGTGTACGAAGAGTGTAGAGGAGCACAGGAACCAGGAGAGGTCATGGGCCACCATCTAGGAGATCTCCCCTTTCTATGCTATTAAGGACTCAAATCTGAATTAGACCCTAGAAGCCTCTGGTCTCTATTCTTGAGGTCCTGGTCTGGTTTTTGGGCCCCCAGATCCACTACTGTGTATTTATACTGGGGCGGACGACTGGTGTCCATCCCTATAATGAGCATCCAGCGTGAGGTGATAAGAGATGACTGCGGCTCGGCTGATGGCCTGCCGCCCTGATTTACTGCTCCCCTGGATGCTGATTTTGTGAGTGTGATAAAAGACTTCCATCCATCGGGCAGGGAACCTGGAACACGCGGCTGCCAAGTTATACACATGGACACCACATGTGACGAGGATGGGGGGAGCGGAAAGGCCGCGCCGTGATGACAAGGACATCAGTGTCCATGGATGAAGGCGATGTCACCTCCTTTATGTGGAGTGTTGCTTCCTGGGGCAGATTTCGGAGGTGCTGACCAAGGTCAGGTCCCCAGGACCTCAGGTGATGAGTGATGGGGATCTGGTGACAGTTTCCATGTGGATTCTATATAATGAGTGCGGTTGGGAAAGGGGGTGGGGGGAGGCAGTTTAAAGCACAACTCCATATTGTATTGTAGCCTCACAGGAAATATTTAGGAAATCCTTAGAGGGCACGTCCTCCAGAAATTCCAAAAAACTCCCACAGAATCCCACTGAAAATGGAAGATTCTTCAGTCATCTTCTACATTCACATTCAGCCATGACAGTCAATATGGCTGACATTACGACTCTTGTGAGGGTTGTTACCCAGCTTTCCTGAATACTAAATCCCCCATTATTCTGTTGCCGCCTAATGAGGCAGATTTCCACTCTGCATCCTGGGAAAGCTGGATTATGGTAATGACATCATCAGAATTGTTGGGTTATGGTATTGACGTCATCAGAATTATTGGGTTATGATAATGACGTCATCAGAATTGTTGGGTTATGGTAATGACGTCATCAGAATTGTTGGGTTATGGTAATGACGTCATCAGAATTGTTGGGTTATGGTAATGACGTCATCAGAATTGTTGGGTTATGGTAATGACGTCATCAGAATTGTTGGGTTATGGTAATGACGTCATCAGAATTGTTGGGTTATGTAATGACGTCATCAGAATTGTTGGGTTATGGTAATGACGTTATCAGAATTGTTGGGTTATGATAATTACGTCATCAGAATTGTTGGGTTATGATGACGTCATCAGAATTGTTGGGTTATGGTAATGACGTCATCAGAATTGTTGGGTTATGGTAATTACGTCATCAGAATTGTTGGGTTATGATAATGACGTCATCAGAATTGTTGGGTTATGATAATGACATCATCAAAATTGTTGGGTTATGTAATGACGTCAACAGAATTGTTGGGTTATGTAATGACGTCATCAGAATTGTTGGGTTATGGTAATGACGTTATCAGAATTGTTGGGTTATGATAATTACGTCATCAGAATTGTTGGGTTATGATGACGTCATCAGAATTGTTGGGTTATAGTAATGATGTCATTAGAATTGTTGGGTTATAGTAATGATGTCATCAGAATTGTTGGGTTATAGTAATGACGTCATCAGCATTGTTGGGTTATAGTACAGATGTCATCAGAATTATTGCAGTGAGGATTACAATTCGTCAGCATCTGCAGGTCACAAAATGATAATTACAGCCATTACTGTGCACTGGGGATTGCTATTTGAGCAGTTTTCCGATATATATTATGAGTCAGACTGTCCATTGACTTCTGTGGCTGTGCCTTATCTATAACCAGTCATCTGCAGTGTGCCTGCTACTCCTCGCCAGTGCTGTAAGAAATCGATGCCGACCTGTCCTGGAGATGGCGCCAGTAATCTAGACGGGAGGTCCATTCCCGTTACCAGACACAGGACGGGTCCCTTTAAATGACGGCGTCAACATGAAGAAATAATGACATAAGTGATCCTTTCCTTCTCTAATAGTGATAATGAGGTGTGAACCAGTTTCCCAGCAGGCTGTAAAGTGAGAGACCTTTGAGCAGTGTTGTGCTGACATCTAGTGGCCAATATGAAAACTACAATTTATAGATAATGGTGAAAATGTTCATTGTGATGGGGCAAAGCAGAAGGGATCCGGCCGCGATGTGAGGCAGGTTCTGCAGATCTTCTCTGTCTCCTGGCGGGGAGCTGCGGCTGTTTTACATCAGAGCCTCACCTGCTGCGCCCCTTTTATTGCCCGGGCCCCTAATGTGATGTAATCGTTACTATAAGTGCGATAATAAATCTTCGCCCCCTCGGATGGTAATTTGGGGTCTGTTTGTGATCAGCATTCGGGGAAGGATTCGGGACGATACGAGGGGAACATCTGGAGGAGGCTGCGCGGACCACGAGGCGCTCGCCATTGTTAGGGCCACGGTCGCCTTAATGTGCCACCCTAAGCCATTAACCCCTAAATGACCGGAGAAATAAGGGTCTTTTTGGCGACTGTAACATCCCCATGGGATTGATGTATTACATGTCACAGATTTGGCTGGAGGGGCACAGATTTTTGCCATTTTTGGTAAAACTTTTTGGATGATTTTTAGCTCCCCATTGTGCAGCGCCCTGGGCCCCGCCCCCCTCCCCTCGTTCCAGCCGCAGAGCTGGTGATTGACAGGAGCGTTCTCCTCATAAATATCCAGCGCGGCCCCAATAATGAGCCGTCATTACTGGAAGGAGCCGGGAGCCCACAATTAGAGCTCGATGTTCTGTCTAATCTGTGTGATAATTACCCCAGACGACCATGTGTCCATGCTTCAAGTGGCAGGGAGCCCCCCTACACCCCTAATTATTGGCATTATGTGACTGATCAGTAATCCCTTCCATTCAGGATAAGACAAAAGTCCCCCCTCGTCCCCCTTCACTCCCCCCCCCCATCCCTACAAATCACTGTATGTGAAGCCAAAGAGTGAAGAGTAAATCCATGAGCGCCTCCTCCACCATCAGCGTACAATAGACTGCGAGGCTTAGCGAGCTGCAGGTGGAGTGGGGTTTATTACCACGGATGATGCCGCACTGTACGACATGTAACGGTCCTTAGTGATTAGGACCTGAAATCCTTCACGAGCTCCAGGAGAGTCTCTACTTCCCAGATGTGTGACAGTCGCTGTGGGAGCAGTCAGCAGCTCTGCATATGATATTTATGCTCCAAGACACGTTACATTGAGGTGTCCTTGTGAATCTTGGGCTCATATACAGTATGTCCTGTACTCTGTATATCAGACATGTTGTATCCTCCTTATATCAGACATGTTGTATCCTCCTTATATCAGACATGTTCTATCTTCTTTATATCAGACATGTTGTATCCTCCTTATATCACACATGTTGTATCCTCCTTATATCAGACATGTTCTATCTTCTTTATATCAGACATGTTCTATCTTCTTTATATCAGACATGTTGTATCCTCCTTATATCAGACATGTTGTATCCTCCTTATATCAGACATGTTCTATCTTCTTTATATCAGACATGTTGTATCCTCCTTATATCAGACATGTTCTATCTTCTTTATATCAGACATGTTGTCTCCTTATATCAGACATGGTTGTATCCTCTTTATATCACACATCTTGTATCCTCTTTGGATCAGGCTTGCTGTATCTTCTGTGTATCAGACCTGTTGTATCCTCCTTATATCACACATGTTGTATCCTCCTTATATCAGACATGTTGTATCCTCCTTATATCACACATGTTGTATCCTCCTTATATCACACATGTTGTATCTTCTTTATATCAGAAATGTTGTATCCTCCTTATATCAGACATGTATCCTCCTTATATCAGACATGTTGTATCCTCCTTATATCAGACATGTTGTATCCTCCTTATATCAGACATGTTGTATCCTCCTTATATCAGACATGTTCTATCTTCTTTATATCAGACATGTTGTATCTTCTTTATATCAGACATGTTGTATCTTCTTTATATCAGACATGTATCCTCCTTATATCAGACATGTTGTATCCTCCTTATATCAGACATGTTCTATCTTCTTTATATCAGACATGTTGTATCCTCCTTATATCAGACATGTTGTATCCTCCTTATATCAGACATGTATCCTCCTTATATCAGACATGTTCTATCTTCTTTATATCAGACATGTTGTATCCTCCTTATATCAGACATGTTGTATCTTCTTTATATCAGACCTGTTGTATCCTCCTTATATCAGACATGGTTGTATCCTCTTTATATCACACATCTTGTATCCTCTTTGGATCAGGCTTGCTGTATCTTCTGTGTATCAGACATGTTGTATCCTGTTTATATCAGACCTGAGAACATGTCATGGGTCGGCATCCCGGGCTGGAGTCTTGTTTTTTGCCATCTCTAATCTTAGATCACATCTGTAACTTGTCTTGGCTCCTTGGGTCTTTGGAAGCCGGAATTCCCAGCTGGGCCCGATCAGTCTTATGATCCTGAGATTATGGCTCCTAATCCATCACTTACAGTTTGTTTTGGAATATGTTTTCGGCACAACATGGACGGTGTCAGCCAAAGGTCTGTTTGGTTTCTGTAGGACGAGGCATCTTTGTCATGTTGACGAGGACACAAAGATGAGAATTTTGAGAGATTTGTGTAGAGCGGGAGATCTCAGGGGAGTAGTCCAACACTTGGAAGTGGAAGGTGCGGATACTGGGGCTCTCTATATTGGACAGTCCCTTCTTCAAGCGATGGGAACTATCACAATTACCTGTAGAACCATTTTTACTGTAGTTCCTCCACAATGTCCTGTCTTGCATTTGGGTCTTAAAGGGGTATTCCGGTAACGTAACTTTAATTTTTGAAAACCTGCATAAAGGCTGCAAGCTATGACCCAACCAGAACCCATACCTGTACATATAACCAGAACCCACACCTGTACATATAACCAGAACCCACACCTGTACATATAACCAGAACCCACACCTGTAGTTATAACCAGAACCCACACCTGTACATATAACCAGAACCCATACATATACATATGACCAGAACCCACACCTGTACATAGAACCAGAACCCATACCTATACATATAACCAGAACCCACACCTGTACATAGAACCAGAATCCATACCTGTACATATAACCAGAACCCACACCTGTACATAGAACCAGAATCCATACCTGTACATATAACCAGAACCCACACCTGTACATAGAACCAGAATCCATACCTGTACATATAACCAGAACCCACACCTGTACATAGAACCAGAACCCATACCTGTACATATAACCAGACCCCATACCTGTACATATAACCAGAACCCACACCTGTACGTATAACCAGAACCCATACCTGTACATATAACCAGAACCCATACCTGTACATATAACCAGAACCCATACCTGTACATATAACCAGAACCCATACCTGTACATATAACCAGAACCCCTACCTGTACATATAACCAGAACCCATACCTGTACATATAACCAGAACCCATACCTGTACATATAACCAGAACCCATACCTGTACATATAACCAGAACCCATACCTGTACATATAACCAGAACCCATACCTGTACATATAACCAGAACCCACACCTGTACATATAACCAGAACCCATACCTGTACATATAACCAGAACCCACACCTGTACATATAACCAGAACCCAACCTGTACATATAACCAGACCATAACTATACATATAACCAGAGCCATACCTGTACATATAACCAGAACCCATAACTATACATATAACCAGAGCCCACACCTGTACATATAACCAGAGCCTATACCTGTACATATAACCAGAACCCATACCTATACATATAACCAGAACCCATACCTGTACATATAACCAGAACCCACACCTGTACATATAACCAGAACCCACACCTGTACATATAACCAGAACCCATACCTATACATATAACCAGAGCCCACACCTGTACATATAACCATAGCCCATACCTGTACATATAACCAGAGCCCATACCTGTACATATAACCAGAGCCCATACCTATACATATAACTAGAGCCCATACCTGTACATATAACCAGAACCCATACCTATACATATAACCAGAACCCATACCTGTACATATAACCAGAACCCATACCTGTACATATAACCAGAGCCCATACCTGTACATATAACCAGAACCCATACCTGTACATATAACCAGAACCCATACCTGTACATATAACCAGAACCTATACCTATACATATAACCAGAGCCCATACCTGTACATATAACCAGAGCCCATACCTGTACATATAACCAGAACCCATACCTATACATATAACCAGAACCCATACCTGTACATATAACCAGAACCCATACCTGTACATATAACCAGAGCCCATACCTGTACATATAACCAGAACCCATACCTATACATATAACCAGAACCCATACCTATACATATAACCAGAACCCACACCTATACATATAACCAGAACCCATACCTGTACATATAACCAGAGCCCATACCTGTACATATAACCAGAGCCCATACCTGTACATATAACCAGAACCCATACCTATACATATAACCAGAACCCATACCTGTACATATAACCAGAGCCCATACCTGTACATATAACCAGAACCCATACCTGTACATATAACCAGAGCCCATACCTGTACATATATAACCAGAACCCATACCTGTACATATAACCAGAACCCATACCTGTACATATAACCAGAACCCATACCTATACATATAACCAGAACCCATACGTGTACATATAACCAGAACCTATACCTGTACATATAACCAGAGCCCATACCTGTACATATAACCAGAACCCATACCTGTACATATAACCAGAACCCATACCTGTACATATAACCAGAACCCATACCTGTACATATAACCAGAACCCATACCTGTACATATAACCAGAACCCACACCTGTACATATAACCAGAACCCACACCTGTACATATAACCAGAGCCCACACCTGTACATATAACCAAAACCCATACCTGTACATATAACCAGAACCCATACCTGTACATATAACCAGAGCCCACACCTTGTAATTTTTTTTTTTTTTTTTTTTTTTGTTTTTTTTTTTTTTTTTTTTTTTTTTTTTTTTTTTTTTTTTTTTTTTTTTTTTTTTTTTTTTTTTTTTTTTTTTTTTTTTTTTTTTTTTCTACATATAACCAGAACCCATAACTGTACATATAACCAGAACCCATACCTGTACATATAACCAGAACCAACCTACATATAACCAGAACCCACACCTGTACATATAACCAGAACCCATACCTGTACATATAACCAGAACCCATACCTGTACATATAACCAGAAGCCCATACCCTGTATACATATAACCAGAGCCCATACCTGTACATATAACCAGAACCCATACCTGTACATATAACCAGAACCCATACCTGTACATATAACCAGAACCCATACCTGTACATATAACCAGAACCCATACCTGTACATATAAACCAGAACCCATACCTGTACATATAACCAGAACCCATACCTGTACATATAACCAGAACCCATACCTGTACATATAACCAGAACCACACCTGTACATATAACCAGAACCCATACCTGTACATATAACCAGAACCCACACCTATACATATAACCAGAACCCATACCTGTACATATAACCAGAAACCCATATAACCTGTACATATAACCAGAACCCATACCTGTACATATAACCAGAACCCATATAACCTGTACATATAACCAGAACCCATACCTGTACATATAACCAGAACCCATACCATGTACCTGTATATAACCAGAGAACCCATACCTGTACATATAAACCAGAACCCATACCTGTACATATAACCAGAACCCATACCTGTACATATAACCAGAACCCATACCTGTACATATAACCAGAACCCATACCTGTACATATAACCAGAACCCATACCTGTACATATAACCAGAACCCATACCATACCTGTACATATAACCAGAATACCCCATACCTGTACATATAACCAGAGCCCATACCTGTACATATAACCAGAACCCACACCTGCTACATATAACCAGAACCCACACCTGTACATATAACCAGAACCCACACCTGTACATATAACCAGAACCCACACCTGTACATATAACCAGAACCCATACCTGTACATATAACCAGTACCCAGACCTGTACATTATAACCAGAACCCCCTACATATACATATACCAGAACCCATACCTGTACATATAACCAGAACCATACCTGTACATATAACCAGAACACCTGTACACACCCATGCTACACATATAACCAGAACC
>ONZH01006762.1:0-39638 GCA_900303285.1 Rhinella marina
TGGACTACAGGACCAGAAAGATTATCAAAATTAGGCTTATTCACTTTAGAAAAAAGACGACTGAGGGGAGATGTAATAACTATGTATAAAAATATCAGGGGTCAGTACAGAGATCTCTCCCATCATCTATTTATCCCCAGGACTGTGACGAGGGGACATCCTCTGCGTCTGGAGGAAAGAAGGTTTGTACACAAACATAGAAGAGGATTCTTTACGGTAAGAGCAGTGAGACTATGGAACTCTCTGCCTGAGGAGGTGGTGATGGTAAGTTCACTAAAAGAGATCAGGAGGGGCCTGGATGTATTTCTGGAGGGTAATAATATTACAGGTTATAGTTACTAGATATGGGTTGTTGTTGATCCAGGGAGTTATTCTGATGTCTGATTGGAGTTGGGAAGGGATTCTTTTCCCCTAAAGTGAGGAAAATTGGCTTCTACCTCACAGGGGTTTTTTTGCCTTCCTCTGGATCAACTTGCAGGATAACAGGCCGAACTGGATGGACAGAGGGCTTTTTTCAGCCTTATAAACTATGTTGCTAAGTCCATGAGCTGCACACACTGCCGAGGTCGAAAGTAGGAGGTGGTCATAATAATGTGACTCGACTGTGTAAATGGTGGCACTGAAAATCTAGCCAGAAATTGGGTCTGAATAAGGCATTATTCAATGGCTGCAGTAATAGCTCACATACATACATGTTACTCACCTTCCCACCTAGTAATGTATGTATATGTCTTTACGTAGCTGCTGATGCATCACTTCAGGAAAGCCGGGTGACAACCCTAACTGACGGCCATATAGGTTGTCACCCAGATTTCTTAGAAACAAATACAACTAAGAAAAAGACTATTTTTATAGCTTTTATGATTTTTCTAGCAATACTATATTATCCGACGGCTGCGTGAGTGCTACAAGTGGCCTATCCCTTAATCTTTCTGTACGCTCGCCTATCAATCACTTACTGCTGAGCTAAGTACTTCTTAGCTGCGACGATTACTTTACAACATATCTTAAAGGGGTATTCCGCTTGGTTGACGTTGGGGGGGGGGTAACTATTAGATTGGCGGGGGTCCTACTGCTGTGACGTCCATCAATCAGAAAAACGGAGGCCCTATAACCGTGCCGCCCCCCTGAAAAAGAACGGAATGGACGGTCAGACAGGCGTGTGGCCGCTCCGTTCATTTCTACGGGAATTCCGGAGATAGTGGAGCGCTGGAATGGAGCGGCTGACCACATGTCTGACCGGGCGCTCTGTTCTTTTCAGAGGGGCTGCAGGGCCCCAGTTCTCATATTGCTGGGACCCCCACCGATCTAATAGTTATCCCCCCATCCTATGCATAGGAGATACTTTCAACCAACCGGCCTACCCCTTTCCTGGAGCCAGAAACCAACTATCTACTCAACACAGCCATTTTTTTCCGTAACTCGTCTCACCTGTCCCATTTTGCGCGGGTTCTGACATCTTCTTCACAGGAAAGGAATCGGGGGATTCGGCGACCTGTAGCCAATCATCCGTTTCTTATGGGTGCATTGGGACGATCTCAGGAATAGGCCGGCAGCCCGGAACCGTATCCTATGGCATCCCCGGCATTGTGTGTGACTGTCCTCTTCATCAGGCTGCAGAGGAAACGGATGGATGGAGATTAGCGGATGGACAGATGTAGGACTGGTACGGGAAGGAGTCATGCGGACACTGGGTGTGATACTCCATCAGAGCGATGCGGGGTGTATCTAAGCCGGCGCGATTTACTTACCCGGTGGTAGTAAGGGGGACAGTTTCTTCTCCATTTTATTGCTCTTCTATGCCCGGCAATGCCCAGTTCCAGCTGGGCTCCCAGAGTCTTCTCCCTCCCTCCGCCAGGGGATTACCACAGATTGAATGCTGAGCCTTTAAAACAGGTGGGGGGAGGGACCCGGGGTGGCGGTGACATAGGGAATGTGTAGAGGATGCAAAGCCTCATTATATTTATATAGAGATTTGCAGATTTATAGAAAGAAGAGACAAGTATCGGGAAGGAATCATGCACAGGGTGAGACGGAAGGAGACAGCACCCCAAGAAGAACGCCCCATTACGGCGTTTCCACACCTCCCGATCTTCGGTTCAGGCTGCGTGTCGGTCTTCACTGGTCTGCTGGCATTATATTCATGAATCAGTTAGATCAGGATGAACAATGGTGGAGAACAAGAATATTAAGATTAATGGCAGGTCGGGGGGGGCTTCAATAATGACTGAGCGTTACCCTGTGACCCTTAAGACACCCATTGCATACGTTTTTTACTCTGTGCCGCTATATGGAGTAGCACGGCCGCCTGATCTACGCCATGTAGTAAAACAACTGAAACCCCGGTGGATATTGACAAAGGGAGGACACTCTCTTGGCCTACAACGGTATACAGACTGGTGATAGGAAGAGGGATTGTCCTGATGAGCGTAGGCCATCAATATGAGATCGGTGGGCATCCCACTGATCGAGCACCGAGGCCTCTAAATAGTGTAAGCACAGCGCCATACATTGTGTAGTGGTTGTTCTTGGTATTGCAGCTCAGTCCCATTCACTTGAATGGGACTGAGCTGTGCCAAGGCCATGTGATGTCACAGGCTGATCAGTGGGGGGTATCGGGAGTCGATCAGATTCTGATGACGTATCCTGAGGATAGGTCGTCAATATTTAGGTTCTGGAACAATCCCTTTAGGCTAGATTCACACATAGGTATTTCGGGGAGTGTTTCTGAGCTTTTGCGTTTTTTTTAGAGGTGTTTTTGAAGTAGATGATGCAAGGGGAGCAGGTCACCTCTGCAGCCACCGATTGGCTGCAGGGAATCTTACATCCTGGAAGCGCAGGGGAGCAGTTGAGGCCGAGAGCCAGCGCCGTGAAGCAGATCCGCCCAAGGGGGGGGTCCAAAAGACCCCCCAAAGCTGCACAACCCCTTTAAGTCTGCTGTGTGTTTTCCCTTTGATGGGAAACGCGCCATAAACAAAGGTATGTTGTTGCACAAACCGCATTCGTTTTTGGGAGCGCTTTTTGGCGCAACGTGTGGCACCACCCTTAGGCTACATTCACAAAAAGGTCCATTTTAACCCTTTTTTTTTCTGATGATTACTGGGAGCTGTCGGTCCGGGGGTAGATTTATCAATACTAGTGTAAAGTAGAACTGGCTTAGTTGCCCACAGCAACCAATCAGATTCCACCTTTCATTTTCCAAAGGCGTTCTGAAAAATGAAAGGAATAATCTGATTGGTTGGTATGGGAAACTAAGCCAGTTCTCCTTTACACCAGTTGATAAATCTCCCCAATTCTATTTTCTGACGGCCGTTATTCGCGGGGCCATAAAAAAACGCCAGTGTTAATAACCCCATAAATCAGGGATCAGCAACCTCCAGCACTGCAGCTGTTCTGAAACTACGACTCCCAGAATTCTCCTTTCACTTCTATGGGAGTTACAAAAACATTCAAGTAAGTGTGCATGCTGGGAGTTGTAGTTTCACAGCAGCTGGCCTGGAGCACTGTAGTATTTGAGACTGCCTCATATTGAAAATCCCTTTATAAATCACCTTCATCTTATTTGGTTTAAGTCTGACCTCTAGTGGTTCTTTTCTTGTAAGACAGGTTCATATTCACTAAGACTTGTCTCATTGGTTTGCGCATGAAAAAATTGTGCAAATGACTGGGAAAAAAGTTACAACTCTGTCTGTTTTAATTCAAAAAATTGCACAAGATTCAACTTAAAACAGACGGTGCTGACTGCAATATGGGCACAGGGCACACACGCTTTTTAATTTGCCCCAGGAGCACATTTAAAACTAAAAAAACTCATGCACAGGTGCTCCCCACCGCTGCGTTGTGGCACCCTGGCTCCGGCCTACAATCTTCCAGTTCATGGCCTGTAAACTTCTGTCAAGACCATGTGCACTGCTGCGCCAATGACTGGCCTCAGCTGTGACATGTCCCCAAGTGATGTGCCATATGGGTACATGTCACAATTAAGACCAGCCCAGAAATTTACAGGTTTGGCGACCAGAATATTGCGGAACGTAGTATGATTTTTTTTTTTATTAGGTACAATACGCTTACAAAAACATGACCGGTGGTGCACATGCATGACCATCACATGTGCGCCATTCTAAAAGTGGTGAGTTCACAAATGGTCACTCTATAAATAAGGGGATCTGGCGTTATGAGAGTTTCGTTTCTTTAAGCCCAGACCATAAGAAAACCAATAACCCATAGCAACCAATCAGCTTCCAGCTCTCATTTTTCCACTGCTCTTCTAGAAATAAAACAAGACATCTGATTGGTTGTCCTCGTTTTTATACATCAGGCTGACTGTGAGGTGAATTCGGTCAAGAATTGGTAATTTTACACCCAGACCTAAATAATTTGATGGAAATGTAGGCTATTACACCCACTGTGACATAACGTTCCTACGAACACTACAGCATTACGTTCTGGACTACATATCCCATCATGCGCTGCGACAAGCGAAGCTCGCAAAGTAACTTCCGGTCATGGGGCCAGTTCTCTATTCTGAATGGGGAGCGTAGCGGAGGGCAAGCGCGTTGCATTGTGGGGCGTGTAGTCCGGAGGTGAGCTGCTTCCTGTGTGCTGTAGTAAGTGTGAAAGGCAGAGGCTAGAGAGGGGATAGGAAGCGGGGCTGTCAACTGCAGCAGGGAGGCACGTACCCCGGCCATGGTACTGTAAAGGACTCTGCTCACACATAGGTCAATGTATATAGACGGAGAGGCAGCAGGGGGCACGCCGTTATCCAGTATACAGACACTGCCCACCGTGCCATGGAGGAGGTGGACCGGATCCTCATTCACACTCTGCGGGCTTGCGGCACGTAAGTAGCCAGCAGGAAAGATCATGTGATGGCTCTGCGCCTTCATGGTGTCTCAGCAGGTCATGTGACTCCTCTACTTTCATCAGGTACCACATAGTCACGTGACCCTGTCACCCTGCAGTGCTATGTGACCCTCATCATGTAGCAGTCTGTCATGTGACTTGCATATGCCCTCACACCCTTATATGCATTATTGTCACTGTCCATGTGCCTTTCATATATACTGACACCCTAACAGTGTGATAGTCTGTCATAGACTTGCATATGTACTTACACCTATATCATGTAGTAGCCTGTCATGTGACTTGCAGATGTACTCACACCCATATCATGTAGTAGCCTGTCATGTGACTTGCAGATGTCCTCACACCCTTAAATGTATTATTGACTCACTGTCCATGTGGTTTTCATATGTACTGACACCCTAACAGTGTGATAGTCTGCCACAGCCTTTCACATGTCCTGACACCCATATCGTGCAGTAATCTGTCATGTGACTTGCATATATCCTCACACCCTTATAGTTATTCTACTGTCTCTATGTACTGATGCCCGAACAGTGTGATAGTCGGTCACAGACTTGCATATGTCCTCGCACCCATATCATGCAGTAGTAGTAGTAGTCGTCTATCATGTGACTTACATCTGTCCTCACACCCTTAAATGTATTATTGACTCACTGTCCATGTGGTTTTCATATGTACTGACATCCTAACAGTGTGATAGTCTGTCATAGACTTGCATATGTATTATTGTCACATGACCTTCTGAGTCTTCACCATGAATTGTCATGCGATTTGCATATGTGCTCACACGCTTATCATGTAGGCCTCTTTCACATGTCAATGACTTACAGACACATATCCATTGACTTTAATGGGTGTATTCACACGTCAGTGGTTTTCCACAGCCCTAGTTTTGTCCGTGATTTCTGATCCTTCACGCACTTTATAGTCTATGGGTCCGTGAAAACCATGTGACCTTTTGCAGCTTCATCATGGATGTCATGCGATTTTCATATATACTCAGACCCTCTGTGTGTCCCCCTTTATGTCCTTTAAACAAAAAGGTCATCGTTTCGTCCATGACAATGGTCGTGAAGGATCCGAATTTGGTCCCCGTGTCGGTTTTCTGCCCTCCGTGTGTTTCCCACGTGCACTTCCTAGGCTGAAAAGAGGATTTCCAGAGCATCTGCCGATGGTCGGTAAAAACCACTGACTAGATGCGAATGCCATCCGTGTTTGGTCAGTGATTTTTCACAGACCTCTAGACTTGAAAGGGCGTGAATGAATGCGTGAATAAATACATTAGCATACGGAGAGCACGAGTCACTGACGTGTGCATAAGTCTTTATAATGTATTATTCTGTCATGTGACTTTTTGCACCTTCATCGCAGATGTCAGGTGACTTTCATATGTTCTGACAACCTGATCATGTACTATTCTGATATTGTAGTCATAGGTTTCATAGGTAGCACTACTGACAACCCCTTTAATATCAGAGCCGTAGTGGAAATCAACTGATCTCCAGCCAGCAGGTCTACCTAGGTGACAACCAGGGCTGTGGAGTCGGAGTCGTGGAGTCGGTGACCATTTTGGTGGAGTCGGAGTTAGAGTCGGTATAAAATGGACCGACTCCTAGAATTTATAATAATTTGGTACATTTAGTTCAATGTGCTGAATGTATTTTCATAAGAATTCGGGAACATGATGAAATGTCCTATAAATGTCTGTTCTATTCCTGAACTAAGGATCTAGGCTATTAGTTGACATGACTGTGTGCTGCCCTTTATGTAGATGCTCAGAAGTGAAACTCCTCTGCTACAGATCAGAGGAAAAAGTCTCTGGGAAGGAATGGCTGCACTCATCTCAGATCTGCTACAGAAAACGGGATTAAAGGGGTTTTCTCACTAGTTACAAAGATTAGCTATCAACATAAAGGGACAATTAAAAGAAGACATTTTCTAAATACAGTGGTCAGTAGATTTTACTTTAGTCATGAACTATAGACAGTTCAGCAGGTCTCTCACTGCACACAGGTTTCTGTGGTAACCTGCAGACCAGAAAGACTGTTATCTGATTGGCTGAGAGCAGGAGTGACCTCAGTAAGCAAAATGTGTTGAGGACTGAGAAGGATGGCTTTACCTGTAATTGTGTTAGAGATCACAACCTCCTGCTCTGTCAGAGTAAGTTAATATATGCTAATAACTGCTGGAGATCCCCCCCACACACACACGGCCTGAGGAGACATAGTGAGTGCAAACTGCCTGTCAGCCAGTGAATCAATGTGCTGAGAACCCCTTAAAGGCAAGTACTTCTTAGAATATCTAAACTTTCAATAAACTGTGCATAAATCAATTGTCCAGTGCATGTTCTCTCTGTATGCTTTCCTCTGAGCTCATGTTTGGAGAGGTTAGCTGCTCTCATGGCTTCTATCTGCTGCTGATGTAAAACACCTAGAGCCTTATGTATGAAAACTGTCTAGGTGTAGAAGTTTCTTTATTGCCCATAGAAACCAATTAGAGATCCCCTTACATTTCATATAGTGCTCTGGAGAAATGAAAGGGGAGCTCTGATTGGTTGCTATGGGCAACAAAGAAAGTCTTAGACCTAGACAGTTTTCATACATCAGGCCCTTAGTGAGCTGTACCCAGAGAAGCCTGATACTGAAAGTTCAGAGTAAAGATATCTAGTAAAACATATATTACAGACTCTTTTTGTCATGACATATCTGTACTATTCATTTATGCAAAGTTTGTGTAAAGTTATCACTTCAACATGCGCCGTGTATGAGGGAGTCGGAGTTGGGAGTCGGAGTTGGAGTCGGGGCTTTGGCTTACCGACTCCACAGCCCTGGTGACAACCCCTTTAATATGAGAGCCATAGTCTTGATCAGCTGATCCCCAGCAGGTCTACACCGGTGACAACCCCTTTAATATGAGAGCCGTGGCTGTGATCAACTGATCCCCAGAAGGTCTTCACAATTGACAGCCCCTTTAAGATGAGAGCTATAGTGGCAATCAACTGATCTCCAGCAGGTCTACCTAGGTGACTACCCCTTTAATATGAGAGCCGTGGCCTGGATAAGCTGATCCCCAGCAGGTTTACACTGGTGACAACTCCTTTAATTTGAGAGCCGTGGCCTCAATCAGCTGATCCCCAGGAGGTCTTCTCTGGTGACAACCCCTTTGATATAAGAACCGTGGCCTCCATCAGCTAATCACCAGGAGGTCTTCACAAGTGACAACCCCTTTAATATAAAAGCCAAGGGTGCGATCAACTGATCACCAGGAGGTCTACACTGGTGACAACCCCTTTAATATGAGAGCCGTAGTGGCAGTCAACTGATCCCCAGCAGGTCTACCTAGGTGACCAGGGCTGTGGAGTCGGTAAACCAAAGCCCCGACTCCTCAATTTCCCCCGACTCCCTCATACACGGCGCATGTTTAAGTGATAACTTTAAACAAAGTTTGCATAAATGTATTGTACAGATAAGTCATGACAAAAAGAGTTTGTAATATATGTTTTACTAGATGTCTTTACTCTGAACTTTCAGTATCAGGCTTCTCTGGGTTCAGATCACTAAGGGCTTGATGTATGGAAACTGTCTAGGTCTAAGACTTTCTTTGTTGCCCATAGCAACCAATCAGAGCTCCCCTTTCATTTCTCCAGAGCACTATATGAAATGTAAAGGGAGCTCTGATTGGTTTCTATGGGCAACAAAAAAACTTCTACACCTAGACAGTTTTCATACATAAGGTCCTATGTGTTTTGGATCAGCAGCATATAGAAACCATGAGAGCAGCTAACCTCTCCAAACATGAGCTCAGAGGAAAGCAAACTAAAAGATAAAGCATACAGAGAGAACATGCACTGGACAAGTGATTTATGCACAGTTTATTGAAAGGTTAGATATACTAAGAAGTACTTGCCTTAAAGGGGTATTCTCATCTTAGACAATGGGGGCATATCACTAGGATATGCCCCCATTGTCTTATAGGTGCGGGTCCCACCGCTGGGACCCGCACCTATAGCCAGAACGGAGCGGGGAGCGCTGCGCCTGGAGGACCCCAGGTTTCCAGGGGTCCGGCCACCACCAGGCGCAGCTCCCCGCGCCGCTCATAGAAATGAATGGGAGCCGGGCCGTGCATGCGCGGTGCGCTCCCATTCATTTCTATGGAGCCGACGGAAGTAGCCGAGCCAGCTCGGCTATTTTCGGCGGCCCCATAGAAATGAATGGAGGGCGGCTGCGCATGCGCAGTGCGCCCTCATTCACTTCGGGGGCTCCGTTCTCGATATAGGTGCGGGTCCCGCACCTATAAGACAATGGGGGCATATCCTAGCGATATGCCCCCATTGTCTAAAATGAGAATAACCCTTTAAAGGGGTTTTCTCAGCACATTGATTCACCGGCTGACAGGCAGTTTGCACTCACTCTGTCTCCTCAGGCCGTGGGGGGGGGTCTCCAGCAGTTATTAGCGTATATTAACTTACTCTGACAGAGCAGGAGGTTGTGATCTCTAACACAATTACAGGTAAAGCCATCCTTCTCAGTCCTCAACACATTTTGCTTACTGAGGTCACTCCTGCTCTCAGCCAATCAGATAACAGTCTTTCTGGTCTGCAGGTTACCATAGAAACCTGTGTGCAGTGAGAGACCTGCTGAACTGTCTATAGTTCATGACTAAAGTAAAATCTACTGACCACTGTATTTAGAAAATGTCATCTTTTAACTGTCCCTATATGCTGAAAGCTAATCTTTGTAACTAGTGAGAAAACCCCTTTAATCCTGTTTTTCCCTATTGCCTCCACAACGGCTACCTGGAGGTTAACTCCGCCTCCATTAGGGGCAGGAAACAATTGAATCAGTGCTTTAAATAGCCTCCTCTCACACTGGACCTCAGTTGTTTCCTGTCCCTTATGGAGTGCAGGAGTGTCAGTGCTTGCGCACATGCCTTTAGGTGAGTTGTCCCGGTAATTACCGGAGGGCTGTGCAGGGGGGTCAGATCTCGAGGCTTACCGTGCCTTTCTGCCCCCTGAGAGTAAGTCCGACAGGTCGGCATCTCCGGACTAACCGCCGTTCCTCTGCGTGGTGCATGACGGCGGCGAGGGCGCTTACTTCCGGGTGGCGGCGGAGACATGCGCAGTAGGACCTAGCGTCCAGATCAGGTGACAGACTGACGTCGACACGTCGCGCGGCGCGGGAGATGGCCGCGCTGGGTGATTTAAAGCGCCTGCCTGCAGATTCAGCCGGTGCGCTCGGAAGTGACTGGCGTTCCTGCAGATCTCCCACGTCTCTCCTGGATCCTGCTACCCGGTCTCCCGTGTGACACTATGTCTGAGGGGAAGAGTACTGATAAGCCCTCCAGTCCGGTAAGCCTCCTCTGGAGGGCCTCATTCACATTGTTACTTTTACAATTTTGTTAACCTGAGGGCTCTCTCTGGATCCTTATTCTGGCTCCTTTACCCCTTAGGGCAAGGAGCCTCAGAAATCTGTAGGTGAACTGTCTCAAAGGAGAAAATGTGCGATTTGTAAGAAGTCTCTGTCTTCTTCAAGCAAAAAATCTCTCTGTCAGAAGTGTACAGAAAGAGTGGTTTCAGAAGAATCCCCGTCTTTAATCGAGAATCTAAGATCTATGATTAAGGAGGAAGTAGGAGCCGTAGTTGATGCGAAACTGGCGGCATCGGTCCAAGCTCCTGTGTCTTTCAATCCTCCTCCAGAGACTGTGGAAGATAGTGATTATGATGTGGAACTGGGAGAGATTACCTCAGATGATGATTCTTCAGACTCTGAAGAATATGCAGGACGTCCCCTCTGTTCACTAGAGGATACAGATCTTCTCCTCAAAAACATCCGTGCCACTATGAATATTGAGGAAACCAGGGAACCTCTTTCGGTCCAGGACCAAATGTTCCTGGGACTGGGGATAAAAAACAAAGAGTGTTTCCTATCCACGATAATATTAAAAGCATGATATCTATTGAATGGAAGGAAGTTGAGAAAAAGCAGATTGCCTCAAAATTATTCAAAAGGAAGTACCCCTTTAAATCTGAGGAATCCGCCCTCTGGGATAGACCACCAAAAGTCGACGCCCCTGTTGCGAAGATTTCAAAAAAATCGTCTCTTCCGTTTGAAGATGTGGGTTTATTAAAAGACCCTATGGACAAAAAAAGTGAGGCCATACTAAAAAAGGCTTGGGAATCATCTACGGCAACCTTTAGGCCAGCCATTGCAGCCACCTACACCGCCAGGTCCCTGGGGCTCTGGTTGTCAAAATTGGAGGACCATCTACAATCAGGTACTTCCAGAGAGGAAATTTCAGCTTCCATCCCTGTTCTTAAACGGGCGGCAAATTTCCTAGCTGATGCATCGGCAGATTGTGTAAAGTTATCAGCAAGAACCTCTGCCCTAGTGAATTCCTCTAGGAGAGCAGTTTGGTTGAAAACCTGGACGGGTGATGCCACGTCAAAAAACAAGCTGTGTTCCCTACCGTGTGAAGGGGACAGGCTTTTTGGATCGCATCTGGATGATATCCTGGAGAGGGCCTCTGATAAAAAAAGAGGTTTTCCTACAGAATCGAAGTTTTTCCATCAGAGGAAGAATTTTCGTGCTCAAGGCAAAGGGAAGTACGACCAAAAAAGGAAGTATAACCAGAGTTGGCAGCCAAAAAATAAAAGCAAGGGATTCATCTTTAATACCGAAAGATCTAACCGCCAGCCCCTAAATGACGCCAGGCTTCCGGTAGGGGGGAGACTCAGCTTCTTTGCTCCAGCGTGGCTAAAAATAGGCTCCTCCCCCTTTATAATGTCAGTTATAAACAACGGGTATCGACTGGAATTTTCAAAAAAGCCGTCAGATTCCTTCTTCATAAACAGGAAGTTAGGAGGCATAGAGCAAAATGCCTTGCTTGCTCAAATAGATATGTTGTTGGAAAAACAAGCCATTTCCCAAGTCCAAGAAAACCAGAAGGGCATGGGTTACTATTCTCCGATCTTCCTGGTAAAGAAACAAAATGGTGCCTACAGGGCCATAATAAATCTAAAAAAATTAAATACCTTTATTCAATACAAAAGATTCAAAATGGAGTCTATAAAATCGACGATAAATGTACTGCAAAGAGGCTGTTTCATGGTAACATTAGACTTGACAGATGCGTATTATCACGTTCCCATACACCCCGATCATCAAAGATTCCTAAGGTTTGCCATCTGGATAAAAGAAGAAGTTCATCATTTTCAGTTCAGAGTTCTCCCGTTCGGCCTCTGTTCAGCCCCCAGAATATTTACGAAGGTCCTGGCAGAAGTAGCAGGGCATCTACATTGTGCAGAAGTTCTCCTGGTGCCCTACCTAGACGACCTTTTGATTGCAGCTCCTTCCAGAGAGAAACTGTCACGAGACCTACAACTTTCTATAGATACCTTAACCAATCTGGGGTGGAAGATAAATCCAGGAAAGTCGAGTTTTCTTCCAAATCAAGTATGTATCTTCCTAGGGATTGTTCTCGACTCAGTAAAAGCCTCATCCTTTCTTCCCCTTCAAAAGCAAGAAAACCTTGTAGGCAAGATCACAGTCTTTCAGTCCAAAGAATCCGTTCCAATAGGAGAAGTCATGAAGATTCTGGGGTCAATGAGTTCTTGCATCCCGGCCGTGAGATGGGCTCAATTCCATCTGAGACCTCTTCAATCCTTCCTCCTATCTTCGTGGGACAAAAGTCAGTTCTCACTGAACCACAAAGTACATCTGCCGAGTTCAATAAAGAAATCGTTACAGTGGTGGAGGATTCAAGGAAATCTATCAAAAGGAGTAGAGTGGAGACAACAAGATCAGATGGTGATCACTACCGATGCAAGCAAGCTAGGGTGGGGAGCCCACTTGGCAAAAGACATGAAACAAGGTATATGGAGTTATCATCTCTCCCTCTCGTCCTCCAACACGAGGGAACTAGCAGCAGTCTGGCAGGCGATCAAAGCATTTTCTCCCAATTGCACCAGAGGCACGTTCGCATCATGTCGGACAATTCCACTACAGTTGCTTACCTGAACAAACAAGGGGGAACAAAAAGCCCAGTTCTGGAAGGAATTTCAGCAAAAATATTCTGCTGGGCAGAACAGAACCTTCTCTCCCTCTCTGCGGTGCATTTAAAAGGAGAACAAAATCAGATAGCCGATTTTCTCAGCAGAAGGACTCTAAAAGAAGGGGAGTGGAGCCTCAATCAAGGTGTTTTCAACCTCTTGTGTCAAAAGTGGGGTCAGCCAGAAATCGACCTATTTGCTACCAGGAAGAACAAGAAACTGCCCAAGTTCTTCTCACTCTCCCATGCAGACCACCCAGACCGAGTAGATGCCTTGACAGGTCTGTGGCCCAGAACGCTGCTTTATGCCTTCCCTCCAGTAACTCTAGTTCCGAGAGTTCTCATGAAAGCCAGAGAAGAAAGGGCAGACCTAATCCTGATAGCTCCCTTCTGGACAAGAAGGGCCTGGTTTCCGGGTTTGAAGTCCCTGGCGGGTCAGGACTTTCTCAGATTACCCAGCATCCCGGATCTTCTCCATCAGGGTCCAGTCTTCCACCCGAATGTTCCTCAGCTCCAGTTGACGGCCTGGAGGCTGAAAGATCTATCCTGAAAGGTAAGGGTCTCTCTGACCAAGTAATCAATACCTTAATGAGAAGCCGCAAAGAGATAACCTCTAAAATCTATCTCAGGGTATGGAGAACTTTCTTATTGTCGGTGCAGACTGCTGGAACCCTACTATGGATCTGGACGTGCCAATCATCCTTTCCTTTCTTCAATCCGGTCTGGACAAGGGACTCAAAGTGAGTACCTTAAAAGTGCAGGTGGCGGCCCTTAGTGCCTTCCTGGGAATAAGGTTGGCGGATGTTGACCTTGTTAAAAGGTTCCTCAAAGGTGCCAGTAGAATCCGCCCAACACTAAGATCATATATTCCCCTTGGGATTTGAGTTTAGTCCTATCCGTTTTAATGGACTGTCCCTTTGAGCCATTAGGTGATATCGCAGACAAACTGTTATCACTGAAGACTGCCTTCCTACTGGCAATCACTACCGCCAAGAGAGTGGGCGAAATTCAGGCCTTTTCAATTTCTCCGCCATACCTCTCTATTCTAGACGACAGAATCATTCTCCGTCACTCTCCTAGTTTCTTGCCCAAAGTAGTATCAAGATTCCATTGCCAGAACGAGATATCCTTACCATCTTTCTGTCCGCAGGCATCTTCAGAGAAGGAAAAACTATTCTCTAATTTGGACGTCAGAAGGTGCGTGTTGGCCTATCTCCAAAGAACCAAGGATTTCAGGCAATCCAATCATCTACTCGTACAGTTCCTTGGACAGAACCGGGGGAAGGCAGCCAGCAAACTAACTATCTCCCGCTGGTTAAAGCAGTGTATTTCTTTATGCTATGAAGAAAAAGGATTGTCTCCTCCTGCCGCTTTCAAAGCCCACTCCACTAGAGCGGTTGCTACATCCTGGGCTGAAGGCGCATCGGCCTCCTTAGAGGACATTTGTCAGGCGGCTACCTGGTCTAGCCCCCTGACTTTCTATAGACATTATAAACTTGACGTTCTTTCAAATAAGAACTTATCCTTCGGTAGGAAGGTGCTATCTGCCGTTGTCCCCCCCTCTTAAAAATTTTCTCTGTTATTCCTCCAGGTAGCCGTTGTGGAGGCAATAGGGAAAAAGCAGTAATTACTTACCGGTAATTGGATTTTCCTATTAGCCTCCACAACGGCGGGGAATTTCCCTCCCTTATGTTCATTGAAGTTTGACTGTCAGTTAAGTCTCTTCTTGATATGTATTTCAGTTGATTAATAAATTTGTGTTGCATCTCATTCGTGAGTTCTAGGTTACTAACTGAGGTCCAGTGTGAGAGGAGGCTATTTAAAGCACTGATTCAATTGTTTCCTGCCCCTAATGGAGGCGGAGTTAACCTCCAGGTAGCCGTTGTGGAGGCTAATAGGAAAATCCAATTACCGGTAAGTAATTACTGCTTTTCTCTAGTAGCTCTGAGATGAGTGCAGCCATTCCTTCCCAGTGCCTTTTTCCTCTGATCTGTAGGAGGAGCTTCACTACTGAGCATCTACATAAAGGGCAGCACACAGTCATCTCAACTGAAAGCCTAGATCCTTAGTTCAGGAATAGAATAGATAGGACATTTCATCATGTTCCCAAATTGTTATGAAAATATATTTAGCACATTGTACCACATTGTAACTAAATGTACCAATTTATTATATATTTTAGGAGTCGGTCCATTTTATACCGACTCCGACTCCACCAAAATGGTCACCGACTCCACAACTCCGACTCCAGAGCCCTGTAGGTGACAACCCCTTTAATATGAGAGCTAGGTTGAATCCGGTGAACTTCGGCAGGTTGTTCTTTGCCGGATCTGATAATTGCAAGGACTGGATTCCCACTAGAAAGGTATGGTTGTGTTGGGGGCGTCTACCCTACATGGCGGTACGCTTACCGTACAAAGATTTTGGAGGTGGCAGACGGATTAGAAGTACCACCAATGGGGGATTGTGGGCTGCTGTTCCCCAGCCATTCCCAGCGAGCGCCACTTTTTTACAAAATATCACCGCCACCAAAACCAGCACAGTGATAGATCTGCAGTACTGTCCCAGTTACTTTCCATAAAGGAACACTAGGAGTAGTTTTTCAGCGGCCCCCGGTGACAGCCACGTCTGGTACGTGAGTGTGATTCACTTTTCTTCTTTCCAGAGAAATCCCAGATGACGTGCAGAGCGTGCGCCAGTTCAACACTGAGCTCATAGTGGAAGCCGTGGTGAGATGTCTGCGCGTGATAAACCCGTCCGTTGGCTCAAACCTCAGTCATGTCCTGCCCCCTGGGATGTCGGCCCGCTTCCGTATTGGCACCAGCCTGGCGCAGGCTTGTCAGGTGAGCTGAATGTAGGAGTTCTGGTAAAATTACAGGGTCAGACTTTTATCCAGGGACAATGAATATAGTAACTCTTTAAACTAATGCATGTGTTTAAAGGGTAATTTCACTAAAATGTTATCTTAATGGTCATTCTGTCTATTGGGAAATTTATGCTATGGTGCATGGTCTACAGGGACATTTACACTACAGTCATGGCCAAAAGTTTTGAGAATGACACAAATCTTCTATTTTCACATGATCTGCTGCCCTCTGGTTTTTATGTGTGTTTGTCAGATGTTTTTATCACATACAGAAATATAATTGCAATCATATTATGAGTAACAAAAGCTTATATTGACAGTTAGAATGAGTTAATGCAGCAAGTCAATATTTGCAGTGTTGACCCTTCTTCTTCAGGACCTCTGCAATTCTCCCTGGCATGCTCTCAATCAACTTCTGGACCAAATCCTGACTGATAGCAGTCCATTCTTGCACAATCAATGCTTGCATTTTGTCAGAATTTGTAGGTTTTTGTTTGTCCACCCGTCTCTTGATGATTGACCACAAGTTCTCAATGGGATTAAGATCTGGGGAGTTTCCAGGCCATGGACCCAAAATCTCTATGTTCTGTTCCCTGAGCCATTTAGTTATCACCTTTGCTTTATGGCAAGGTGCTCCATCATGCTGGAAAAGGCATTGTTGATCGCCAAACTGCTCTTGGACGGTTGGGAGAAGTTGCTCTCGGAGGACATTCTGGTACCATTCTTTATTCATGGCTGTGTTTTTAGGCAAGACTGTGAGAGAGCCGATTCCCTTGGCTGAGAAGCAACCCCACACATGAATGGTTTCAGGATGCTTTACAGTTGGCATGAGACAAGACTGGTGGTAGCGCTCACCTCGTCTTCTCCGAATAAGCTGTTTTCCAGATGTCTCATTGGGATTCATCAGAGAAAATGACTTTACCCCAGTCCTCAGCAGTCCACTCCCTGTACCTTTTGCAGAATATCAGTCTGTCCCTGATGTTTTTTCTGGAGAGAAGTGGCTTCTTTGCTGCCCTCCTTGAGACCAGGCCTTGCTCCAAGAGTCTCCGCCTCACAGTGCGTGCAGATGCACTCACACCTGCCTGCTGCCATTCCTGAGCAAGCTCTGCACTGCTGGTAGCCCGATCCCGCAGCTGAAACACTTTTAAGAGACGGTCCTGGCGCTTGCTGGTCTTTCTTGGGCGCCCTGGAGCCTTTTTGGCAACAATCGAACCTCTCTCCTTGAAGTTCTTGATGATGCGATAGATTGTTGACTGAGGTGCAATCTTTCTAGCTGCGATACTCTTCTCTGTTAGGCCATTTTTGTGCAGTGCAATGATGACTGCACGTGTTTCTTTAGAGATAACCATGGTTAACAGAAGAGAAACAATGATGCCAAGCACCAGCCTCCTTTTAAAGTGTCCAGTGGTGTCATTCTTACTTAATCATGACAGATTGATCTCCAGCCCTGCCCTCATCAACACCCACACCTGTGTTAATGGAGCAATCACTGAAACGATGTTAGCTGGTCCTTTTAAGGCAGGGCTGCAATGAAGTTGAAATGTGTTTTGGGGGATAAAGTTCATTTTCTAGGCAAATATTGACTTTGCAAGTAATTGCTGTTAAGCTGATCACTCTTTATAACATTCTGGAGTATATGCAAATTGCCATTATAAAAACTGAAGCAGTAGACTTTGTAAAAATTAATATTTGTATCATTCTCAAAACTTTTGGCCATGACTGTATAGTGTGTGGTCTACCGGGACATTTACACTATAGTGTGTGGAGAATTCCTGGTATGATGCTACTCTGGTTGATACCATCCAGTAGGTAATATCTGATGGTTAGTGATGGTGAAACACCCAGCTGCAGGAGCTGACCTGTGGTACGTTGTGCCAACTAAAAAGAATGAAAGGGCAAACTATAATGGATTATGAAGGAATGCACGTTCTATACCTACAATGTCGTGTGTTTTTAAATTTAATATACTGATTTTATTCTTCTTTTTTTTTCTTTTAGGACCTGGGGTATACTGGAGAAGTTGGTTACCAGACATTCCTATACAGCAGTGAGCCGGATATTCGCGCACTTTTGATTTTCCTGGCCGAGAAACTTCCAAGACACTCCCATGAAGATGCTCATCAACCAGCAGGTACCAGAGGAGGGCAGATACAGAACCGACTGCAGATAATGATGCATTGGGTTATCTGGCCATTGATTCAGATGGAAAGCCACATCTCTGAAAAGAAGAATTGACGTGGGTTAAAGAGAACCAAAATACAATCTGCAGCAGGTTCTAGAGCAGGAGGAGTTGAGCAGACTTGTATATAGGTTTGTGGGAAAAGATTCAGTAAAACTTGCAATATATACAGTGACATCTCTGCTTTCTCTGACTTCAGTTGTACACAGGGCCGTCTTATCAGTGATTGATAGCATTCTCTGTATAATTGTGTATCGCTGATGGTTGTACATGGGGTGGTCTTAAGTTCAGAAAGAGCAGAGGTTTAAAGAGCATCTGTCAGCATGATCAATCCTATTAAACCTGGTAGGGTTGATCATGCTGATTAACCCTTTCACTCCTGGAGGTTTTTTCCGTTATGCATTTTCGTTTTGCGCTCCCTGCCTTCAAACAGCCATAACTGTTTTATTTTTCTGTTCACATAGCTGTATGAGGGCTTGTTTTTTTCGGGACAAGTTGTACTTTCCAACGCCACCATTTAATATTTGATATGGTGTGGTGGGAAGCGGGAAAAAAATTCCAAATCGGGTGAAATTGCAAAAAAAAACGCTATTCCGCTACAGTTCTACGGGTTTCTTATTTACAGCGTTCGATGTGCATTAAAACTGACCCGTTACTTTTATTCTACTGGTCAGTACGCACAATACCTAATATGTATAGTTTTTCCTGCGTTTTGATAGTGATAAAATAATTAGAAAGTTGCCCTTTTTTTTTTTTTTCCTTGTCATATCTTGACCCCTATAACTTTTTGGTATTTATGTGTACGGAGCTGTATGGGGGCTCATTTTTTGCGGGGCGATCTGAAGTTTTTATTGCTACCATTCTGTGGTGTGTATGACTTTTTGATCACGTTTCATTTAATTTTTTTTAGCAAAAAAAAAAGCGACAAAAAACGGCGAATCGACATTTCGACGCTTTTTTCTGTCACACAATTCGCCGTATTGGAATTTTTTTTATATTTTAAAAGTACGGGCGTTTTCGGTCACGGTGATACTCATGATGTCTATATTTATTGTTATTTTTTAATTATACGGAAAGCGGGGTGATTTGAACTTTTATATATTTTTTAACATTTTTTTTTAATTTTTTTTTTTTACTATTTTAAAGCTCAAATATCAGCTAATATATTGTGTTTTTTTTCTTCTTTATGAGCAATCAGGGATTTACTAGACTGCGATGAATCCAAGAATTGCTCATTTCTTATCCTGGCCTGCCGTCTAGTGGCCAGAATAAGAATTGCACTTTGAAAACTGTAATCCTCACCAGCGAGGATTACAGTTTTCATATGGTGTACAGACACCCCGATTGGCCACTCGGGGCGTCTGTACACCACCCGGAAGCGTACCCGGGTTCAGACGGGTTCAGACGCAACTAGATGCCGTGATCACGTGTGCCGTGATCACGGCATCTAAAGGCCCAGCAAGACGCCGCCGATCAGGTAAGTAGCGGCAAGTCTCTGCTGTTAGAAACAGCAGAGACTTGCTGGCCATGACGCCCGCCGCACTTGCGAGCGGGCGCCATGTGCCCACATCGCCCCAGTGCCGTACATGTACGGCGCTGGGAGTGTAAGGGTTAAAACAATACCTTTTATGATGTCTGTAGGTAGAACCGTTGCCAGGATATCTTTTTTTAGTAAGATGCAAATGAGCTGGTTCAAGCTGATTTGAGCATCAAGGAGCAGGCCAAAGTCCTTGGAGCACTGCTTTTGTAACACCCCTCTTCTCTGGGCACTCCCCCCTCTCCTTGCTTGATTGTGTAGACCTGTCAATCAAAGGGGAGAGGGGAGTGTCCAAGCCAGAGGGGTGTTACAAAAGCAGTGCTCCATAGACTCCGGCCAGCTCCTTCGTGCTCAAATCAGCTCACTTACATATTACTAAAAAACGCAGATATCTTGCTAATGATTCTACCTGCAGACATAACGAAGGTGTCGTTTTAATCCGTATAATCAACTCTACCATGCAGCATGCCTGGTTTAATAGGGTTGATCATGCTGACGGAGGCTCATTTAATTTATAAATTACAAATTGTACCAAATCTTTTCCTCCATTACTAGATATTAATCTGCTCAGCTCCTCCTGCTCTATAACATGCTGCCTGCAGATCGCACTGCATTTTGTGGTGACTGGTCCTCTTTAAATCCTCCATCACGTATTTTCGCCGTTGGTGGCCTGTCCTCAGGATAGGCAATCAATATTAGATTGCACGCCTATTGATCAGCTCTTTGAAAGTAGCCACAGTACCAAAACTACAGCGCTGGTCCTATTCACTTAAATGGAAATAGCGCTGCGCCAGCTTCATCCAGCACTCAGCGGTGTAGATTCAGCGCCTAATTCTTTAGTCAGAGCTACCAGGCCATCAAAAATCTGAAAGAAACCATTTAAGATGACTCACCTGACATCGTAAGGGTGCACGTGGCTTACCGCAATTGGCGGATTTTGCCTGGAATGTCTGTGGGTTTAGCGGCAATGCCACAATGGGTATGAGCAGAACGTAAAGGGCAATCGCATCTGATTTCATTCCTGCAGGGAAATCTGCGGTGCTACAAAGGGAGATTGCGACCAAGATAAAGCAGCAGCTCTCCCTTCCCTGGCTGCCACCCTCTTGCCGGACAGCAACTGCAAAACGCTCCCAGGTAGGTTTTACAGAATGTGCAACTTTTTTAAAAAAAAATTTTTTAAATTATTTTGCCTTTTTACGTTTTTTTTCTTACTATAGAATTTAGAAAGTCTATGGTGTACTGGAATTATCTGCAAGATAAGGGTTTTATGGCTCACCTACCTAAAGCTGCATGCTCGGGATCACCTCCTTAAGATATGCTTATAACCTAATGAGGCATACCGAAAGCGATAGTGAACATATTAGAATACAGACACCTTAACCACCTAACTGTTTTGCCGAGTCCAGCTCGAGCAGTGTGCAAAGTAGCTACCTGGAGGGAGGAGGGATGCTTTAGATGCTGCTATCTCCTGAATGGTACTAGAAACATGCAAGTGGTAAGTGTTTGAAAGCTGACATTCCAAAAGCTAAAGTGCAAGCAACAGAGGAGAAATCAGTGTTAGAAATCAGGTCGGGAATAATCGTGAATAAAACCTGTTTTTACTTTCACTTTCAGCTGCATTCACAGCATTCCGATTTCTATCAGTGATATCTTTCCCTGTCCTGAACATATTGCTGTCAAATGTCAGCTTTCGAACAAGACCAGTTGCATGTTTCTAGCTGCTACAATTCAGGAGGAAGTAGCATCTAAAACAGCCCTCCCCCCTCCAGTTAGCTACTTTTCCAACTGCTGGAGCTGGACTGGCAAAACGGGGTTAAAGGGTTTCTGTCACCAGTTTTTTCGGTATGAATCAGGCTGACATTAGAGATGTGCTAATGTCACCTGATTCCAAATATATATATCTGTTTTATTTACTGGTGCCCCCATTTTTATATAAAATGAACTTTTATGTTTATGCTAATAAGGCCTCTAGGTGCAAGGGGCGTTACCCCTGCTCCTAGAGGCTCTGTTGATTGACAGGCCCAGAGAAAAAACACTCCATTCACCATAGCTTGCAAGGACCTTCAATGATGTCATGACCATGTGATCAGTCACATGGTTAGGATCACACAAACAGCCTGTCTCCTCCTAAACCATGTGACTGATCACATGGTCATGACATCATTGAAGGTCCTTGCAAGCTATGGTGAATGGAGTGTTTCTTCTCTGCCTGGTCCTGTCAATCAACAGAGCCTCTAGGAGCAGGGGTAACGCCCCTTGCACCTAGAGGCCTTATTAGCATAAAATAAAAGTTCATTTTATATAAAAATGGGGGCACCAGTAAATAAAACAGATATATATTTGGAACCAGGTGACATTAGGACATCTCTAATGTCAGCCTGATTCATACCGAAAAAACTGGTGACAGAAACCCTTTAAAGGGGTTTTGTCACTTCAGCAAATAACATTTATCACGTAGAGAAAGTTAATACAAGGCACTTACTAATGTATTGTGATTCTCCATATTGTCTCCTTTGGCTGGATTCATTTTTCCATTACATTATACACTGCTTGTTTCCAGGGGTTACGACCATCTTGAAATCCAGCAAAGGTGGTCGTGCTGCCGGGTTTTTTTTCGATAGTTTTTTCGATTGCAAGGTGGTCGTAACCCCTGGAAACAAGCAGTGTATAATGTGATGGGAAAATGAATCCAGCCAGCAAAGGAGGCAATATGGACAATAGCAATACGTTAGTAAGTTCCTTGTATTAACTTAATCTACATGATAAATGCCATCTGCTGAAGTGAGACAACCCCTTTAACTTGATTATTGAGGATCATTTTGTTCTTTTCTTCTTTCCTTTAAGAGTTTGTGTCGGTTGCATCGTTTTCATGCACAGCCTCTGTCTCTTGCTGGAGATTCTTCCTCCAAATCCATTGCCCCTGGTAAGTGAAGAGACACAGATCTTGCATATTGCAACGGTTGTAGGAAATCTCTTGACCTGCTCGGATCCTTCTTGCGCCTGTCTTTGCAGAACGGAAGGAGTACTGGGAGAAATACCTGCCTTTTGTTAGCACACAGCTGCCTCACGCCTACTCTTTAGCAGCCTCGCTACTTGAGAGGAACACATCGGACCTCAGTGCCGTGCAGGAGTGGGAGGCCGAGTGGAAAAGCCAAGGGCTGGCCTCTCGTTTGTCTCCTGAGGTGAGTTTGCAAAAGGACGTCTCTTATCAGTCGGAGGGGGGAGTGTAATGAAGTTGAACAGCAGAAAAAGCTGCGACAACCTGGGGCGAGAGCCATCATTGCTTTAACGTCATTTTTGGTGCGTTAAATAGTTGCAAGTTATGGTGATTGCCCTATTTGCACCATGATTTGCAACATGAGAGGGACGGGGCCTCAGATTTACTATAATTTATGTCAGAAATTGGGTAAAGTTACACATCAAGTCTACACCAGGCCCCAGGTGGGATAGATTTGACTTTCTGGCAAATGGAGGACCATAAAGATGCCACTTAAAGAAGAACTCCCGCAAAAAAATGTATTCCATGTCCTGCTAGAAATGTACATGATGTAATCTGTAGTGAATGTCATTTTCTTACCAGTAGCTGAATTTTTGAGTTATATCATTCTGAAGTTTCTTATCTGTGTCATGTGACCAGCCATTAGACCCACCAACTCACACAGAGACTTATGTGTGGACAGGAAGTCTAATTTTCTATGCATTCCTATGGGAGCCTCACTTTCAGTCTCATCGGAATGAATAGAGAAGTGACTGGCTTCCTGTCCTGGGTCAGTTGGAGGTCAGGGAGTTGGTCACATGACCCAGCTACAATAAGAAGAGAGTGGAAACTCTCAATTTCAGCCTCTGATAAGAAAATGACATTCACTACAGATTATATCATGCACCTTTCTAACAGGTCAGAGAATAAAAATTTTTTTGCGGAAGTTCTTTAATAAATTAGGCACATCTATGGCTACTTTCACACTTAGGCCCCATTCACACGACCGTGTGAATAGGGCCGTATTTATTCCGCAATATTGCGGAATAGATGTGGCCCCATTCACCTCTATGGGAGCGGGGAGCCGCCACACGGAGCTAGCTCCGTGCCGCGGCTCCGCTGAAAAACATGAAGCATGTCCTATACTTGTCTGCATGCACGGACAAGTATAAGCATTTTGAATGGGGCCGCCCAGCGTGTGTTCCGAGCGGTGCGGAACACACGCCGGGTGGCAGCCGTAGTATTGCGGGTCCGCGTTATTGCAATATCGCAATATTACGCCGTCTGAATGGGCCCTTACTGTAGTCTTTTCCAGCAGGATGTTCCGCCGGGGGAACAGCTTGCCGGATCCATACTTCCGGTAGTCCACCTGGCTGGTGGAAGACCGCTCCGGCCCCATTCACTTTAATGGGGGTGGGCCGGAGGTCCGGTCGCAACACGGCAAACAAGCTGAGAGGCGGCCTGACAAAAACTGCAACGTGTAGTTTTTGTCCGGCCGCCTCTTGGCTTCAGCAAATGGCATTTATCATGCAGAGAAAGTTAATACAAGGCACTTACTTATGTATTGTGATTCTCCATATTGTCTCCTTTGCTGACTGGATTCATTTTTCCATCACATTATGCACTGCTCATTTCCCAGGTGTTACGACCACCCTGCAATCCAGCAGCGGTGGTCGTGCACACTATAGGAAAAGGCGTCCGCCTCTTTGTTGAAAGGGACAGTGGGAGCGTGCATACAGTAAGCACGTAGGCGCAGCAGCTCCCGTCCCGGCCACCTCGTATCTACACTGCAGCGCTGGCCACTGGAAATGAGCCGTGTATATTGCGATGGAAAAATGAATCCAGCCAGCAAAGGAGACAATATGGACAATCACAATACATTAGTAAATGCCTTGTAGTAACTTTCTCTACATGATAAATGCTATTTGCTGAAGTGAGAGGACCCCTTTAAGATTTCTCCCATCTTCCTGTTCTGGACACCTGCATTCTCGGCTGAGTATAGCTATGTATGGAGGGGTCGGGAGATATAGCAGTTCAGCCAAGAGCCAGCCTTATACCTTCCACATGTCTTGTTACCCTACTTTCCTATAGTATGTTGCAACATGTGTAGGACACAGGTCACTTTGGTTCTGCATGATCTGTACTTAGAGGGGTTATCCAACCCCTATAATGACCCCCCCCACCCCCAATACCCAGGCACCTCATATAGGTTATACTTACCCCGCACCCCGACACCTGCGTCGTTCCCTGATCCCAGCACGGCCGCTGCTTCATCTCCCCGTCGCACAGATCAAAATCTCGCAACGGGGGAGGGGCAGCCAATAGCAGGCCGCAATGGGGATGAGCCTTCTTAGCGTCACCCGCAATGCTAGGGCGGGTCGTCCCCGTTGTTGCCTGCCTGCTTCGCCCATTGTCGGATGTTTTGATGCAGCAGCGGCTGTTCGGGGATCAAGAGCGCAGCGGTTACTGGGAATTGGGGATGGGTCATTATAGGGGTTGGATAACCCCTTTAATCCCCTAACTGTTTTGCCAGAGTGGAGCTCCAGCAGTGGGAAAAGTAGCTAACTGGAGTGTTAGGGCTGCTTTAGATGCTGCTACCTCCTGAATGGTAGCAGCTACAAACATGCAACTGGTCTTGTTTGAAAGCAGACAGTGCAAGCTTTCAGACAATACCAAAATGACAGTAATATGTTGAGGACAGAGAAAGATATCACTGATAGAAATCGGGATGCTCTGAATGCAGCTGAAAATGAAAGTAAAAACAGTTTTTACTCGCGATTATTTCCGACTTAAGTTCTAACAGCGATTTCTCCTCTGTTGCTTGGACTATCATTTTGAAAGCCTTGACTGTCAGCTTTCAGACAAGACCAGTTGAATGTTTCTAGCTGCTACTATTGAGGAGATATCACTATCTAAAGCAGCCCTCCCCCCTCCAGTTAGCTACTTTTCACACTGCCCGAGCTGGACTCGGGCAAAACAGTTAGGTGGTTAACGCCAAGTGGATTTCTGATTGTAAAGCGCTGCGGAAAATGTTGGAGCTGTCCTCTTTCAGAAATGCAGACAACTAACATACTCTACACATTGCTTCGCTTTTCCAGGAATATCGCAGCAGGAAACGCCAGCGTTTGCAGAAACGGATACAGGACCAGCTCCGCCAGTGCAGCCAGCAGCTTGCAGAGAATCACGTTCCAGGACCGTCCACCCAGGATCTTGTGGACATGCTGAAGGCCTTCACTGTGGAAGGGGCAGTGGATCAAAACAAAGGTTCCAGGTTCACCCATGCTCAAAAGTTCACGCACCAACAGGTCAGCTGCTATTTGAAAAAATAAAAATGAGAAGTGACAAATCAAAGATAACGTATTTTTAATAGGGAAAACAGTGTAAATATTCAATTTTGTGCCTGACTTTACTTTTAGGACCCTCAAGTATTGACAGAACAGATGCAAAGAGCAGCAGAAAGTCTTCCTAAGAAGGACACACAGGTATGGAGCCATGAAGTTTTTTTGGTTTATCGGCTACCTCTTAGAAGGGGTTTACGTAAAAAAAAAACCTGATACTTAGGATAAGCCAGCGATGTGTGATCGGTGAGGGTATGACCCCTGGGACCCTGCCGGAGCACCTTGATCCCACCAGTACAATGGTGGAGCTGGGATGAGCAATATTATACAAATTGTCATAATGATGTAATTTTTGCTTTTTCAATCAAACTCATAGATGGTCTTGTGTCTTAGGGTTCTTTGGGTCAAAAATCTTTCTCAAACACCTGTGATAATTAGTGGGAGACGCTAGGGATGCTTGTCCCCGTCGCGGCTTTCGGCATTCCCATAGGAATGAATGGAGAGAAGCCGTACGGTGGGCTCTCCTTCACTTTGCAGGCTCTGTGCTAGAGATAGGTGCGGATCCCACCTCTTGTACCCACACCTATCAGAAAGCCTGGGCTGTTAGCTTTCAGACATTTCCTAGCGATATGCCCCCAATGTGTGAGATGGGCCAACCCTTTTAAGGCGATAATGCCTATGTCAGTAATTATAGACTTTAGATGCCGTGATCAAGTGAGATCACGGCATCTAAAGTATAAAAAACCCGGAAACTCACACTTCTGGGCACCCTACCGTCATCCCCTACGACCAGTGGGGATGTCAGTAGTTGCTTTGAATGCACTGGGTTTCGCTGAAGAGACCCACAGTATTCATGCTGCAATTCTTATTTTGGCCACCAGATGGCAGGACAACATAAGAAATCAGCAATCGACAGTTATAAAAAAAAAAATACATAATTATTAAAAATTAAAAAAAAACAGATTTATAGGCTCATATATGAGCTTCAAATCATTTAAAAAAAAAGTAAAAAATATGAAAGTTTAAATTGCCCCCCTTTCCGTATAATAAAAATAAATACTTAAATAACAAAAAATATAAACATCAATGGGTATCACTGGCTTACAAAAAAAATCCCTGTACTATTAAAATATAAAAATATTTTTCCAATATGGCAAATGGCGTAACAGAAAAATGGGTCAAAATGGACAATTTGCCTTTTCTTCATTGCTTCTCTTGCCCCTAAAAAGTGATCAAAAAGTCACGCACACTCCAAATGGTATCAATAAAAACTACAGGTTGTCCGCGCAAAAAAATTCAACCCCACACAGCTCAGTATAAATAACTATAAAAAAAAAAACAAGTTAATGGGGGTCAGCTTAAAGGTATGTAAAAATAAAATAATTTTTTTTTTTTCAAATTTTACATTTATTTTTAACACTATTTAGACATAAAAACCCTACACATATGAGGAATCGTTGTAATCATACCGACCCAGAGAATGAAGGGCATGGGTCAGTTTTGCCGCAAACGAAACGCAGTGGGAACAAAACCCGTAAAATGGTGTAGGAATCACGTTTTTTTCCAATTTCACAACATTTGGAATTTTTTTCCGCTTCCCACTACATTGTATGCCATAATTAACGGTGGCATTAGAAAGTACAACTTGTCTCGCAAAAAAATAAGCCCTGATACAGCTATGTGACTGTAAAAATAAAAAAGTTATGGCTCAAGGAAGATAAGGAAGAAAAATGAAAAAAACCTCCTGTGGTGAAAGGGTTAAAGTGCTATTCTATAACCTAATATTATTATTGGAATTTTTTTCCTTATAAGAGTGGTCCATTACACACAATGCCCAATTCCTTTACTTTCCTCCTGTTTCTATTCTAGGATGCACAGGCGGAGCAGGAGGAGCTGTCTTCTCTGCAGCAGCAGATCCAGCAGATAGAGCAGGATATCCACGCCTAGCTGAGAACACCAAAGCTTCTCCATCTCACTATCGCTCAGGTACGGACGTGTAGGGCTCTTCACTGGGAGAAGTGACATAAAGCCACTGAAATAAAAAGTAAAAGAAATAACAAGGTTCTCTGCAGGTGGAGGAAGAGGCAGGTAAACTCCAGCAGCACTGTGATGACAAAGAGAGTGCGATGAAGGTGAAAAAGAAAGCCGTAGAATTACTGCCTGATTGCGGAAAATAATCTCGCCAGTTACAGGTAACATGAATGAGAACAATCCGAAAAGTCTAATGATGTGTTCTCTCAGGAGTCCAATTCATCTCTTGTCGGGACCCGAAATACATATTTATCCATGTTTTATCCCTCAACCATTTGTATTGACTGATATCTAGGTACTACTACCTCCACCATGTATACTAATATGCAGGCACTACTACTTCACTCATGTATACTGATACCCAGACACTACTACTTCACCCATGTTTAGTGATATCCAGGCACTGTTGCTGCACCCATGTATACTGATATCCAGGTATTACTGCTGCACCTATGTATACTGATATCCAGGCACTACTGCTTCACTCATGTATACTGATATCCAGGCACTGTTGCTGCACCCATGTTTAGTGATATCCAGGCACTGTTGCTGCACCCATGTATACTGATATCCAGGCACTGTTGCTGCACCCATGTATACTGCTATCCTGGTATTACTGCTGCACCCATGTATACTGATATCCAGGCACTACTGCTGCACTCATGTATACTGATATCCAGGTACTACTGCTGCACCCATGTATACTGATATCCAGGCACTATTGCTGCACCCATGTATACTGATATCCAGGCACTACTGCTACACTCATGTATACTGATATCCAGGTATTACTGCTGCAACCCATGTATACTGATATCCAGGCACTGTTGCTGCACCCATGTATACTGATATCCAGGTACTACTGCTGCACACATGTATACTGATATCCAGGTACTACTGCCTGCACCCATGTATACTGATATCCAGGCACTACTGCTGCACCCATGTATACTGATATCCCAGGTACTACTGCTGCACCCATGTATACTGATATCCAGGCACTGTTGCTGCACCCATGTATACTGATATCCAGGCACTGTTGCTGCACACATGTTACTGATATCCAGGCACTGTTGCTGCACCATGTATACTGATATCCAGGCACTGTTGCTGCACCCATGTATACTGATATCCAGGCACTGTTGCTGCACCCATGTATACTGATATCCAGGCACTGTTGCTGCACCCATGTATACTGAATCCAGGCACTACTGCTGCACCCATGTATACTGATATCCAGGCACTACTGCTGCACCCATGTATACTGATATCCAGGCACTGTTGCTGCACCCATGTATACTGATATCCAGGCACTACTGCTGCACCCATGTATACTGATATCCAGGCACTGTTGCTGCACCCATGTATACTGATATCCAGGCACTACTGCTGCACCATGTATACTGATATCCCAGGCACTACTGGCTGCACCCATGTATACTGATATCCAGGCACTGTTGTGCACCCTGTTGCTGCACCATGTATCTGATATCCAGGCACTACTGCTGCACCATGTATACTGATATCCAGGCACTACTGCTGCACCCATGTATACTGATATCCAGGCACTACTGCTGCACCCATGTATACTGATATCCAGGCACTACTGCTGCACACATGTATACTGATATCCAGGCACTGTTGCTGCACCCATGTATACTGATATCCAGGCACTACTGCTGCACCCATGTATACTGATATCCAGGCAGTACTGCTGCACCCATGTATACTGATATCCAGGCACTGTTGCTGCACCCATGTATACTGATATCCAGGCACTACTGCTGCACCCATGTATACTGATATCCAGGCACTACTGCTGCACCCATGTATACTGATATCCAGGCACTACTACTTCACTCATGTATACTGATATCCAGGCACTGTTGCTGCAACCCATGTTTAGTGATATCCAGGCACTGTTGCTGCACCCATGTATACTGCTATCCTGGTATTACTGCTGCACCCATGTATACTGATATCCAGGCACTACTGCTGCACTCATGTATACTGATATCCAGGTACTACTGCTGCACCCATGTATACTGATATCCAGGCACTATTGCTGCACTCATGTATACTGATATCCAGGTACTACTGCTGCACCCATGTATACTGATATCCAGGCACTACTGCTGCACTCATGTATACTGATATCCAGGTACTACTGCTGCACCCATGTATACTGATATCCAGGCACTACTGCTACACTCATGTATACTGATATCCAGGTATTACTGCTGCACCCATGTATACTGATATCCAGGCACTGTTGCTGCACCCATGTATACTGATATCCAGGTACTACTGCTGCACACATGTATACTGATATCCAGGCACTACTGCTGCACCCATGTATACTGATATCCAGGTACTACTGCTGCACCCATGTATACTGATATCAGGCACTACTGCTGCACCCATGTATACTGATATCCAGGTACTACTGCTGCACCCATGTATACTGATATCCAGGCACTACTGCTATAGCTACACTCATGTATACTGATATCCAGGTACTACTGCTGCACCCATGTATACTGATATCCAGGCACTACTGCTGCACCCATGTATACTGATATCCAGGTACTACTGCTGCACCCATGTATACTGATATCCAGGCACTGTTGCTGCACCCATGTATACTGATATCCAGGCACTGTTGCTGCACCCATGTATACTGATATCCAGGCACTGTTGCTGCACCCATGTATACTGATATCCAGGCACTACTGCTGCACCCATGTATACTGATATCCAGGCACTACTGCTGCACCCATGTATACTGATATCCCAGGCACTGTTGCTGCACCCATGTATACTGATATCCAGGCACTACTGCTGCACCCATGTATACTGATATCCAGGCACTGTTGCTGCACCCATGTATACTGATATCCAGGCACTACTGCTGCACCCATGTATACTGATATCCAGGCACTACTGCTGCACCCATGTATACTGATATCCAGGCACTACTGCTGCAACCCATGTATAGCTGATTATCCAGGCACTACTGCTGCACACATGTATACTGATATCCAGGCACTACTGCTGCACCCATGTATGCTGATATCCAGGCACTGTTGCTGCACCCATGTATACTGGTATCCAGGTACTGCTGCTGCACCCATGTATACTGATATCCAGGTACTACTGCTGCACCCATGTATACTGATATCCAGGTACTACTGCTGCACCCATATATACTGATATCCAGGTACTACTGCTGCACCCATATATACTGATATCCAGGCACTACTGCTGCACCCATGTATACTGGTATCCAGGTACTGCTGCTGCACCCATGTATACTGATATCCAGGCACTACTGCTGCACCCATGTATACTGGTATCCAGGTACTGCTGCTGCACCCATGTATACTGATACATTGTATTGTAGAGGAATACAGCCCAGCCCTATGAGACGTGTGTAATTGACAGCGGCTAGGGGCTCCCTTGCTCATGTTTTATTAGTAGCAGACTGCCACTTAATAAACCCCAGATGTATGAGCCCCCGGGCTCTCCATGTTACATCACTTCTCTTTTGAATGCAGATGGTTGTGATCTGTTCGCAGTCAGCTTTTTCTTTACTCTATTTTTGCCCTATTTGTCTAGTTTTTCTCTAGGGATGCTACATATGGGCAGGTTAATAGCCATTCTGTTAATACGGTGTTAATGGTTGCCCACTGGGAGGTGGGTTATGTGAATGAATACTTGTTTTATACATCTCCCTAGAACATTTTGGATGCCATGTAAGTACAAAGTATATTAGTGGCAATAGGTATTGCTCATAAATAAGCATCAGGACATTTATCTTACTGTACTCCATTATATCTTCCTTTGATACCCATGACACCACTAATGGCTTCTTCTGTTTGCAGGCCATGGTAGACAGCAAGCACCCAGCGGATGGAGAACCTTGTGGGACAGTGGGAGTCTCATCGTGTTCGGCTGCTGGATGAATACAGGGAGTTGAGGAGAGTCCAGCAGGAAAAAGAGGTACTTGGCCATGGTGTGGTGGGTACTTAAAGGGTTTCTGTCACCAGTTTTTTCGGTATGAATCAGGCTGACATTAGAGATGTGCTAATGTCACCTGATTCCAAATATATATCTGTTTTATTTACTGGTGCCCCCATTTTTATATAAAATGAAACTTTTATTTTATGCTAATAAGGCCTCTAGGTGCAAGGGGCGTTACCCCTGCTCCTAGAGGCTCTGTTGATTGACAGGACCAGGCAGAGAAGAAACACTTCATTCACCATAGCTTGCAAGGACCTTCAATGATGTCATGACCATGTGATCAGTCACATGGTTTAGGAGGAGACAGGCTGTTTGTGTGATCCTAACCATGTGACTGATCACATGGTCATGACATCATTGAAGGTCCTTGCAAGCTATGGTGAATGGAGTGTTTCTTCTCTGCCTGGGCCTGTCAATCAACAGAGCCTCTAGGAGCAGGGGTAACGCCCCTTGCACCTAGAGGCCTTATTAGCATAACATAAAAGTTGATTTTATATAAAAATGGGGGCACCAGTAAATAAAACAGATATATATTTGGAATCAGGTGGCATTAGCACATCTCTAATGTCAGCCTGATTCATACCGAAAAACTGGTGACAGAAACCCTTTCTGATCGGTGGGGGTCCGACACCCGGGACCTCCGCTGACCAGCTGTTTGAGAAGGCACCGACGCTCCCGTGAGCGCTGTGGCCTTCTCTTAGCTTTTCCTAGGTGAGTGATGTCACGTTCATCGGTCACGTGGCCTAGGAGCAGCTCAGCCCCCATTCAAGTGAATGGGGCTGAGCGCGATACCAAGCATGACCACTATACAATGTACGGCGCTGTGCTTGATGAGCTGCGAGAAGGTAGCGGCACTCACAGGAGCCTTGGTGCCTTCTCAAACAGCTGATCAGCGGGGGTCCCGGGTGTCGGACCCCCACCGATCAGATACTGATGACCTATCCTGAGTATAGGTCATCAGTAGTAAAATCCTGGAAAACACCTTTAACTAACATGACTCTGCACTTCAGGTTTAGTTTTGTATACATCCAGTATAATGGGTTTCTCATGAATTTAAATGGGGTTTCCTCTGTTATCCTATGTACCCTGATCTGCTGCTAGGGATATATTCAAGTGAGTTCTCAGTGTTGATCAGCATGAATTCCACATTCCTTCAGTTTGTTTCATATGTTCTGTTCTCCTAAAGGATGAATCTTCGCGCTGGACAAAAGACGTGAAAGACTTGTATGACAAAATTCGGGCTGCGGCGGATGAAGCCAGACGCAAGGAGGAACTATACAAACAGCTGGTAAGGAGAATGTGTCTGGAGATGTGATACCGTAGATGTATATGAATAACTGCTCGACTGGTACTTGTTGTACAAAGGCAGATTCCAGCAGTGTTGCTCTGATCGATGCCAGTACCACTGGAGCTGTTTTCATTCATGGGCATCTGTCAGCAGTTTTGTGACTATGACACTGGCTGACCTGTTACATGTGCACTTGGCAGCTGAAGACACCTGTGTTGGTCCCATGTTCATATGTGTCCCGCATTGCTTGAGAAAAAAGATGTTTTACTATATGCAATTAACCTGGGGTGTTGCTGTTGTCGAGAGCTGAGCCTCTAGGTGTAATGGTAACGCCCCCGTTGCTCCTAGAGGCTCATTTGCATATATTAAAACATCATTTTTCTCAGCAATGCGGACACATATGAACATGGGACCAACACAGATGCCTTCAGCTGCCAAGCGCACATGTAACAGGTCAGCCAGTGTCATAGGTACAAAACTGCTGACAGATGCTCTTTAATGTCATCATGGAGCTGTCATGACTGACACCTTGTACGTCTCTCTATATAAAGTCTATTGTCTTGTAATTCCTTGTAGGTTTCTGAGTATGAGTCTCTACCTAAGGACGTCTCCCGTGCTGCCTACACCCAACGAATCTTAGAGATTGTAAGCAATATTAAGAAGCAAAAGGAAGACATTACCAAGGTAAAGTTAAAATAAAGCTTATTGTATTTGGGATTTGAAATGTTCTTAATTCAGCTTTTGATTACTGATCACAAATTTCTGCCGTCATTGGATGACCACCTCCACAGGATCGGGGATAACTACTGCTGGGACCCCATGGAGCACTCCCGAAAAGGATGGAGCGGCTGGTTGGAAGCCTGCGCCGCCACTCCATCAATTTCTACGGGAGCACCGAAAATAGGAGAGTACAGCACTTGGCTATCTCCAGCATTCCCATAGAAATGAACATCTGCTCCGTCCATTTCAGAGGGGCTCCGCTCCATGGTCCATGATCGGTGGGGATTCCAGTGGTAGGGCCACCACCAATCTAATAGTTATTCCCTATCCTGTGGATAGGGCTGTGAAGGCTAACCGCCGGTACTCCAGCTGTGGTAAAACCACAACTCCCAAGATGCTTGGCTGTTCTCAGAACTCCACAGAAATGAATGGAGCATGTGGGGAGTCATAGTTTCACCACAGCTGCTGGAGGGCCCAAGGTTAGCCATCACTGGGATAGGGGATTATTTTCTGTAACCAGAATGCCCCTTTAAAGGGGTTATCCCACGAATAATGTAAAAAAGGAAAATCAGACATCATATACGACATGACAACTTCTTTTTAACAAAGCTAGAACCAGCCCTGTACCTCACATGGATCCAGAGATCTCCACATTCTTGCTCTGATAGATTTATATCAAGCTGATAGCTCAGGGGGGGTGTCTTATCTGCTGCAGCTCAGGGGGCGTGTCTCAGCTCTACCTATCACAGCTCAGGAGGCAGTTAAAAGTTGAAACTGAGCATGTGCGGCCTGCTCAGTGAGCAGGTCAAAGAAATAAGAAATTAAGTGGTCCTATACAGATACAAGTTATTGAATAACTTTTAATTACATGCAATTACAAAAGTATTCAGATCCAGGTGCTGGTTTGAAAACTGTAGAATATTTTTCGTGGGACAACCCCTTTAACTTGACTTTGGTTGGTATTTGGAGGATTTTTAAATATATTTTTTTCTTTTTTTTTTTATCAGATTCTTTCAGACACTAAAGATCTGCAGAAAGAGATAAATAATCTGACAGGAAAAGTTGACGCGGACGTTTGTGGTGACCGATGAGCTTGTGTTTAAGGTGCAGTCCCCTTACCCACGTCTCAGTCCATACCCCTGTTTATCGGGGTGTGTACGCCCGATAAACAGGGGTATGGACTGAGACCTGTTCTGTATGTTTCCCACGCAGGATGCCAAGAAAGATGAACCGGTCAGAAAGGTCTACAAATACCTGGCTGCCTTACATGAGGTATGAGAGACACAGGGCAGATTGACTAAACCCATATTTAGTTATTCACAGCGGCTCATGACGGGTATTAGACTTGCTTTGATGGGTATCTTTAGACAGCTGTGTGTCTTTCTACCATTTATTTGTTGACTTAGTTTGCTCCAAAGAGTTTGGCGCATCATAAACTGTGCAGTTTCCCACTAAGCCACTGTCCCCATGTCAGGCGAGGTGCAAAAAGTGTCTAAAACAAATAGTAAAGGCTCGTGCACACGGCCGTTGTTGGCCGGCGCCCATATTGCAGCCCGCAAACAGCGGGTCCGCAATATACGGGCATTGATTGTTTGTGCACCACATCACGGATACAGACCAATGCACTTGAATGAGTCTGCAATCTGAAAGGTGTGGTGCAGAACGGAGGCACGGAGCCCCACGGAAGCACTACAGAGTGCTTCATAGGGTTTCCCTCTGTGCCTCCGCACCGCAAAAAAGTAGAACATGTTCTATCTTTTTACAGTGTGGACGGATCACAAACCCATTCAAGTTGAACGGGTCTGCATCCATTCAGCTGCAGCCACACGGAATAGTGCCCGTGCATTGGGGACCACAATTTGCGGTTCCCAATGCACAGAACGGGCGGCCACTATGAGCGCTAAATGTGGTGAAAATCATGTACACCATTTTTTGGTGCAAATTACCCAGAATTATGGCACATTTATCTTTAGTAAAATCTGTGTTCTGGAGAATCTGTTCCCCTAGCGTGTTTGTCCTGATGAATGAAACATACTCACCTGGCCCACGCTGCTCTAGTCCTGTGCCAGTTCGCCAGTCTTCTGGCACCAGGCTTATTTACTTCCGGATGGGTTATGGACTGGGTCACTGACTGGCCACAGCTGCGACGTGACCCCAAGCAGCATGTCAATTTTGGGTCACATGCCGTTTGGGGACACATCACCTCTGCAGCCAGTCATTGACTGCCGTGCTGCACATGACCTTGTCCATAGCCTGGCCAGAAGTAAACAAGCCTCCGACCGTGAGATCACTAAACGCAGTCAGGGTGCAGGACCGGAGCAGCGGGGACCAAATGAGTACAAATCTTTCATTTGGTCAAATATGCTGGGGGAAGGGGATACCTAAAAACCCACAGAATTCTGGAATGCCCAAATAGCTTTACCAGAGAGCATTAAAAATTAAAATATAACCGCTTACCGCTCATGTCACCAATCTTCCGCCGCTGCCCTGGTCCCGCAATTGATTGGCTCAACAAGGAGTTCAAGTCATTTCCTGTATGTCAGTCCCAGGTATAGGTAGTAGAGAGGAGTGTTTTATTTCTGCTGGAAAACCCCTTTATTTTGTTGGGTGACCATGTTGGACATAAACATTGAGACTGACCTGCTGAAAACCGCGAATTAAGAGTCACCCAGCAATGAGACACCACAGGGGGGTCTATGTGACACTGAGGGGTCCCATTCAGATAACCCCCTACGAATACGGTACATAGCGCTCATATTTTATTTCACGTTTTCTTTAGAATTGTAGTCAGCTAATACAAACCATCGAGGACACAGGGACCATTCTGAGAGAGATCCGCGATTTAGAAGAACAGGTAAGTTGTAGTCTATTTACTATTTTGGCTTACCACGCAGAATATATTACATTGCTGCACAGCACAAATTTTTGTATTTTTGGCTTAAGATGCTTATAAGACAGACCTAAGACCTAAAATATTTTTCATCAGACCTGAGATCAGATCCCCCCCCAATCTTCATCAGACGTCAGATCAGAACCCCCCCCAATCTTCATCAGACGTCAGATCAGAACCCCCCTCAATCTTCATCAGACCCCCCCCCCAATCTTCATCAGACGTCAGATCAGAACCCCCCTCAATCTTCATCAGAACCACCCCCCCCAGTTCTTCATCAGAACCTCAGATCAGACCCCCAATCTTCATCAGACCTGGAAAACAGATCCCCCCTCAATCTTCATTCAGACCTCAGATCCAGACCCCCCCCAATCTTCATCAGACATCAGATCAGACCCCCCACTCAGTCTTCATCAGACCTTAGATCAAAACCCCTCCTCAGTCTTTATCACACCCCAGATCAGACCCCCCAATCTCTATCAGACCTCAGATCAGACAGGAGGTAAAAAAAATGAACATACCGCTCCCCCTCTGGATGCTGCTCTTTTCCTGCTCTCACCGCTCACTATACACAGCCAGGACACAATGCAGTGTGGGGCCCAGAAGAAGACCCCACTGCTCCCCACACCTTCCTCTGCATACTAATGAGTGCATTGCTTACTGAAAAATACCCATTAGTATTCATTTTTGGAGGAAAACAAGCGTGTCTTATAAAGCAAAAAATACAGTATATAGAAAACAAGTTATAAATATTATTTGGAGAGGACAAGCCTTGCATTGATGGTTCCCTTCACACATGGTGATTGTTTTGGGCGTATTTTGTGTGTGTGTTTTTAGACTCTTGGCTAATGTCCATATACATGCAGTAGCTGTAGGTTGTTAACCCCTTAACAACCACCGTAACAGGAAAAAAAATCAAAACGGCCGATTGGACTTTGTTTTTTTATGCTGTTTCACTTCCCCCAAAAATTGAATACACCGTGATTAAAAAGTCATACACATCCCCCAAAAAAAGTCATGGGGGGCAGAATATGGCATATTTTTTCTAAACGTTAAAACACAAGAAAAACTATATAAAATGTAGTATCTCTGTAAGGCCTGTCACACACGACCGTGGAACACGGTCCGTTACGGGCCGTGAAAGCCCGGACCGTGCTCCCTCTGAGGAGCAACCAATGACGCCGTGCGCTTCCTGAGGCCTCAGGAAGCGGCACGGCGTCATAGCAACCAATGACACCGTGCGCTCCCGTCCTCAGAGGGAGCACAGTCCGGGCTTTAACGGCCCGTAACGGACCGTGTTCCACAGTCGTGTGTGACAGGCCTAATCGTACTGACCTGGAGAAGGAGAATAACAGGTCAGTTTCACCGCAAGAGGAGATGCTGTAAAAACAAAACCCATAAAACTGTGACGGAATTGCATTTTTCTTGTGCCTATCATTGGGGGACACAGCACCAGTGGGATATAGGCAGCTGCCACTAGGAGGCGACATCTAGACATCAAAGAAGTAGCACCCGCCTGGTAGCCTATATCCCTCCTACGGACACCAGGCTAGCTCAGTTTTTAGTCTAGTGTCCGTAGGAGGTAGACACTGGTGCTTTGCACCTCTAATTTTTTATTTTAGTTTTATTTCTTTCTTTTCTTTTTAGGTTATCAGGGGGGCCGTCGGCGTGGAAAGCCACATCAACGTGGACCCCCCTGAGGGTGCCTGGAGAATGTTTTCACATTCTCCCTGCGCCGGTCACCGTCCCCCATGGTAGCTGCTCCCTGCAGCTGGATGCCAGCACCCCACTCCGGTGCGAGGTCGCTGAGGGGGGTGACCCTGCGCGCACCTGAAGCCTGCGGAGAGGTGAGTATGCAGCCGTCCCCCCCCCCCGCCCCCCCCCTTTCCTCCAGGAGCCCGCTTGCTGCAGTCTGGGTAGGTTCTCTGAACCCCTACCCAGCACCCCCCCCAGCACCTTATCGGCCGCCCCTCCTGGGAGGGTTTCCTTCCTCCGGGGGACACTCTGCCTCGCCGCTCCAGCAGACGCCCCGGATGCCTCCTGTCTCCCCCCTCTGCGGCCTCCGGCTCCTTGCTGCAGGGAAGGGGGGGATGGGGGCTTGACTGCCCGCACGTTCGTCCTCCGGGCGCCCCTTGTTTCCGGACCCTCGGCTCCTCTTCCGGGCCTTACGGGCGTTTTTTTTCCTTCAGATCGCGCCGCACCGGCACTTCCGGCCGGGCGGCGCTCTAATTCAGGCCGCGGCTTCTCGGCGCGCTAGGCCGCAGGTGGGCGGGCGCTTCCCAGTGACGTCACTGGGCTGCGCGCCCGCCGCTGTTTGCTGGCCCCCTCCTTTTCCGGCCGGCGTGGTTCTCTTTCGCTTGGCCTGCGCTCTGCCCTCCTTCGTGGGTGGTCCTTCCTGCCTTCAGGGGTTTATCTGTGCCGGCCTGCCTGCGTCCAGTGGCCTGTTTGCTTCCTCAGGTCTGCACAGCACCAGTGGGTTTCCCTCCAGTGCCGTATTCTGCTGCTCCTGAGTCCGTAGGCCACCCAGTGGGTGATATTCTTCCCTCCCCAGGCTAGCCGGTCCGCTGAGCCCTTCACCATGTCGGGTCCCCGGGACGACCCCTCCTAGGCAGCATGCTCCTGTGGCTGTGGCGACGCACTTTGCGTGCGCTCGCTGTAGCCAAAAGTTCCCAGCGGTCAGTCTGGCTCCCTTTTGGTGGCCTTGCCTTACGGTTGGTACCCCTCCCACTGAGGCTTCTTGCTCCCTCTGGCTTGGTTGCGGCCTCTCCCGAGTGGGCCAGGTCCCTGACCCAGGCGATTGGCGACCTCTCTAAGCTGTCTCAGGTCAATGATCCACGCCATTGACCGGTTGCCGTCCAGGCGCCCCCTCTGCGACCC
>ONZH01006763.1:0-32577 GCA_900303285.1 Rhinella marina
CACACACACATACATTACAGGAATACATACATACAGGGAGGCACACATATACAGATACTATAGGGAGGCGCACACATACGGATACACACACACACGCAGGGACACGCACACATACGGATACACACACACACGCAGTGACACGCACACATACGGATATACACATGCAGGGACACGCACACATACATATACGCAGGGACATACATGCATAGACACACATATAAATATAGGGACATACACATACATACAGGGGCATACATGCGGCGACACACACATACAGGGACATACATGCAGTGACACACACATACAGGGACATACATGCAGTGACACACACATACAGGGACATACATGCAGTGACACACACATACAGGGACATACATGCAGTGACACACACATACAGGGACATACATGCAGAGACACACACATGCAAGGACATACATACAGGGTGATACATGCAGTGACACACATACATACAGGGACATACATACAGAGGGACACTCACACATACAGGGACATACATGCAGAGACACACAGGGAGGGCCAAACACACATACATGCAGGTATACTCACATACAGGGATATACATGCAGACAGACGCACACAGGGACATACATGCAGGGACACACACATACATGGACACACACATACATGCAGGGACACACCTGCAGGGATACTCACGTACACACAGGGACAAAAACATACATGCAGGGACATACAAACAGAGACACACACATACATACAGGGACATACATGCAGGGGCATGCACATACATGCAGAGACACACATACATGGGACACACACACATGCATGCATGACATACATACAGGGACACACACATTTTAGCCCCTGCACAATATTTTAGCTAGAACTTACTGAACTCCAGCATGGCTCCTCTCTGCAGCCACAGGAAACTAGCTCTCTGCTCATCTGGCTCCTCCCCCACAAGAGTCTGGTCACATGGGCGATGACATCAGCAGAGGTCCTTTAGCCCATTAGGAAATAGCATCTACCATAATATTATTACTCTTTTTCCTGGTCCTTTTCCATGTTAGTGTTGCCCAGTGTGTTACAATTTAGTATGTATGGGTGACTTGCATTATTCTGTAAGCCATGTACCGGGGTGGGCTCCCCAGGATACAGCGAAGTCACAGACAAGGAAGGAGACTCCAATTCAGATTGACAAAAACAAGATTTTACTAAGTATTTAACGTTTGTAGGAAGGAAATACCTCAAGCATATATACATACACTCAGCCAGAGGCTGAGGCACTTGTGTTACACAGCACGGTGCTCTACCAGTGTGCGCCCAGGCTTCTCCACAGTTTTGCCTATCTGCAGGTTATAGTAACCCAGCAGCTATACCTTTTAATACCCTAATCTCCACGAATTCTGTAAGTGTGGTTCAGGAGTGCCGGCGGTATAACACAAATGCTTACAAACTTAACCAATCAACACTAAACCTCAGAAAGAGTATAACTAGTTGTTTGCCACAGTAAACCCCACTTCTGTAGCAAGGTAGCTTGTAGCCTGCAAACCACCTGTCTAATCTTCAGGCTTTTACCCAGTAGCTACTGAATTGGCGCCAATAACATAATGTGGTGCGTGCACGGTTACCCACTGTGTATGCACAGTGGGCCTCAGTTCTTTCACTGACCCGGGTCCGTTGGGTACCTTAACTTTCAGAAGTATCTGGTAGAGGATCTCATCCGGCAACCCAGCAGTCTCACTGACGCTTCCACTTGTCCTCTCAGCAGGGCTCCTGATGGTAGTTCTTCTAGTCTATAATATTGCAACAGTCTCTGTTCCAGATCTCCTTGTCTTGCTCCCTTAGGGAATAGTCTCACTTGTGGATCACACTAGGAAACACAGACAGTAGCTCTTTCTCCTCTGCCTCTTTGCAGCACACTCTCAAGATGGCTGCCACACACTTCTTCAGTCTGAAGCTCCACCTCTGCCGAACAGGATCTCTTGGTCATTGCTCCAGGGAGCTATAGTCTTTCCTGTGGTAAACAGTGACATCTTGTGGCCAAAAATGAAATGTCAGTTTAAAGGGGTATTCTCATCTTAGACAATGGGGGCATATCGCTAGGATATGCCCCCATTGTCTTATAGGTGCGGGTCCCACCGCTGGGACCCGCACCTATAGCCAGAACGGAGCGGGGAGCGCTGCGCCTGGAGGACCCCAGGTTTCCGGGGGTCCGGCCACCACCAGGCTCAGCTCCCCGCGCCGCTCATAGGAATGAATGGGAGCCGGGCCGTGCATGCGCGGTCGGCTCCCATTCATTTCTATGGAGCCGACGGAAGTAGCCGAGCCAGCGCTCGGCTATTTTCGGCGGCCCCATAGAAATGAATGGAGGGCGGCTACGCATGCGCAGTGCGCCCTCATTCACTTCGAGGGCTCCGTTCTCGATATAGGTGCGGGTCCCAGCGGTGGGACCCGCACCTATAAGACAATGGGGGCATATCCTAGCGATATGCCCCCATTGTCTAAAATGAGAATAACCCTTTAATAACAACTATATTTACAGGAACAGGTGCATTCACAGAATGGAGGCTGTTTCACCACCTTACATGCCACCCCACTAGAGGTTGACATCCCCGGCAACCTTCCCCATACAAATTTGTCCTGTGCATAGCGTTGCGGGGGTACACCAGCATTGGACCTGGTTGTCCTACGCAAAGTCATGGGTTCAGGGGTATCGGGCACATCCCTTGGAGGTAGTTCTGCTGGCTGTGCAATGCTCTCCCTGGGTGGCAAACCTGTCACAGCTGGGGGTTCCAGAGTGGCTTGGGCAGGGACAACCCACCATTCCTCATCATCTATGGGGGCTCCCCCAGTACTCTGGCTAGTGGTAGGCAGTTCCCCCTCTGCCACGGGTTCCTCAAAATTACAGCGTCTCAACATGTTGCGGTGAAGGTTCCTGGAGGGCCCCCCAGTCCCTACTGGCTCTACCTCATACACTGGGATCTCAGGGCCTACCCTCCGCTTTACCATGTATGGAACCGCCTCCCACCGCCCATCCAGTTTTCCATTTAGCCTCTTGGCCCGGACGATCACCCGATCACCTGGCACATACTCGTCCCTCTGCATCGGTCTCAGGTTGGGGTGCACTACTTGTTTCAGGCGTTCCCCCACAACCCAGTGTACTGCCCTAAGCTGGCGAGGTGCTCTTGTGCCCAGGAGGTGGTACTTCTCAGCGGTGGCTACATCGGATCCGGCATGTGGAGATCCTCAATCTCCTGACCTGCTCTCCCAAACATAAGCATATGTGGAGAGTAACCAGTGGTGCTGTGGACCCTATTATTATAGGCCCACATCAGCTCGGGTAAGTACTTTGGCCACCGAGCTTTTTGACTATCCTCTAAAGTCTGCAACATCTGGATCAGTGTGCGGTTAAAGCGCTCACAGGCCCCGTTCCCTTGGGGATGATACGGGGTTGTGTGGGAACGGTCAATGCCATAGAGGTGATACAACTCACTCATCAAAGCACCCTGAAAGCATGCCCCCTGATCTGAATGAATCCTTCGTGGACACCCAAACACTTGTATAAAACGTTTACAGACTGCCTCTGCAGCGGACTCAGCCATCTGATCCCTAGTCGGTACAGCCACTGCATATTTTGTGAAATGGTCCATCATGACTAAACTGTAGGAGTGTCCTGAGGTAGAGTACCCGATCTGAACATAGTCAATCATCAAGAGTTCTAGGGGTGCAGATGTTTGGATAGTTTGTACAGGGGCTCGTTGCTCAGGGCTTTTACTTAGCCCGCATGGCCTACATTTAAGACAAGCCTCGGTCACCATGCCCCCCAAGTCTGGACAGTACACTAAGCGCTGGAGCCACTTATATGTCTTATCACTCCCAAAATGGGCACCCTGCTCATGGGCTTCACGGGCGACCGCTGGTCCCAGTGACATAGGAATGACAATCTGCTGCCGGTACTGCAACTCTGACTGTATGTATATGGTTTGGCACAGGATTCCCTGGGTCACACTCAGCTTATCCCACTGTCTCAGTAGCTTCTGACCCTCCTGTGTTAGACTGGCTCGCTCTTCCGCCCAAGGCCAGCTTTTAGTCCGGACCCACTCTTTCACCTTCCATAGGTCTGGGCAGCTATTTTGGACCCTCTCCCAATCTTCCAGTGTCTTCCCCAATACCATCGGCATCCCTGAGGCCACCCCACTTGAGTGTGTTACGTTCTGAAATGATGGAACTCTACCCAGGTTTGGGATTTCAACATCTTCTAGTTCTTCATCACCACTCTGAGTTGGCAGCCCTACAGGGACTCTGGAGAGGGCATCAGCATTTCCATTCTCCCTCCCTGACCAAAACTGGATACGGTAGCGGTACTTGGAGAGGCGAGCCAACCACCTCTGCTCCAGGGCACCTAGCTTGGCATTTTTCAAGTGCGCTAACGGGTTGTTGTCTGTCATCACGATCACTTCTACGCCCATCAGATACTCTGCAAATTTTTCAGTCATGGCCCACACCAGTGCCAGGAGCTCTAACTTAAAGGAGCTATAGTTGTCAGGGTTGCGCTCCGATTCCCTCAAAGACCGACTTCCATAGGCAATCACCCTCTCACGTCCATCTTAAACTTGGGATAGCACGGCTCCCAGCCCCTGTAGACTCCCGTCAGTGTACAATAAGAATGGGCTATCGAACTGGGCATACGCCAGGATCGGGGCACTGGTCAGAGTCTTCTTCAACGCCTCAAAGGCTCCTTGCTGCCATGGACCCCACTCGATGGGGCGATTCTTGGGCCCTCCTGCGGTGCCCCTCAGCAACTCATTTAGTGGGCCTGTCAGATGCGAGAACTTGGGTATAAACCTCCTGTAATACCTGGCCAGTCCAAGAAAGGCCTGCCCTTCCCGAAGGGTCTTTGGCTGGGGCCACTTCTGCAAGGCTTCCACTTTGCTAGGGGCTGGCTATACCCCTTCTGGAGTGACCACATGTCCTAGATACTCTATGCGCTGCTGGAACAGTTGGCACTTCTTGGGCTTGATCTTCAGCCCATGGTCTCGCAGTTTTCCCAGGACCTGCCGCAGCTTTTGAAGGTGATCTTCGAATGAAGTTCCAAACACCACCACGTCATCCAGATATATCAACAATGTATCAAAGTTTAGGTCTCCCAGACAGTGCTCCATCAGGCGCTGAAATGTTCCCGGAGCACTGGACAGACCGAACGGCATCCGGTTGAACTCATAGAGTCCCATGGGTAAGATGAAGGCTGTTTTCACCTTGTCTTTTTTGGCCACTGGCACCTGCCAATATCCGCTGGCCAGGTCAAGTGTGGAAAAATACTTGGCACGATCTAGGGAGGATAGTGACTCTTCGATCCTTGGAAGAGGATAGGCATCCCGGACTGTCTGAGCATTCAGTTTCCGGTAATCCACACAGAACCGGAGATTTCCGTCTTTCTTCCGCACCAGGACCACCGGTGCAGCCCATGGGCTTTTACTCTCCTGGATCACTTGATTCTCCAGCATGTTGGCCACCATTTCTTTTACCTCCTGGTACAACTTGGCCGGGATTTGTCTGTACCGCTCCCGAATTGGCGTAGCATTGCCGGTAGGGATTTCGTGTTCAATGGCAGTAGCACACCCAAAGTCTTCATCATGTCTTGAGAACGCTTCCTGGTACTCCCACAGGGTGTCTTCCAGAAGCTTTTGCTGCCCTGGGGTCAGGGACCGAAGATCCACCCCCATCAGGGACATGATCACTCGACCGTTCCACTCTGCCGTTGGGTTCTCTCTTTGCTGGACCTTCACTGCATAAGTCCAAGCCGACCTCCCATCAGGCTGTAGTGTGATGCTCCTCTGTTGGAGGACGTCGCCCTCGGGTACATGGACTTCAGCCAGCAGGGTATTCCCAGGAACGATCAACTCACTGTCCAAGACATTGAGACAGCGTATAGGCACGCACCCATCTTTTACGGTAGCGAGTGCTCAGGCCACTAGAGGGTGGGTCTGTGCTTCTCCCTGCAGAACAGGCTCGATGAGGACCTCCAGTCCATTCAGTGATCGCCCAGCCCCCACTGGAAGCAAGAACATTTTCTCTTGTCGTGGCGGAATCTTTACTGGGGCTCTCAGTGGTACCTTCACATGTCCAATAGGGCGTCCTGGCCTGATGCTCTTTTGCAAACTACAGCTCCTCACCATCTGCTGTAGAACCTTCTGAGTCGGTCGGTGTGTGGTGGCCCGCTGCTAGTATTTAGGCCCTTCTTTGGCATAGAGGCGGTGATCTAGGTCTCTCAACACATTCATGCCCAGCGTTACATCTAGTCCACTTCTGGAGGGATGATATACTAACACGATCCCCTTCTTGCCAATATCTTGTCCAAACAGTCGGACCTACATCCAGACTATCCCTTGTATGTCCATCCGAGCATTATTAGCAGCTGTCAGCCTGATGACACTTCCATCTTCTGGCTCCATCATGTGACCAATGTGTCTTTCAAAGAACTCCAGAGGCATCAGGGTGCACTCTGATCCCGTATTAACTAGGCAGCGTACCTTTTGACCCTCCAGCTCAGCTTCCATAATGGCACCGCTGGAATACAGGTCGTGTTCACCACGTACAGGGCTTAGCTTTTGGTATACCGCCGCAGGACGCCCCGTTACTGCAGCGGTCGGAAGTTTAAAGCCGGCTGAGGCTCCATCTGTACCGGGCAGTCTCTGGCAATATGACCATATTGTCGGCAGATCCAGCAGAGGGGTCCCCTTTTTCTCTGCATCTCATATGAACCTCGGTTGGTGGGTCTTCCCATCCGAGGCACCCTCTGAGGAGGAGGGTAGGATGATGTGACCATTTCCGGAGTCCTGGATGAGCCTGCTTTTATGTGGGACACTTCCAGGCGGAGCCCTCTCACTTCTGCCCATAGGGCCTGGACTACATCCTTTAGTGACTCTGAGTCTTCAGGACCCTGTTGCCCTCCTGTCACTTGTGTGCTATTCACTGCCTTCACCTCGACAGCTATGGGCTCTTCTTCTCTCTCTACAGCCTCCAGGTAAACATCGTAGAAGGTCAGACTGGCATTCTCCCGAGTCATCTCTTGCAACTTATTCTGTACCAGCTTGTTGGACAGCCCTAGAATGAACTGGTCACATAGTAGCTGGTCCACTTCCTTGAAGGCTCCCATAGCCTCTGGATCTCGTCGCTGCACTTCATTCAGCATCTCCTGTAAGGCATTAGAGTATTGCACTAGAGTCTCGCCCTCTCGCTGTAACCGACTGAAGAAACCGCTTCGCAATTGCGCTACTTTGGTATGCCCTCCCTGAGATCCGTCCAGCAGGGAGAATATTTTTTCCAAACTGTCTCTTTCTGACTCTGGCCATACCATCACTGTCCGTCTAGCGTCACCCTCTAGGCCCCCCACTGCTATCTCAGCACGCAGCTCAGGAACCAGGTTACACAATTTAACTATACTGCACACCCTTTCTGTCCAGTCTTGCAACGTCATATTTTTACCGTCAAATTTTGGCAGATGTTGTATCAGAGCCCCAGCTGACAAGTACCCTACTTGAGCTGACATGACAGGCACTGGGGCTGATTCACCTGGCAGTACAGCGGCATTCTGGACTGGCGCCACGGGATTATTTCCCGCCACATTCCCTTCCATGACGATCGCTGTATCCTGCCGACTACGCCAAAATGTAAGGGGTACCGGGGTGGGCTCCCCAGGATACAGCGAAGTCACAGACAAGGAAGGAGACTCCAATTCAGATTGACAAAAACAAGATTTTACTAAGTATTTAACGTTTGTAGGAAGGAAATACCCCAAGCATATATACATACAGGAGGAGGAGAGAAAGAGAAAAAAAAATTATAAAGTTAACAAAAAGAGATAACATCTTTTCCTAAATATTCTGAGTCTTATATGTCAATTTCCAGGGCAATTGGAACCACTTTGGTTCAGGTAGTATCGATTTGGCTCTGAACTGAACTTTTCACAAAGAATCTGCAAACCTGAACAAAACCGAATGTTAAAAGGTTCTCAACACAAAATTGTACATTGAATGACTCCAGCAATCTCAGAATTATTCAAGCCCCAGAATAAAAAGGGAGCGTTATCACCACCTCACCACCGTTATCTTTCTGTTCTTCAAACGAATGCCATATGTGCATAACCTATAAGCAAGATCCCTTTTTTCACAGGTTCTTGTTTTTTCTTTTTTTTTTCTTTTGAGGGATCAGAAGAGCGGAAAATGAAACAGTGATGTGAACTCTCCCTTAGGCCCCATTCACATGACCGTATTGAATGGGGCCGTATCTATCCGCAAAATTGCAGAATAGATTCGGCCCCATTCACCTCTATGGGGCCAGGAGCCGCAGCACAGAGCTAGCTCCGTGCCGTGGCTCTTTTGAAGCATTTTATAGGCATTTTCAATGGGGCCGCACGGCGTGTGTTCCGAGCGCTGCGGAACACACGTCGGGCGGCCCCCATATATTTGCGGGTCCGCAGTAATGCGGGCCTGCAAATATATGTTCGTGTAAATAAACCCTTAGGCCTCTTTCACCCAGTCAGTATTTGGTCAATGTTTTGCATCAGCATTTGGATAGTATTTGTAAGACAAAAACAAGCCTAAGGCTACTGAGAAAAGCTATGATAGAAATATTTGTGCCTCTCCTGTGTTTTAGACCCACTCCTGGTTTTTGCTTACAAATTTTGACCGTGTGAAAGAGGCCTTTAGAGCATACATTTGCAAATCAGGTGTTGTCTCAGACACACCTGATGCAACTAATTAAGCATTTCTTTAGTTGTATTAGGTGGGCTTGAGATAAAACATATCAAATAGCTCCACCAACTAGGGGTTTGTTGACTGTGATGTTTGACTGCATGTGAGAAATATGGCCTGTTTCACACTGCTGGACCCCAGGTTTGTGGACATTCCGTCTGCATCCGGCAGTGCCAGATCCAGTGAATTCCGGCAAGCTAGGGCTCATGTACACAAACGTATTTTCTTTCCATGTCTGTTCTATTTTTTTGCGGACCGTATGCGGAACCATTCATTTCAATGAGTCCGCAAAAAAAGAAAGTTACTCCATGTGCATTCCATTTCCGTATGTCTGTATTTCTGGTCCGCTAAAAAATAAAACATGTCCTATTATTGTCCGCATTATGGACAAGGATAGGTCTGTTCTATTAGGGGCCAGCTGTTCCTCTCCGCAAAATACGGAATGCACACAGACGTCATCAGTATTTTTTGCGGATCTGTTTTTGTGGACTGCAAAATACATATGATCGTGTGCATGAGCTCTAAGTCAAGAAAGCATTGCCTTGCACAAACAAGGATAAGGATAAAAAAAAATACTGCAAAGGTTCGTAAGGAAATGTGTCACTTTTTTTAAATTACCCAATAAAAAGTATTATTACATGATATTTTTTTACTTTTAACTTTCATTTTATGATTATGTCTTATTTTTAATTTTTATTAATTTTATAAAAAGGATAACATGTCGAACCGGATGGACAGATGTCTTATTTCGGCCTATGTTACTATGTGTTACTATAGGGGCAGCAATCTTCTCTAGAGCTGCTGTTTCAAGCTGGAAAAGACAGCTCTATAGGTTGCCTTACAGTAGTTCACTGTGCATAAGAGCATAGGGTCCAGAGCCAACCATATCTCTAATATAGCAGTGTCTACTGTGCATTGTCCCCTTCCCCGCCGGTACTGAGAAGGAGGAGATTGCAGAGCAGAGGGAGGCAACCTGTCACTATTATTGTCACTGAATACAAATCTCACACTGTAATACACATAGTTATGTGTATTGCTGTTATGGACAAGGGGGAATACACACCCGCAGCACTGCAATACACATCTCAATAACAGCAATAAATAAGGCCTCATGAACACGACTATGTATTTTGTGGTCCGCAAAAACACAGATGACGTCCGTGTGCATTCCGTATTCTGCGGAACGGAACAACTGGCCCCTAATAGAACAGTACTATACTTGTCCGTTAAACAGACAATAATAGGACATGTTCTATTTTTTTGCAGAACGGAAATACAGACATATGGAAACTGATTGCACATGGAGTAACTTCTGTATTTTTTGTGGACCCAATGAAATAAATGGCTCCGCATACGGTGCGCAAAAAAAAACAAAAAAACAACAGAACGGACACGGAAAGAAAATACATTTGTGTGCATGAGCCCTAACTGTGTGTATTCCATGCAGGCATATGGTTGGGAAGAGGGTTGTAGCTGACAGTTGTAAGGGAAGAAGGCAGTGGTTGGCCATTTTGAGGGAAGGAGGCTTTTGCTGGCAAATACGGGAGGCTGTTGCAAGCAAATATGGGGGGCTATATCTAACTATGAGGAAAGTATATATCTAAGTATATATCTAAGTATGAGGAAAGGGGCTTTAGTTGGCAAATATAAAGGGGGGGGGCTGCTACTACAAAATACAGCGGCTGTGGCTGGCCATTGTGAGGGAAGGAGGCTGTAGCTGGCTAATATGAGCGGGATGGGGGGTACTACTGGCAAATATAAGGAAGGGGGCTATGGCTGGCAACTGTGAGGGAAGTAGACTGTGGCTGGCAAATATGAGGGGAGGCTACTGCTACCAGATATGGAGGGCTGTGGCTGGTAATTCTGTGGGAAGCTGGGTGTGGCTGGCAGTTCTAAGGAAAACAGGCTGTGGCTTGAAATTAGGGGGGGGTTGCTGCTGGCAAATATAGCAGTATGTGGCTGGCAAATATGTGAAAGGAGGCTGTGTTTGGCAACTCTGAGGGAAGGCAGCCGTGGCTGAATAATATGGAGTTTTTGAGGGGAGTAGACTGTGGCTGGCTGGTATGGAGTTGTGTGGCCTCAGCTGTATAGTTTGTGTATTGTGTGAATAGATCTTTCAGTAGTACAATGTAGCTATCATCTGCCCTCCCTCCAGGGATAAGAAGGTGATACTGATAACGCACCCTGAACTACAAAGCACAGGTGAAAACTGAGCTGCCTAAACTTAAAACAGGAAGTTTATCCATTTTGAATGCTCTAGTGGCCAGAGTAAAAACTATAATAGTTACCATATTTTTCGCTTTATAAGACGCACGTTTTTTCCCCCCAAAAGTAGGGGAAAATGGCCGTGCATCTTATAAAGCGAATACTAGTGAACACTTCCATTATGGAAGCGCTCACTAGTATGTATTAGTTGACGGGAGCCGGGAAACATACTTACCCTCCTGCGCCGCGGCGCAGGAGGGTGAGTATGTTTCCCCGCTCCCGTCAGCCAATACATACTAGTGAGCGCTTCCATAATGGAGAGGTGAGATAGTTTTTTATTTTATTCTGAGGTCTGATGGGGGCAGAGTGGGCTCATATGGCGGCAGAGTGGGCTCATATGGGGGCAGAGTGGGCTCATTTATGGGCTGATCTGAGGTCTGATGGGGACACAGGGGGCTCATATGGGGCACAGTGGGCTCATATGGGGGCTGGTGGGCTGATCTGAGGTCTGATGGGGGCACAGTGGGCTCATATGGGGGCATAGTGGGCTGATCTGAGGTCTGATGGGGGCACAGTGGGCTCATATGGGGGCACAGTGGGCTGATCTGAGGTATGATGGGGGCACAGTGGGCTGATCTGAGGTCTGATAGGGGCACAGTGGGCTGATCGAAGGTATGATGGGGCAGGGTGAGCTGATCTGAGGTCTGATGGGGGCACAGTGGGCTGATATGGGGGCACAGTGGGCTGATGGGGGCTGATATGGGGGCTGAGTGGGCTAATTGGCAAATTTGAGGTCTGATGGGGGCTGAGTGGGCTGATCTGGGGTCTGATGGGGGTCTGATGTGATGTCCTGAAATTTATGGGGGGTCTGATATGAGGTCTGATGAAAAATAGGAATAACAAAAAGGCAGACTAGATGGACCAGGTGGTCTTTTTCTGCCGTCAATCTATGTTAAAATATGTTTTTCTTATTTTCCTACTCTAAAATCTAGGGTGCGTCTTACCATCGGGTGCGTCTTAGAGAGCGAAAAATACGGTAAGTATTTTTTTTTTTTATAGATAGTGACATGGAAAAAAACACCTGTAACATGTTATGTTTTCCCTAAAAATGTGGAATAAATAATATGCCATTTTTTGATGATACATTCCTTTTAAAGGAACACTGGCTACACTACCTGGACAGGGCAGAAAGAAGAAGCTATCACCAGCTGCTACCAGATTCCTGAGGAGGCAGGCCATCAAAACCATCAAATGACTGCAAAAGACTTGCAGCAAGATTTGGTGGCAGCAGTCAGTGAGGTTTCAGTTTGCATAGTCACATAGTAAATGCTGAAGAACTCCCAGATGTACTCCTCTATCGACTCAAAAGCACAAGAAAACTCTGCAACAATATGCTCAAAACCATATAAATAATCCAGAGAAGATTTGGTATTCTGTTCTGAACAATGATGAAACTAAAGTGGAATTTTTTGGGCCTATGAATCAGCAGTAGGTATGAAGGAGGAAGAATGAAAAGAGCACTCTGCCTAAGGCTACATTCACACGACCGTTGTGTTTTGCGGATCCGCAAAACACTGATACCGGCCCATGTGCGTTCTGCAATTTGTGGACCGCACATGCCGCAGCTATCATAGAAATGACTATTCTTGTCCGCACGGAGCAACGGTGTGAACGCGGTGTGCTGTCCGCATCTTTTGTGGCCTCATAGAAATTAATGGGTCTGGATCTGAGCCGCAAAATATGCTGCTCGGAGGCAGTGAAAACAACCGCCGTGTGAATGTAGCCTAAAGTAAAGCATGATGCTAGCTAGCTCAGTGATGCTCTGGGGCTGCTTTGTTTCTGGCATTGGAAACCTGCAGTGTGTGGAGAGCAACATGGATTCAATCAAGTATCAGGAAAACCCTAGGATAAAATGTCATGCTTTCTGTGAGGGAGCTGAAGCTTTGGCATCACTGTACCTTCCAACAGGACAATGATTCCAAACATATCTCAAAGTCCATCAAAGCATGATTTCAGAAGACCTGACAGATTCTGGAGTGGCCATCAGTTGCCTGAGCAAATCTTTGGTGGAATTTGAAGAGGATAGTAGTAACATGCAAACCCAATGATAGTGAATTAGAGGCCATTGCCATTGGGGAATGGTCTAAGATTCCTCATGAAATTTGCCAGAAGCCAGTGTCTAGTTATTAATTATGTTTGCAGCAGGTTATAACAGCAGAAGGGTGCTCTACTAAGTAGGGGTGTAGCTAAAGGCTCATGGACCCTGGTGCAAGAGTTCAGCTTGGGTCCCCTTTCCCTCAGTGCTTTATGGCCAGGGGCCAGGAAGCAAATAGCCTTCATACTGCCTGAGGCAAACATTGAAATAGCACCCCCCCCCCATGCCAATTTCTTGACCTAACCCCTTCCCTCCAGCCAGAGGTGTAACTAGACCAGCATACACTTTCTATAATACCGGAGTCTTCTTATGTGGCACAAAGGTCTTTGGGCTCCCTCATGCTCCTGGGCCTGGTAGCGACTGCTACCTCTGCACCCTCTATAGCAGGGATCAGCAACCTCTGGCACTCCAGCTGTTCAGAAACTACAACTCCCAGAATGCTTCATTTACTTCCATGGGAATTAGAAGACCAGCCGAGCATGTTTGCATGCTGGGAGTTGTAGTTTCACACAGGGCCGTTTCTAGAGGGGTGCCACCGCACAGGAGCATCACTTTAACATGCAGAAGGGGGCACTGGCACTGGTGTGCTGATCAGCAGCAGGGCCAAGACTCAGCTAATGAGCGCTTCTACAAGCGCCCATTAGTGAAGGAGGCTGATGGAACAGTGAGTACAGAACCCCCTGCACTAGCTGTACTCACCGCTTGCCCTCTTCTTTATGGCTACAGCATTTACCGGCACAAAGCAGCCTGTAAAGAGTGTGTGGGAGGAGGCGGGGGCCTGTGGGAGCGTCAGGCAAAGAGGCGGGGCCAGCATAAGGACAAGGCACTGAGGACTGTGGCGCCGCATGAGGGAGGAGGCGGAGCTTATCTGGGGAGGAGTCACTCCAGATGACAGCTGACCTGTGAGGAACTTTCTTCACAGTAAGTACAAAACATAATGTAAATGTACTGAAGCCTGTGCATGAGGGATGTGATGTGTATGAGGAGGGGGAGTCTGTACATGAGGTAAGGGGAGGCTCTGTACATGAGGAGAGATGCTGGGGGTGGGGTGGGCTCAGTCTACAAGGGGAGATGCTGTGGGGGTGCTCAGTATATGAGGGGGGCTCTGTACATGAGGGGAGATGGGGGGGCTCAGTACATGAGGGGAGATACTGTGAAGGATTGGGGTGCTCAGTGTATGAGGGGAGATACTGTGAAGGATGGGGGTACTCAGTGTACAAGGGGAGATACTGTGGAGGATGGGGGTGCTCATTGTATGAGGGGAGATACTGTGGAGGATGCGGGTGCTCAGTGTATGAGGGGAGATACTGTGGAGGATGGCGGTGCTCAGTGTATGAGGGCAGATACTGTGAAGGATGGGGGTGCTCAGTGTATGAAGGGAGATACTGTGAAGGATGGGGGTACTCAGTGTACAAGGGGAGATACTGTGGAGGATGGGGGTGCTCATTGTATGAGGGGAGATACTGTGGAGGATGCGGGTGCTCAGTGTATGAGGGGAGATACTGTGGAGGATGGGGGTGCTCAGTGTATAAGGGGAGATACTGTGGAGGATGGGGGTGCTCAGTGTATGAGGGGAGATACTGTGGAGGATGGGGGTGCTCAGTGTATGAGGGGAGATACTGTGGAGGATTTAGAGGGATTATGGTAATTAGGGCAGAGTTTGGTGGGTTTTATAAGGGCTCTGAGGGAGGAGCCAGGAGCCATTTTGATTTGGAAAAAATCAGGATCTGGTGGACCGTTTGGCAGGCGGCAATTCCTTACCAGAATGCAGGCGATTGAAGCGGTGTTGCAGCAGCTGAGAACGGCAGCGGAGGGGTCCCTTGTGGCTCCAGGATCAAGTGGCTGGCTTGCTGCAGGGGGAGGCAGCGGGTACTGTCAGCCCGCTACCAGGAGGCAGACGGCCGCGGTGGGTACGGCCGCTGGCGCGCCTTAGCCCTGAGGAGACCCCCAGGGTTCGGCGCCGGGTCAGGAGCCCCTCCGGGGACCCTCCGCACCAGAGGGAGGTCAGGCGGGCGGCTTCGTGGCCCTCCCGGTGCGGGAGGAATCCTTCGTGTCGGCGGGACCCAGAGGAGGTGGGGCCTGGCACCCCCCCCTTCTAATCCAGTGGGCAGCGCGGGAACTGGACCAGGAGTGGCGGGCTCCACAGTGTCGGCTGTGGAGGGCAGGCCCGCTCAGCGTGGGACCAGGCCGGGCAGCAGGAGAGATGGAGGCCTCGGTGACCCTTTACAGCATGGGCGGCAAGGGGCTGCCCTGCAGCGGTCGCCTGAAGAGGACGTCAGGACCAGGCAGCACGCATCCAACATGGCGGTTGGGGTGCAGTTCGTCAGGCCGAGCAGCAGGGGAGACGGAGGCCAAGTGGATCCAGGACTGCACGGGCGGCAAGGGGCAGACCTGCAGCGGTCGCCTGAAGAAGATGTCGGGAGTGACCAACACACATCCAACATGGCGGTTGGGATGCAGATCGTCGCCAAGCAAAGTGATTGCAGGAGCTCAGAGGAAGGGGAGTCCAGTGGACGGCGTCAGGACACAGGACCGTACGCTGCTGGGTTCACAGCGCCCAGGCAGCCAGGTGAGCTTGCATTGGGGTCCCTTAATGTGTTAGCTAATTGCCCAGGGGGTGGTGGGGCTGGGGGTAGTCAGAAAGATTTTATTTTGGGGTTGGGGTGGTTGTTATGCTCGTTGGCAGGGGTAGCTTCTGGTACAGGGGGTGGTGCGTGTGTGAGAGTCAGCGACAGCGTGGGAGCAGGTTCGGGTGCTGGGGTTTGTGGGGCAGCCCCCTTGCAGGTATGGGGTGTTGGGTCAGGGGTTGGCGGCGTGGGGGGTAATGCGACGCCAAGGGTTTCGGGTTCGGTATCGGTACAGACGCAGGCCGGCGGGGAAGAGGATAGGCCTAGGGTGGATGATGCTGCAAGGGGGGAGGTATAAGTGTGCTTTGAGGGTCCTTTGGGGGCGAACTTGAAGCAGGAGACGCGTGAGAAGATTTAGAAAGGGGAGTATATTGAAATATTTTCTCTACTCCCACTGGAACGGTTTAATCTGGACAGGAGTAAGAAGGAGGAGTGGAAGAAGGAAGAGGAGGAAAAGCGCCAGTATCATGTGATACCGCGCACTTTTGCCAATTGGCTTCAGGCTTTTGCCATTCTAGCAAGCGTGATAGGGGAAAAGCAGCTGGAATGCTGTTCGCCGCTTTTCTGCTATCTGGATGCAATTGGGGAGGCTCATAGGGTGTATGGGGGTGTGGGGTGGCTCAGATACGATGAGCAGTTCAGGCAAAGGAAAGCGGTCCGCCTGAATATCAGGTGGGACCATAAGGACATCGGGTTGTGGATGAGGGTGATGGCGCCGGTACGGACAGGGCAGTCCTTTCGGGGGGAGTTGGGAGGGTCCAGTCAGTCTAGCTTCGCTGCGGCCTCTGCCAAGGGACTGTGCTTCCTGTTTAACGAAGGAAGTTGCCGGTTTGGGGCGAAATGTAAGTTCAAGCATGAATGCTCCACCTGTGGGGGCAATCATGGGGCAAGTCGTTACTTTGGGGGGGAAGCAGAAGAGAAGAGGGGAATCGGGTGCAAAAGGGGTTGACGCCGGTGCAGGTGGGAAGGATGGAGCCGTACCTAAATAGATATCCTGACCAGGGTACGGCACAATTGTTAAGGGAAGGTTTTACTTGGGGCTTTAGAATTCCTTCAACGCCGGCACAGGTGGTTGAGGTTAGAAAAAATTTACGTTCGGCGTTGGAGCATCCGGGGGTTGTTTCGGAGAAGTTTAGAAAGGAAGTTGCGTTAGGGAGGATGGCGGGTCCGTTTAGAGAGCCTCCATTGGCGAACTTGAGGGTTTCGCCTTTGGGGGTTGTGCCGAAGAAGTTTCGGCTCATTCATCACCTGTCTTTTCCGAAAGGGCCGTCGGTCAATGATGGTATTGACCCGGAACTTTGTTCGGTGGTTTATACCTCATTTGATGCGGCTGTGGAGTGGGTGAGGAAGTTGGGTCCAGGGACGTTAATGGCAAAAACGGACATAGAGGCGGCGTTTCGCCTGTTGCCAGTACACCCGGATAGTTTGCACTTGTTAGGTTGTTTTTGGGATGGTGGTTATTTTGTTGATAGGTGCTTGCCGATGGGCTGTTCCTTGTCTTGAGCCTATTTTGAAGCGTTTAGTTCTTTTTTGGAATGGGTTGTGGTTGATGTCTCGGGGTGTAGGTCCATTATTCATTATTTGGACGATTTTTTGTGTTTAGGGACGGCAAATTCAGGGGTCCGTGCATTGTTGTTGGCTACTTTACAGTCGATGTTTGATCAGTTTGGGTTACCTTTGGCAGATGGAAAAACAGTGGGTCCAGTGACGGAGATCAGTTTTTTTGGGATCGCCATTGATTCGGTGCGGATGGAATGCAGGTTACCGGAGGATAAATTGATCGACCTAAAGAGAGTGGTAGGGTTGGCGCAGAGATCGGTTAAAATTCGGCTGTGGGATTTGCAATCCCTGTTGGGAAAGTTGAATTTTGCATGCCGAATCATGCCGATGGGGCGAATTTTTTGTCGGAGATTAGCAGCGGCTACGGCGGGTGTCTCTGCTCCGCATCATTTCATTAGATTGGGGCGGGAGTTGAAGGGTGATTTGGCAGTTTGGGCTTGGTTTTTGGAGCAATTTAACGGCCGGGCAATGGTGATGAAAGAATGTGTTGATAATGTGGACTTTGAGTTGTTTTCCGATGCGGCAGGGGGGGGGTCGGTTTCGGGGTATACTGCCATGGGCAGTGGTGTGCTGGCGGGTGGCCAGACTCGTGGGTCACAAGGGGTTGGGTTCGGAATGTGGCTTTGCTGGAACTGTTTCCGATTGTTTTGGCCCTGGTTTTGTGGGGGGATAGGTTTAGGGATAGGAAGATTCGGTTCCATTGTGATAACATTGGGGTGGTGCAAGTGATAAATAGTTTAACGGCATCTTCCCCCCCGGTGGTTAAGTTGCTTCAGCATTTCGTGTTGTTGTGTTTGTCACTGAATGTTTGGATTGTTGCGGTTCATGTGCCAGGTGTCGCGGATTCCCTTTCTCGTTCGCAGTGGCGGTTGGGTTGGTGTGTCCGGAAGACGTTTGGGAGATCTTGGAAGTACCATAGACGGTTTGTTTAGGGAGTCGTTAAGTGCTGGCACGTGGGCGGCTTATGGTAAGGCCTGGGACTCTTGGGAACGGTGGTGTGCTGAGTTAGGGGTAAGTACGGGTGAAGGGGAGGTTCCATTGTTATTGTTATTAGGGAAGGTGACGGAGGAGGGCTGGTCGGTCTCGAGGGTGAATACCTTGGTGGCGGGTTTGGCGTTTGGGTTTAAGTTGAGAGGGTTAGTTGATGTTACTAAATCATTTTTAGTAAAGCAGATTTTAAAAGGGGTTCGCCGGGGTTGGCGGGTGAGGGATGGAAGGAGACCGGTGTTGTTTGATTTGCTTATCCGGCTTCGCTCTCAGATGGTGACGGTTTGTTCTTCGCCGAGCGAGGTTACGTTGTTTCGGGTTGTGTTCTCCTTTGCGTTTTTTTGGGCATTCCGGATGGGTGAATTGCTATGTAGGAATGTGCAGAGAGAAGGGGGGTTGTACAGAGAAGATGTGGAGCTGTACCCAGACAGGGTGGTTGTTCGGCTGCGGAGGTCTAAAACGGATATGGAAGGGCGAGGGCGTTTTGTGGCGCTATTTGCGGTACCGGAGTGTTCAGTTTGCCCAGTTCAGTGTTTGCGGGTGTATTATGCAGGGGTCACTTGGGTGGAGGGGCCTCTGTTTCGGCACGCGGATGGGTCTTTTTTGTCACGTTATCAGTTTGTAGCTGTGTTCAAAAAATGTGTGAAAGGTTTAGGGATGGATCCGAAGGTTTTTACGGGTCATTCCTTCCGTATTGGGGCAGCAACGGAAGCCGCCAGGTTAGGTTTGAGTGAGGAGTTAATTAAGAAGATTGGTAGGTGGGAGTCTCGGCGTTTCAGGTCGTATGTCAGGCTGGGTTTGTCGTAATTGAGCGATGTTTTGGCTGATGTGTTGTGTTCTGTTTTTTGCTTTGTGTTTTAGGTTGGTCGGCTGCGTTGGTCTGGATCCTTGGGCATTCCTTTGTGTTTTGGGGTGCATTGTGGGCGGACGTGCGTCCGAACAGGAGAAAGCTTGGTTTGGATAGGGAGGTCGCAGTGGTTCGTTAGCTGGGATCTAGAGGTATGTTGTGGGGAAGTGTTCACAGGGAGGTGCACCGCTATGCGCGGTTGGACCATGCTCCCGACATTTTAGTGTTGCATGTCGGGGGCAATGATCTGGGGGTTAGACCGGTCAGGAAATTAATAAGGGATATAAAATTCGATTTGCTGCGGTTGTGGTCTTTGTTCCTGTCAACGGTCACCGTTTGGTCGGATATTGTTCTGTGTAAAGTGTGGAGGGAAGCGTGGTCGGTGGAAAGGATCAACAAGGCGCGGGTTAAGTTGAATAGAGCGGTGGGTAAGTTTGTGGCAAGGAATGGGTTTGTGGCGGTGAGGCATCCGCAGTTGGAAAGTGGGACGGGGGGTTGGAGGGCAGTTGGAGGGCAGATGGTGTGCATTGTCGGTATTGACATGTGGTCATTAGGTTTACAGGGTGGCATTGAAAGGGCGTTGTGTTTGTGGAGGAACGCGCAAGCTTGAAGGGTTGGTGTTTCAAGCTGCGCGTTATGGCAGGGGGAGGTCCTTTAGAAGCTGGCCATATGGGTTGGTGCTGGTGAATGGGAGGGCCTCAATGGTGGGGCTGGACTCCCATAGGTGGAAAATTGGCTGGTCTGGTGAGGCGTCCATCATTTTGTGTGTCTCCGAGCTGGTGCTTTACGGCTGGAGGCCAGATGGAAGTGCCACGGTGAGATTTAGGATGCGGTGTTGGGGCTTCTGGGACCTCCTCCGGTTGGGTTCTGTTATGGTTAATATTTATGTTTTGTTATAATTTAATAAATGGCTGCTGTGGCCAATTTAATCCGCACTATTGGTTTCTGTGTCTTTATTTAAGAGGGAAGGCGACAGCAGGGGTTGGTGGGGTGTGAAGGGGTTAAATAGGCCCCGACGAATTAACCAATAACCCTTTCAAGGAAAGTGAAGAAACTGAAATCTGGGGAGACGTCGCCTGTAAGTCACTGGGTTTACCTTGGGTAACTGATTCTTTTAAAATGTGTTTTAATCTCTTCATTAGAAAGTAAAGTCACTTTAAATGTGATTGGGGCGGGTATGGGCGCTTTTGTATTTTTCGCCCTGTTAGCAAAATTCTCTAGAAACTGCCCTGGTTGGTGATCCCTGCTCTATAGCTACACCCCTGCTACAAAGTACTAAAGATGCTTGTCATGAAAAGTTGTGTAATTCAGAGCCTACAGTTGAATGTGGAGTTATATTAGTTGTGTTGAGATATTTAACCCCAGATGAGCAGTAACTTGGCGCATGTGGGTGTACAGTTATGCCCAAACTATTTAGCGCCGCTGTGACACACAAGTGTCTCATTGCACTGTCCCGCTGTCACAGACATCATACACTTTGATAATCCCAGCAAGGGACCAATCAGAGTGGTCCCTTGTCTGCAATCGCTCTGATTGGCTAGGTTGTACAGACTAGCCAATCAGAGCCCAGTTCTATGGATGTAAGAGGTATGGGGCGCTGTATTATACTGGATGTAAGAGGTATGAGGCGCTGTATTATACTGGATGTAAGAGGTTTGGGGCGCTGTATTATACTGGATGTAAGAGGTATGAGGCGCGGTATTATACTGGATGTAAGAGGTATGAGACGCTGTATTATACTGGATGTAAGAGGTATGAGGCGCTGTATTATACTGGATGTAAGAGGTATGAGGCGCTGTATTATACTGGATGTAAGAGGTATGAGGCGCTGTATTATACTGGATGTAAGAGGTACGGGGGGCTGTATTATACTGGATGTAAGAGGTACGAGGCACTGTATTATACTGTATGTAAGAGGTATGGGGCGCTGTATTATACTGGATGTAAGAGGTATGAGGCGCTGTATTATACTGGATGTACGAGGTATGGGGCGCTGTATTATACTGGATGTAAGAGGTATGAGGCGCTGTATTATACTGGACGTACGAGGTATGGGGCGCTGTATTATACTGGATGCACGAGGTATTGGGTGCTGTATTATACTGGATGCAAGAGGTATGGGGCGCTGTATTATACTGGATGTACGAGGTATGGGGCGCTGTATTATACTGGATGCAAGAGGTATGGGGCGCTGTATTATACTGGATGCAAGAGGTATGGGGCTGTATTATACTGGATGTACGAGGTATGGGGCGCTGTATTATACTGGATGCAAGAGGTATGGGGCGCTGTATTAGGCTACATTCACAAGAACGTTGTGTTTTGCAGGCTGCAAATTGCGGATCCGCAAAAAAAGGATGATGTTCCGTATGGCATCCGTTTTTTTTGCAGATCCACTGTAACAATGCCTATCCTTGTCCGCAAAACTGACAAAAATAGGAATGGACATAGAGATGCGGACAGCACACAGTGTTCATTGAAGTGAATGGATCCGCATCTGAGCCGCAAAATATGCAGATCGGAGGCTGCAAAAACAACTGTCGTGTGAATGTAGCCTAATGCCTAATTCACATTTCCGTGGAACACGGTCCGGGACGATCCGTGAAATCCCGGACCGTGCTCCTTCTGAGGACGGGAGCGCGCGGCGTCATTGGTTGCTATGACGCTGTGCGCTTCCTGAGGCCACCGCTGTACAGTGATACACTTGTATCACTGTACAGCATCGGCCTCAGGAAGCGCACGGCGTCATAGCAACCAATGACGCCGTGCTCATTGGTTGCTATGACGCCATGCGCTTCCTGAGGCCGCCGCTGTACAGTGATACACTTGTATCACTGTACAGTGGCAGCCTCAGGAAGCGCACGGCGTCATAGCAACCAATGACGCCGTGCGCTCCCGTCCTCAGAAGCAGCACGGTCCGGGATTTCACGGATGTGAATGTGAATTAGGCATTATCCTGTATGTTCTGTAGTGATATACGTAATGTTAGGAGGGAAAGGATTAGGGTGAGAATTTGGCATGGGGGGGAAGGGTTCAATTTTTGACTGAAAAATTGCAGAAAATCTAGGTGCACCAGCGCTGAGGGAAGAGGGGGGGGGGGCCCAAGCTGAACTCTTGCACCAGGGCCCATGAGCCTTTAGCTACGCCCCTGGATGTTAGTATATGGCGATGCAGAATATCATTATATCATTTAACACAAAAGTGAATTTATGCTAAAAAAGTAGTAAAACAAGAAAAACTATATAAATTTTGTATTACCCTAACCGTATCATATCTACCACATGAGGAACCCCATAAAAAAGTGAATATAAACACTGACAAAATTGCAATTTTTGCAAAAAATGAAATAAAAAGATGATCATATGTAAAAGTCATATGTACCCTCAAATGGTACCAATAGAAACTTTAGCCCATCCCACAAAAAATAAGCCCTCACACAGCTCAGTAAAAAAAAAAAAAATCCGCATTTGGCGCTGAGCACCTCATTTACATATAACTAAAAGTAAGCATTTATCTGCATCAGTAATACTGACTGCAGAAAAAAGGGGCATATTTTAGTTATACCAGGCAGTATGCCTAGTTTAACAGGGCTGACAGATGCTTTAAAGGAGTTATCCAGGAATTTGATATTGATGGCCTATCCTCAGGATAGGTCATTAATCCCAAAGCACTGGGGGTCTGGTTCCTGGGACCCCTGCCAATCAGCTGTTCAAAGAGGCTGTGGCGCTATATTCTCTTGAGCTGGGTGAGGATCAGTTTGTGCTTTATTGCTGTGGTCCCTTCAATGTTTTAGTGACCCAAACACACATTGTTTAGGGAATTGCAGCAACGCTTTGATCAATTCATAGGGTCTGACTGCAGTTTCATGCACAGCTGGGTGGCCAAGAGCACCGCCATGTATAGAAAACTGCTCTACAGGGAAAACTTAATTATCTGGATCAACATAAGTTTCAGGGGTTGAACCCTGGATAACATAGTAACATAGTAACATAGTTTATAAGGCCGAAAAAAGACATCTGTCCATCCAGTTTGACCTGTTTTCCTACAAGTTGATCCAGAGGAAGGCAAAAAACCCCTGTGAGGTAGAAGCCAATTTTCCTCACTTTAGGGGAAAAAATTCCTTCCCGACTCCAATCAGGCAATCAGAATAACTCCCTGGATCAACAACAACCCATATCTAGTAACTATAACCTGTAATATTATTACCCTCCAGAAATACATCCAGGCCCCTCTTGATAATCAAGACCTAATGCTGTATCCTAGCAATTTCCTTTATTTTCTAAGATGGGAATTCCTCTTTTAGCAGTATGTTTATTCTCCCATCTTCTACTACTTGTATAGTACAAATATATACAAATGTTTGGAATTTTTGGTTATTTTATTTTTAAATACATTCTATTCAAAAAGCTGTCATTTTAATGAATACAATGAAAATCTTTAAAAATGATTATCCCAGACAGGGCCGGTGTTAGGGGGGGGGGGCAACCTGGCCCGGATCCTATAAGGGGCCCCCTGCATGGCAGTGTTCAGATCTGTCAGGAGTGGGGAATTTCCCTGCTATGACTCCATATATGGATGTGTCCATATATGGAGTTAATGTTACCAACATGAAAGGGGGTGTTTCCCAGCATGGTCAATATGGTTGGGGACACCCTATGTGTATATAAATCTAATTTCAACTCTATTTTGAACTGTTTCTGTGGGGATTTAAACTCACAACCTTCTACATGACAGGCAGGAACCTTAACCACTGGGCTATAGAGCTCAGTGTTATGCAAGTGGTGAAAAACCTCATAGAAGTTTCTCTTCTATAATACCATAGAAACTTCTATGAGGTTTTTTTAATATAAGAGAAACCTCTATGAGTTTTTTCAGTACTTACTTGGCATTGAGCTCTATAGCCCAGTGGTTAAGGTTCTTGCCTTTAGTGTAGTTGGTTGGGAGTTCAAATCCCCACAGAAACATTTTAAAAATAGAGGCCAAATAAAACTTAAATACATAGGGTGTCCCCAACAATGAAATGTTTGATTTTATTGCAAATTTTTTTTTTGCGCAAAACGTAAAATATGATCAAATAAAACCCGTATTAACCCACACAAACCTTTTTAACTTATGTAACCAGTATTTTTGTTGGGAAAGGTGGCAACCCTAGCAGCACCCGTTCATTAGGACTCACTTTGTAAAAAATTATCACGATATTCTGACCCTCATAATTTTTTTATAGTTATTTCTATGGAGATGTCTGGGGGCTCATTTCTTGCGGGGCGATCTGTCATTTCTGACAGTACCATTTTGGGGTGTGTATGACTTGATCACTTTTTATTAAATTTTCTTGGGAGATAAAGTGATGAAAAAAACGTGAATTTCGCGTTTTCGCATGCGGCGATACCCATAATGCTATTTTTATTTTGTGTTCTTTTTTGTTTTGGGGAATGGGGTGATTTTAATTTTTATGGTGTTTTCAAAACTTTTTTATTTTCTTTTATTTTTTCTTAAGTCCCCCAAGTGGACCACAACTTACAATCATCAGTAATTTGCTCTTAGGCCTCTCACACACGAACGTTGTGTTTTGCGGTCCGCAAATTGCGGATCCAAAAAAAAAAAAAAACGGATGCCATCCATGTTTGTGGACAAGAATAGGACATGTTCTATTTTTTTTGCGGGGCTACGGAACGGGCATACGGATGTGGACAGCACACCGTATGCTCTCAGTATTTTTTGCGGACCCATAGAAATCAATGGGTCCGCATTTTTCATGTGAAAAATGCGGATCGGAGCCCACAAAAAATACTGTTGTGTGAAAGAGGCCTTAGTCTGTATAGAAATCACTATATCACAGTTCAGTGCTGCCATCTAGTGGCCTGAACTGGGATATACCAACAATAAGCCGGAAGCCTAGTACAGCCTGAAGCTTATTTATAGAACAGGGTGGTTTCCCCAATCTCCGCTGGGAGAAAGTACGCCTGAAGAGGAATCCCGCACTTCCGGTTTTTAACACTCTCAGATGCCGTGCGTGAGGGGAACTCACTGCTGTGAGAGGATGGGGCATGTGGTGTATTCTGGGGTCATGAGGGTGAAGAACTGTGTGAGGAGCTTCATGGGGTGTAAATCTCATTCGACAGAATGTGACTGTGTTGTTAGTACATTATTACAATATTTGGGGCCCCACTTTTGATTTTGCCCAGGGCCACATTTTGTCTAAAACCGGCCCTGATCCCAGACAACCCTGTTAAACATTTTTTTTACTTCCCTGTCCCATTGTAAATGTTCTGGTATAGATAACAATTTAACAAAGTATCGATTTATTGATCTGTTTTGAGCCTCTGTTACTATTGGCAAGCTTCGGATCATAGATCTGAAGTCGTATCGTTCAAAACTTAATTTGAATGCTGTATGGAGATCCATCTCCGTACAGTATTGAAATCTATGTGCTCTGGCAAGGTGAAATGATCTCCCAAGTTGCACGAGACTTCGTTGAATAACTTCTTTCATCAATTCTATCACTTGAAAACTATTTTAAAACTTGAATCCGAAGTCAACTTCAGTATCGACTGGTACCTCGGTACCGAAGCTGACTTCGGATTCAAGTTTTAAAATGGTTTTCAAGTTTAAAAATTCGGCGTTACTCAGCGAGACTTTGGAGATAACGAATTTCACCTCGCAGCATTCAAATGAAGTTTTCACCGAAGCTCACTTTGCTTAACACTACTATTGGAGTTAGATCATGTTAAAATAAATTAAAAAATCAATCCCCGATGAGACTTGCAGGGTCCCACAGCATCTTTGTGGACAGGGAGTTGATTTCTATGAGACTGACATTGAGGATCTCTTAAGGCCCCAATATACATTTGGCAATTGTGGGCCTGAACACCCCCATTCAGAGGCGTAGCTACCGGGGGGGGGGGCAGAGGGGGCGATGGCTCCGGGCCCAGTGACTCAGGGGGGCCCAGCAAGGATGACTAACAGGCGAATACAAGTGAGCGCTTCCATTATGGAAGCGCTCACTTGTATTTAGGGACCCCCATCAGACCTCAGATCAGCCCACCCAGCCACATAAGATTAAAATAAAAAAACCTCTCACCTGTCCCGTGCTGCCAGGGGCGTTGCTAGGGTCTCAAAAGATCGGGGGCCCAAGCCCCAATGAATATGGCCCAATTCTCTATGTCGACCCTCGTCCCAACAGGAGAACATACCTCACATCCAGGGCCTCCCAGGGGACGTCTCCTCTGATGTAGATCTTCTCTGTCATCATCTTCTCCATTCGGCCCAGACAACTTCTCTCAGCCGCTCCTCGTCTCTGGAGAATGTGACACACAGACATCTTATCTTCCTCACATTTCTATCATCATCCCCCAACCTAGAGTCCCCACAGCCTTATCCTGCTGCTCGCTGTGCCCCCAAAACCTCCAAATACTATCCTGGAGAAATAATAGTGCCCCCATAGTAATAGTCCTACCAGTAGTAATTCCATCATTAGTAACACTGCACCATACAGTGACCCCAGTACTGATAATGCTCCCCAAGATTGTCCCCATTACTAGAAGAGTCCTCCAGTATTAATAATGCCCTCACAGAGCCCCCAGTAGTAATAAGGCCCCCTATTGTTCCCCCAGTGATAATCAAGCTCTCTACAGACCCCTTAGTAGTAATAAGGCCCCCATAGTGTTCTTAGTAGAAATAAGGCGGATATATAAGTCTCTCCTATAGAGCCCCCAGTAGTAATAAGAACGCCTAATGTCCCCTGGATTTATAATACCCCTACAGTGCCCCAGTATTTATATCGCTCCCCCTACTGTTATAATGCTCGCCCTGAAGTGCCTACTGTAGTTATATTCCTCCCTTTAGTGTCCTCAGAAATTATAATTCCTCAGCTCCTCCACCATACAGTCCCATGTAAATAAAGAAATTTCCCTCCTGTGTAAATAACATCACTATACAGTCAATATACAGTCCCATGTAAATAACATCCCTCTCTATCTACAGTCCCCTCCAAATACAGTCCCATGTAAATAACATCATTTCCATAGCCGTCATCAACATACAGTCCTATGTAAATATCACTCCCTCCGACAGCTGCCTTCAACATACAGTCCCATGTAAATAACATCACTTTCTTCCCACATCCAGCTCCAACATGCAGTCCCGTGTAAATAACATCACTCCACCCCACAGTCCTATGTAAACAACATAAACCTGCCCTCAGCCACCTCCAACATACAGTCCCATGTAAATAACATCACTCCACGCCACAGTCCAAAGTAAATAAGGCTACCGTCACACCAGCGTGTCATGGATCAGCGTCCGTCATGGATCAGCAAAAACGCTTCCATCATGATAATACAACTGTCTGCATCTGTTCTGAACGGATCCGGTTGTATTATCTTTTAAATAGCCAGTTTGGATCAGTTTCTTCATGCGGACACCAAAACACAGCAAGCAGCGTTTTAGTGTCCACCTCCAAAACGGAATGGAGACTGAACTGAAGCAAAACTGATGCATTCTGAACGGATCCTTTTCCATTCAGAATGCATTAGGACAAAACTGATCAGTTTTGGACCGTTTATGAGAGCCTATGACGGATCTCACAAACGGATCCTTACAACGCAAGTGTGAAAGTAGCCTAAGGCTAGTTTCACACCTGTGGCAGGGGAGTCCAGAAGGCTGTTCTGGTGGGTGAACAGCTTTCCGGATCCATGCTGACGCAGGTGAACTACGCTCCGGCCCCATTCACTGTAATAGAGGCGGGCCACGGATCCAGCTGCAGCATGGCAAACCCTGCCAAGAGGCGGCCGGAACAAAAGTACAACATGCTGTACTTTTGTTCTGGCCGCCTCTCGGCAGGGGTTGCCATGCTGCAGCCGAATCCGTGGCCCGCCTCCATTACAGTGAATGGGGCAGGAGCGTAGTTCCAGCCCCACACGTGCACCTGCGGCAGCATGGATCCTAACAGCCTGCTGGAGTCCCATGCCACGGGTGTGAAAGTACCCCAATAGAACCCTGCCCAAGTCACCTCCAACACACAGTCCCATGATAACATCCCTCCCTTCTGCCCTAACATACAGACCCAGTTAAATAACCACAACTCCCAGCATCCCTCTGCTTCTCCCTTCACTTACCTCTTCTGATGTAGCAGAGCTCACTGTAGCTTCTTCCCCACAATTCTCCTCTCGAGTTTAGAAGACAGGGCTTGAAAAAGACCTGCAATGATGTCATAGTCATGTGACCAGTGCAGGATTGGACGGTACTGATCACATGACCTGTGATGTCATCACAGGTCCTACATATCTTGCAGTCTGTTAGATTCAATTGTACGGTAGAGTCTAAATCCTAGGCAGCTAAAGGACCTGGTCCCTCTGCTGCCTAGGAAATAGCTTGCTCTGTGTGAGATTGCTAAATCCTAGCCAGCAGAGGGACCTGGTCCTTCTGCTGCCTAGGAAATAGCTTGCTCTATGTGAGATTGCTAAATCCTAGCCAGCAAAAGGACGTGGTCCCTCTGATGACTAGGAAATAGTTTATGCTACATAAAAAAGCTGGATCCTATAGGGTAAAGGACCTGGTCCCTCTGATGACTAGGAAATAAGCGTATAATCTATAAAAAGGCTAGATCCTACTGGACTGAGGATCCGGTCCCTCTGTTGACTAGGAAATAGCCTGCTCTATATGAGACTGCTAAATCCTAGCCAGCAAAGGAACCTGGTCCCTCTACTGCCTAGGAAATAGCTTATAATATATACAAAGGCTGGTTCCTACAGGACTAAGGACCTGGTCCCTCTACTGCCTAGGAAATAGCTTATAATATATACAAAGGCTGGATCCTACAGGACTAAGGACCTGGTCCCTCTACTGCCTAGGAAATAGCTTATAATATATACAAAGGCTGGATCCTACAGGACTAAGGACCTGGTCCCTCTACTGCCTAGGAAATAGCTTATAATATATACAAAGGCTGGATCCTACAGGACTAAGGACCTAGTTCCTCTACTGCCTAGGAAATAGCTTATAATATATACAAAGGCTGGATCCTACAGGACTAAGGACCTGGTCCCTCTGCTGCCTAGGAAATAGCCTGCTTTATGTGAGTTTTGCTAAATCCTAGCCAGCAAAGGGACCTGGTCCCTCTACTGCCTAGGAAATAGCTTATAATATATACAAAGGCTGGATTCTACAGGACTAAGGACCTGGTCCCTCTGCTGCCTAGGAAATAGCTTATAATATATACAAAGGCTGGATCTTATAGGCTAAAGGACCTGGTCCCTCTGATGACTAGAAAATAGCTTATAATACTTTATATGGTATATAAAGGCTGGGTCCTACAGGACTAAAGACCTGGTCCCTCTGTTGACTAGGAAATAGCCTGCTCTATGTGAGATTGCTAAATCCTAGCAAGCAAAAGGACCCAGTCCCTCTGCCCACTAGTATTTAGCCCGCTCTATATAAGGATACTAAATCTTAGTTGGCTAAAGGACCAGGTCCCTCTAGCCACTAGAATACAGCCCGTTTTCACAGAAAGGACCAGGCCCCTCTGCCTACTCTGATTTACCCTGCTCTAAAATGTAAGAATGCTAAATCCAAGTGGGCAGAGAGTCCAGATAGTGCCCTAGTTCACTAGGGACATCGTAGGGTAAGATTACTGCCCCTTGCCCAGTCTGGTAGTGAGTGTACTATTGCTGGACTGGTTTTCCTATTGTCACTCTCATTGTAAGTATACTTTAGTATTATTTCTTCCACTTTTCACGGAGGTCGGATTTTTCCACATCTTCACGTTTTCTGTTCCTTCTCTTGACCTGTACATACGGTGCTGTCAGCTTTTTCTCCTGAAGCCTCATGCAGACCCTGCACTTCACTCTATGACCATAGGGCAGGACGTGGACACAGCTTTCCTATTGTGCTATTAGGCGACCTTCACACTCTATGGATTTTGTTAGAGAATTTTCGGCTGCTGAGAATCAGTTCCATTGATCTGAATGAGGCCTGTAGAAATCTGTCTTCTTGCCGCCCCATTGAAATGAATGGAACTCATTTTCAGTGTCAAAAAATTCCCCAACAAAACTCCCATTGTTCTTATAGCAGACCCGATGTTAACGGAGTCCACCTGACCTATGATCTTCATCAGCTTTCCATCCTGAGAGGAGGCAGCGCAGGATTCTATACTAAGGCTTCATTCACACGTCTGTATTTTTCTTTTCCAGATTTTCGTTCAGTCTTTTACGGATCCGTGTTTCTGCAAAAATCCTTCCGTTTTTACCAATTGTACATCCGCATCCATATAAAAAAAAAACGGAAGGAGGAATATATGTTGGTTTGGTATTTCTTTCTATTTCCTGGAAACGGATCCGCAATTGCGGATGATATGCGAATGACATATTGATGCGTTCCACATATTGTCCGCATTTTTTGCGGACCCATTTTTTTTATTTTTCCGTTCATATAGCTGTATGAGGGCTTCTTTTTGTGGGGTAAGTTGTGCTTTCTAATTCTACTATTTAATATTGCATAAAATACAGTGGAGAGCTGAAAAAAATTCCAAATGGGGAGAAATTGGAAAAACGCAATTCCTCAACTGTTTTATGGGTTTTGTTTTTACGGTGCTCCTTCCCTATGCAGTAAAACTGATGTATTACTTTTATTCTCCAGGTCAGTACGATTATGGCTAAACATATAGTTTTTCTTGAGCAGCAATGCTCATATGTTATTTTTTAATTTTGGTGAAAGGGGGGGGGGTCATTTGAATTTTTATATTTTTTTCCATAGGGAACTATAACAAGCGATCATCGTATTGCTTCTGTCAGACTCCAGGGCATTAGCAACCAGAGTCAGAAAAATACTATGCTCCTACGGGGCCACAGACAGAGGTTCCATAGAAACTAATGTGCAGCAGCCTCGTATCATTGAGGAATACAGAGACTGCCGCACACATGCTCTAGCTCGCTGAGGGAACACATGGAAGCACACGCATCCAGATTTTTGCACCTCCAGATGCTGTGGTCAGGTGTGACCACAGCATCTGAGGGGTTAGAAGTCAACGACTGGCATTACCACTGGTCGCAGACATTAGGCCGGGTGTCTGCTGTGTAAAACAGCCAGTACCCAGTTGCTATAACGCCCGCTCCAAAGCAGGGACTATTGACAGGGCCTATTTTCAGTTTTACATTTTTCCTCCCCACGTTCCAATAGCCAAACCTTTTTTTAATTCTCCGTTCACATAGCTACACGAGGGCTTATTTTTTTTTCAGGGACAAGATGCTTTTTAATGCCACCATTTAATTTACCATGTCTTGTATTGGAAAAAAAATTCTTTGTGTGCCAAAATTGAGGGAAAAAAAATTCCACCATGGTTTTTGGGGTTTTGACAATCACAGCGTTCCCTATGCACTAAAAAATGACCTGATCAATATGAATACTGCGATTCCAAACTTGAATCGTTTTTTTGTTTTGTTTTACTACTTTAAAAAAAAAAAAAAAAACCTTTGGGAAAATCAAATTTTTCTTTCTATCGCTATATTCTAACAGCCATAACTTTTTTTATATTTTGGTCCACAGAGATGTATGAGGGCTTGTTTTTTGTGTAACGAACTGTAGTTGTTATTGGTACTATTTTTGTCGTATATACGACTTTTTGATCATAGTTATTCAATTTCTTGGGGCACAAGATGACAAAAAAAAAAGGCTCCCGTGTAGAGATGAGCGAGCAGTGCTCGTTACGAGCACTGTAACGCTCAGGTCCCATGTGAAATGCCCGCAGGCATTGCGGATCCGTCCTCATCTGCATGTAAGTCAATGAGGACGGATCGTTTTGTATGACACTCATACCAAACGGTTCCGTCCCCACTGACTTTAAGATGGGTGAGGACGGAACCGTTTGGTATGAGTGTCATACCAAACGATCCGTCCTCATTGACTTACATGCAGATGAGGACGGATCCGCAATGCCTGCGGGCATTTCACATGGGACCCGAGCGTTACAGTGCTCGTGACGAGCACTGCTCGCTCATCTCTACTCCTATGTTTTTCTTTTCCGTTAAGGAGTTCACCACACAGTAATTTTTAGAAAATATTTTAATAGTTCATACGTTTTCAGACATGGTGATACCCAATATGTTCATTCTTTTATTGTTTATATATTTTTATATGTACAATTCGGAAAGGGGGGTTATTTAAACTTTGAATATATTGTTTGTTTTTTTTATAACTATTAGGGCTGTTCACATGACGGTATGTATTTTGCGGTCCGCAAAAAATACTGACGACGTCTGTGTGCATTCTGTATTTTGCAGAACCGGACATCTGGCACATAATAGAACAGTCCTATCCTTGTCCATAATGCGGACAATAATAGGACATGTTGTATTTTTTTGCGGAACAGAAATACGGAAACGGAATGCACATGGAGTAACTTCTGTTTTTTTTGCGGACCCATTGACATGAATGGTTCTGCATACGGTCCGCAGAAAAAACGGAACA
>ONZH01006764.1:0-62068 GCA_900303285.1 Rhinella marina
GCCGTGTACTAAGGATCAGACGGTGTGTATGAACAACAGTTATGCAGAAATTACTTGAAAGAGATACGCACATGTACAGTTGGCAATTGTAAGGCCTATTAATTGTATATTCAAGGCTACACAGCCGTGCTTACTAGTTCAGACGGTGTGTATGAACCACCAGGTTATGAGAAATTACTTTGCAAGAGAACGCACTCAGATACAGTGGCAATTGTAAGGCCTATATATTTGTATATTGCCAAGGTACACAGCCGGTGTACTAAGTGATCAGACGGGGTGTATGAACACCAGTGATGAGAAATTAACTTTTGCAAGGAACGCCACAGTACAGTTGCCAGTTAAGGCCATATATTGTATTTTTCAAGGTACACAGCCGTGTACTAAGTGAATCAGACGGTGTGTATGAACAACAGTTATGAGAAATTACTTTGCAGAGAAACGCACAGTACAGTTGCCAGTTATAAGGCTATATATTGTATTATTCAAGGTTACACAGCCGTGTACTAAGTGATTCAGACGGTGTGTATGAACACCAGTTATGAGAAATTACTTTGCAAGAGAACGCACAGTACAGTTGCCAGTTAAGGCCTATATATTGTATTTTTCAAGGTACACAGCCGTGTACTAAGTGATCAGACGGTGTGTATGAACAACAGTTATGAGAAATTACTTTGCAAGAGAACACACAGTACAGTTGCCAGTTATAAGGCCTATATATTGTATTTTTCAAGGTACACAGCCATGTACTAAGTGATCAGACCGGTGTGTATGAACACCAGTTATGAGAAATTACTTTGCAAGAGAACGCACAGTACAGTTGCCAGTTAAGGCCTATATATTGTATTTTTCAAGGTACACAGCCGTGTACTAAGTGATCAGACGGTGTGTATGAACAACAGTTATGAGAAATTACTTTGCAAAGAGAACGCACAGTACAGTTGCCAGTTATAAGGCCTACATATTGTATTTTTCAAGGTACACAGCCGTGTACTAAGTGATCAGACGGTGTGTATGAACACCAGTTATGAGAAATTACTTTGCAAGACAACGCACAGTACAGTTGCCAGTTATAAGGCCTATATATTGTATTTTTCAAGGTACACAGCAGTAGTGCCAAATATAGTTTGTATGTAGCAGAGCACCTAATACACCACTAATGCCTCTCTCTGTCCCTACTCCAGCAGCTATCCCTGAATACAGCAGCCGTTCTCTGTAAAGTCTATATTGTAGTAAGCTATCACTGAAGTCCACTGTAGTAGCCCTGATAAGGGCTTTTAATCACGCTCCTGCCTGTCCAACAGCTAAAATCTGTCTCTCCCTTCTCCAGCCTCTGTCCCTGACTAAGTTCATGCAGCATATGCGTACGAGCAGGAAGAGCTGAGTTTTTAATATTCGAGGTCACATGGTTTTTCCAGCCAATGCATGTAGACGCCGTTTTCGCGCTGCCAGCGTGCTCAGCGTGCCTGTCATACCCCCCCTGCATGGTGATTGGTGGAAAAAGAGCGCCAGGGAAGGTGGGAGGGGAAACGAATTCTAGGTGCGCCATCGCCGTTACACTCGAATTAAATCGAGTACGCCGAATATCGTAGTATTCGATCGAATACCAGCTCGATCGAACACTACTCGCTCATCTCTAATAAAGAAACAATGAATCTCCAATTTAGATTTATTTTTTTCCTTGCATTCAATGTACAGGATAGATACATTTCATTTTTAATAGTTGTGACATTTTGGAAAACAGGAATACCTATAATTTTTATTTTTTTATTGTTTTTTTATTATTTTTAATACACGGAAAGGGGGAAGGTAATTTGAATTTTAATTGTTATATTTTTAAAACCTTTTTTCTTTTTTCCTTTTTTTATACTTTTTTTAACCCCCATCTGATTGCATCTCCAGTAGACTGCAATGAATAACCATTATAGTCTATGGGAGATTTGGTATGTTCCTATAGAGTTCTGCCACAGGCAGGGCTTCATGGGAACTACCGTGTTTCTCTGAAAATAAGACAGGGTCTTATATTATTTTTTCCTCCGAAAAAAGGGCTAAGGCTAGTACCCAACCCACTTTCCCTACCTACTTACAGTATAAGCCCTAGATAGCTAGACTGCAACTGGTCTATGGTCCCTATGCTATATAAGTGCAGAGATGGACAAACAAATAAACACAGACAAACACAATACAGAGTAGCATGTAAATGGGTCAAAATCAGGCAGGCTACGCAGTACCAAACAAGAGGCAGAGGGTGGTCAGAAGACAAGCCAGGGTCAGAAACACAAGCAATCCAAATAAGCACTGGAGCAAGTACCAGGAACACAACTAGTGAGTCCGAGACTATCATTGGCGCTGGTGTATGGCCTGGAAGGCATTTATATAAAGTGCTGAGTCCCTAGATCAGGTCCATGTCTCGACGCTCCATTAGTCAGAAACACTAGTACACAGTAATAGAGCAGCTGAGCAATCAGCCCACTGCTAATCTCCCAGCACACGCCCGCTGCAGGGAGAAACAAAGCATTGCATCCTGTTACTTAGGGTGCGGTTGCATCACCAGGAGGAGGCGCTCAGCAGCATGTCTCTCCCAGTGCATGCCATGCCAAGGCTGAAGATCGCACTGCTGGAGCCCGGGCAGTTGAATTTTTTACAATATTAGATAGAAAGATCCTGAATGCACACATAAAGTTATGTGAAATACAACCTATATGCCTTCATGTAAAATCCCATTTAAACTTACTATGGAATTCTGAGTTAATGGAGGGAAGCCCCTTGTTCAGCGAGAGTATAGAATATGAATGGCACAACATAGAGTCATAAAAATAGATGCTGCAGATCCAGAATTATTATGTGGGGAGCGCAAGTAGTTACTAAAATAGACAGGGAGCATAAAAAGATGAAAATTCCATTTAAATAATTGCAGTAAAAATTCAAGTAATGTGCAGCGGATTTACACAGGTTCTGTTCAAGCTTCTCTTAGAATCGGTCACCATTTAAGGCGGCAATCTTTCAATACAGTGCTTTCTCATGATGTGCTAGCTCGTTATATATGGGATTTTGCTCCTGTGTGTTACTGGTCCTTTATATTTCGGTGCAGTTGAACATCTAAATGTGCTATATTTTAGAAAAAGAAGAAAGTCATTAGCGGCAGTGAATACCGAATACAAAGAGAATCCACTCTACGGCTGACAACAAAAGGAACACATTGCCAGCACACAAAACAATGCTGTATGGCCATATAACAATACTATGAAAATATTGATGTTGGAATTTCATTTCTATTTGAATGGGTCTCTGAGCTCAATTTGTTGCCTTTTGCTAAAATACACTGCAATCCCGCTAAAAAGCAGATTAAACTCAAGTTTATTATTACAGCGGGAGGCTCTAAGTGCTGTGTACAACACAACCAAATTATCCCAAGAAATAGCCTTTCACCCCCCGTAATTCATTCCCTGTCCTTGCAGGCATGTATTCAACACCGCATTGTGCATTTCAACAAATACATCCATTACTGTATTCCACTGTAGGGGGAATTAGATGAAAACATGCTCATTTTCATTTGTGCCTCTGGAAATATCTCAATTAATTTATTAGTCTATTTGAAGTTTCTGTGTCTGATGTACAGATCGGAATATGGAGCAGATTTGTATGTTCCATATATTATATCATTATGATAATAGTCTCATAATAGCATGAAAGATGTCTGTCTGGAACATCAGTGGGAGTAGAAGCATTCGCATCGCTGTAGGAAAAAGACTGTTAGTAAAACGAAAATACGCAAAAAAATAAAACTGATAAACAGACAGTACACAACATACCGCCCAATATACTCTTAATCACCCCCCCCCAACATGATATAAAGCCATACAATGTACAGTGTCCAAATAACAGTGACATATGTTAACCAAAAACACTTCCATGCCTGATAACAATCTCACTTAAAAGGGTTATCCAACTTTTTTCAGACCTGAGAGAGTGGCCAGATCCATGGTGGTGATAAAACCTACTTGGGTTCTGGCTCCATTGCTCCACCGCTGGCTCTGCAGCTCCCATCTCTCTCGCCATCAACATCCTGTTGATGGGAGCCATGTAACCCAGGGAAGTTTTGCATGTGACAGGGCAGTGATTGGCTGTAGTGGTCAGGTGCCACCTATCAACAGGATGTTGATGCCGAGAGGGACGGAAGTTGCAGACCTGACTGTGGAGATGGAACCCATCGGTCGGGACCAGGTAAGTATGATCACCACTGCAGGTCCGGTCACACTTTGAAGTCTGAAAAAAGTAGGAAAACCCCTTTAAGCCTAATATCCTCTACAATGAATCTGTACAACATTGGTATGCAGGGAAAGCATGGAGTGGACTCAGAGCAAAGCCAATTGTGTTATACTGTAGGAGATAGCTCTGATCTTGGCTTTGACCCCCTCATATGCCTTAGTCAATAAACACTGCTGCATTTGAGAAGTTATACAGATGGAGGGGGCATCAGACATTACACTAATCAATCTAATTCCCATCTGTGGGCATGTTTATCTAGGCCTATGAAGAGAACAATGCAACAATCAGGAGAACAATGGCACTGTCATAATATCATCACAATTCTACATCTACTATTATCATGAGGATATCACTTCAGATAATATCTTCCCCTCTGAACAGCAGTAGTAAACTGACTATGACAGTGGTGTAAATAGAAAGGTTGGGCCTTATAGAAAGTGCCCCCACACAACAGGTATGCCCTCATGTGCCTTCCTCACAGTAGTTATGCCCCCTAACTACCTCCTTCCCAATAACTTTCCCCTTAATGACCCCAAACAGTATAAATAGTACCCTCCCATACACCAGTTAAGCCTTTGTGGTGCAAATAAAAAAAAAAAAAAAAGCCCCATTCCCCCGATGACAGCAGCATGTCCTGCTCTCCCCAGCAGCAGGTGCAATGCAGTGATGTCATTGTCTCTGCTGAGCTGAGAGAGCACAAAGGCCAAGGACAGGGGTTAGGGAATGATCCCCAACTTGTGTGTACTTCTGTTCAGAATAGAAGAGTGCACAGGCTGAGGGTCTTTTCCTGGCAGCCCAGCAGGACTGATGATGTCACTGTTTTGTCCAGTCACTAGGGCCCTGTAGCAGTCACTAGGGCTGCCACAGCGGTAGTTTTGCCTCTGGACAATGGATTACCTATCTATATAGGATATCTTATCATTTAGGTTGACTGCTACAGAAGGACAATATTTAGTATTTAATAGAGATGAGCGAGTAGTGAAATATTCGAAAGTTTGAAATTCGATTCGAATAGACCGCGAAATTCGACTATTCGACCGAATATCGAATCCCATTAAAGTCTATGGGGAAAAAAAGCTCGCCACTTGGAAATCTCAATTCGACCACTTGGAGGTCACCAAGTCCACCCTGAAGCCTCAGAAAAGGATGCCAACACTGCTGGAATGCAACTGGGACAGCAGGGGAAGCATGTCTGGGTGCATATAACGCGCCCAAGTCGCACTATTACGCCACTATCACAGCCTCTCAACAATACACTCCAAAGACAATGTAACCTCTCTGTAAAGTGAGACCATACAAGGAAACCTTCTTTCCTCTACATTGCCATGGACCCCAAGCCAAACTAGACAAAAAAGAAGATAAAATTCTGCACCCCTTAAAATCACGTTGCCTATGACAACCACAGATGGCATAGGCAAAGGGGAAAGCAAATAGACCCCACCCCTAATTGTCATTGTGTGTGTGTGTGAGATGTGGTCAGACATGTCTTCTTTAAAATGTAAAAACAACTCAAACACATGCAGAAGCCTTAAAATGCCCAAATTGTTGGCGCTTGAGATGTCAGTGACCCGACCTGGCCCAGTGTCATGTCTAGCAGGTAAAGCAGTGGGGATGTTGAGGGATGCGTAGGACCGCAAAAGGCAGGAAGAGGCCGTGGGCTGGCCAGAGGCTCATGGAGAAGGCAGGCTAGAGCCCGCAGGGCCGCATCTCTTCCCTATAACAGGCCCCCACACAAAGCTCTCCCATCGAGGGCTCTTAGGTCCTTGTTGTGAAAATATTTTAATGAGTGCGCAAAGTTAGCTTGAGGTGAGCCCTCGAAAAAATTATATGGAGGCCCAAGAGGTGAGACCTCTTAAAAATTGTATTAAGGCCCAAGAGGTGAGCCATAATAAAAATTGTTTGTAGGCCCAAGAGGTGAGACGTCTTAAAAATTGTGTGGAGGCTAAAGAGGTGAGACCTCTTAAAAATTATGTGGAGGCCCAAGAGGTGAGACCTCTTAAAAATTATGTGGAGGCCCAAGAGGTGAGACCTCTTAAAAATTATGTGGAGGCCCAAGAGGTGAGACCTCGTTAAAATTATGTGGAGGCCCAAGAGGTGAGACCTCTTAAAAATTATGTGGAGGCCCAAGAGGTGAGACCTCTTAAAAATTATGTGGAGGCCCAAGAGGTGAGACCTCTTAAAAATTATGTGGAGGCCCAAGAGGTGAGACCTCTTAAAAATTATGTGGCGGCCCAAGAGGTGAGACCTCTTAAAAATTATGTGGAGGCCCAAGAGGTGAGACCTCTTAAAAATTATGTGGAGGCCCAAGAGGTGAGACCTCTTAAAAATTATGTGGAGGCCCAAGAGGTGAGACCTCTTAAAAATTATGTGGAGGCCCAAGAGGTGAGACCTCTTAAAAATTTTGTGGAGGCCCAAGAGGTGAGACCTCTTAAAAATTATGTGGAGGCCCAAGAGGTGAGACCTCGATAAAATTATGTGGAGGCCCAAGAGGTGAGACCTCTTAAAAATTATGTGGCGGCCCAAGAGGTGAGACCTCGATAAAATTATGTGGAGGCCCAAGAGGTGAGACCTCTTAAATATTATGTGGAGGCCCAAGAGGTGAGACCTCTTAAAAATTATGTGGAGGCCCAAGAGGTGAGACCTCTTAAAAATTATGTGGCGGCCCAAGAGGTGAGACCTCTTAAAAATTTTGTGGAGGCCCAAGAGGTGAGCCATAAATATATAAATTTTTTTATTTACGGAGCAATTCTACGGCGGTTAAGGAGGAGGAGGAGGAGGTGGAGGAGGAAATGGCACTTCATACAGATGGCACTTCACTTTTGGCTGCTTTCCACTGTTGGAGAAGCAAAGTCCGGGTCAATCCACTTGCTGTTCATTTTGATTAGCGTCAGCCTGTCGGCACTGTCGGTTGACAGGCGGCTGCCTTATCGGTTATAATGCCCCCGGCTGCGCTGAACACCCTTTCTGATAGCACGCTGGCGGCAGGGCAGGCAAGCACCTCCAAGGCGTACAGGGACAGTTCCAGCCACGTGTCCAACTTGGAGACCCAGTAAGTGTAGGACGCCGAGGGATCGGGGAGGACAGGGGTACGGTCTGCCAGGTACTCCCGCAACATCCGCCGATACTTGTCCCTCCTGCTGATAGCGGGCCCCGCAGTGATGGAAGTTGCACGAGGGGGTGCCATGAACGTGTCCCACACCTTGGAGAGTGTTCCCCTGGTGGCTGTGGGCCTGATCGATGTTGAGGGACTCTGGGAGACCCTCTCCTCTCTGCCGCCAGCGATGGTGGGTGGGAAAATCTCCATCATGTTCTGCACGAGTTCCCTCTGGTATTCCAGCAATCGATTCGTCCTCTCCTCTACCGGAATAAAAGAGGAGACGTTATCTTTATACCGGGGGTCCAGGATTGCGAAGACCCAGTACAGTTTGTTCTCCACTATCCGGACAACACGTGTGTCCCGGGAAAAGCAGCCCAGCATGAAGTCAGCCATGTGTGCCAGACTCTGAATAGGCATGACCTCACTGCCCCCACCAGAAGGATCACTTGCCATTTCCTCCTCTTCCTCTTCCGCCTCCTCTCCGCCCCATCCGCGCTGAACCAATGGGACGCACACAGCCTGACTGCTACCCTCGCCGCCAGCATCCTCCTCCTCTTCCACAGCCACCTCCACGTCGTCCTCCTCCTCCTCATCCTCCTCCTCCTCCTGCAACTGCCACCGTGAAGCAGACAAAAGTGTGGTCTGACTGTGTAGCTCCGTTGCGTCTCCTCCTACCCCCGTCTCCTCTGCGTGCAATGCGTTCTCCCTTATTGCGATGAGTGATTCTTTAAGGACGCATAGGAGCGGGATGGTTACGCTCACTATAGCGTCCTCGCTGCTGACCTTCTTGGTGGACTCCTCAAAGATACGCAGTACATCGCATATGTCTGCCATCCATGGCCACTCGTGGTTGGCAAACTGAGGGAGCTGAGTTGGAGGCACGCGTGGATTCATAATCTGGTACTCCATCAATGCTCTCTGCTGCTCACACACCCTGGCCAACATGGAATAGGTGGAATTCCAGCGAGTCGGCAGGTCGCACAACAGCCGATGTTCAGGCAAATGGAGGCGTTGCTGGAGTTTTTTTAAGCTAGCAGCAGCTACAGTTGACTTCCGAAAGTGAGCGCACAAGCGCCGCACTTTCACCAGTAGCTCTGCCAGGTTGGGGTAAGTCTTTAGAAATTTTTGGACTACCAGATTAAAAACGTGGGCCAGGCATGGTACGTGATTGAGTTCGGCAAGCTCCAGAGCCGCCACCAGGTTACGGCCGTTATCGCACACGACCATGCCTGGTCCTAGCTGCAGCGGCGACAGCCACATCTCCGTCTGCTGCAATATGGCGTCCCTCACCTCTGGGGCGCTGTGCTTCCTGTCGCCCAAGCTGATGAGCTTAAGCACCGCCTGCTGACGTCTCCCCGCGCCAGTGCTGCAACGCTTCCAGCTAGCGGCTGAGGGCGATGTTAAGGCAGAGGAGGAGGAGGAGGGGGGGTTTATCAGAACCCATGCTGGCAATCTTGGGCGGGGGTGGTAGGTAGGCCGTCTCTGTTTGCGACCCCGTCCCCGCTTCCACTACATTCACCCAGTGTGCCGTCAAAGAGATGTATCGTCCCTGGCCGCAAGCGCTTGTCCACGAGTCGGTGGTCAAGTGGACCTTTGCGCTGACTGCGTACCTCAGGGCCCGCCTGATGTTACGCGACACGTGCTGGTGCAGGGCGGGGACGGCACTCCGGGAAAAGTAGTGGCGGCTGGGGACGGAATAGCGAGGTGCGGCAGCCGCCATCAGGTCGCGGAAGGCCTGCGTCTCCACAAGCCTAAACGGCAACATCTCCAGGGCCAGCAGTTTGGAGATGTGGCAGTTTAAGGCTTGGGCTTGGGGGTGACTCGAGGCGTACTTCCGCCTGCGGTCGAACGCCTGCGAGATGGACAGTTGTTGGGACGAGGAGTGTGAAGGTGCAGGCGAAGAGGCGGGGGAAGGGGAGGCTGAAGGAGAAGGCCCCAAAGTAGCCGAGGCAGAGGCAGATGTGGAGGTGTCCTGGCTGGAGGTCTGGACCGCAGTGGCAGCACAAAAGGGAAGGCAGGGCAGCAGACCGGGCGCAGGTTGTATTGCGTTTGCTCTCTCCCACTCAGCCCAGTGCTTGACTTCCAAGTGACGCCGCATGCCTGAGGTGGTCAGATTGCTCTTCTCAGAGCCCCTACTCAGTTTTGAGTGGCAGAGTGTGCAAACCGCGCTCAGTTTGTCATCCGCACAAACATTAAAAAATCTCCACACCACAGAAGTACGAGGCCTCGATGGGGGAGCTTCGCGCGACTGCCCGCTGCCGGGAACAGCTTCGGCCCTGCTGGCTGTGGCCTCACTTCTCTGTCTGGACTGTCCTCTGCCTGTGGACATCCCTCTGCCTGTGGACATCCCTCTGCCTCTGGACATCCCTCTGCCTCTTGCTGCCTTTTTCGGTGCTGCGCAGACCACCACCTCTCCACTGCTTTCCCCGCTGGACATCACCCCTGGCCAAGTGGGGTCGGTCATTTCGTCATCCACCACCTCCTCTTCCACTTCCTCACTCTGCTCCTCCTCCTGCCCACTGGACATTCCAACAGCCTCCCTTGATGGCAACTGCGTCTCATCATCATCATCGCTCATGATAACAGATGCTGGTTCAGGGTCCACATCAGCAGGAGATGGCGAATACTCAAGTGGTTGGGCATCACTACAAACAAATTCCTCTGCTAGCTCCTGGGATTCTTCCGGCACATCTGAAAAAGGACCCGAAAAGAGCTCCTGGGAGGGGTCAATGGTGGGATGACTCTGTTGGCCAGGTGTGGAGGAAGGAGGGTCAGAGTGAGACTGTGTGGATGACTGGCTGGTGGACAACTGTGTGGAAGCGCTATCGGCTATCCATTGCACCACCTGTTCAACCTGCTCAGGCCTCAACAGCGGTGTAACCCGCCCCCTGCTTAACTGTCCCATAAAGGCAGGGATTCTGGATGAGTGGGATCCTGGCTGACCCTCACCAGCACGCATTGTATCCCCACTGGCTTCAACAAGGCCACCAACAGCATTTCCGCGCCCCCGTCCTCGTCCACGTCCGATTCCGCTAGCCCCCCTCCGCATTTTATTTTTTTTTGGTTACAATATTTTGCCTTCACAGCCGTGTACTAACAGTTCAGACGGTGTGTATGAACACTACGTATATACAATTATTTTGCAAGAGAACGCAAAGTACAGGTGCCAATGAAAAGGCTTTTTTTTTTTCTATATTTCTAGGTACACAGCCGTGTACTAACAGATCAGACGGTGTGTATGAACACTACGTATATACAATTATTTTGCAAGAGAACGCAAAGTACAGGTGCCAATGAAAAGGCTTTTTTTTTTCTATATTTCTAGGTACACAGCCGTGTACTAACAGATCAGACGGTGTGTATGAACACTACGTATATACAATTATTTTGCAAGAGAACGCAAAGTACAGGTGCCAATGAAAAGGCTTTTTTTTTTCTATATTTCTAGGTACACAGCCGTGTACTAACAGATCAGACGGTGTGTATGAACACTACGTATATACAATTATTTTGCAAGAGAACGCAAAGTACAGGTGCCAATGAAAAGGCTTTTTTTTTTCTATATTTCTAGGTACACAGCCGTGTACTAACAGATCAGACGGTGTGTATGAACACTACGTATATACAATTATTTTGCAAGAGAACGCAAAGTACAGGTGCCAATGAAAAGGCTTTTTTTTTTCTATATTTCTAGGTACACAGCCGTGTACTAACAGATCAGACGGTGTGTATGAACACTACGTATATACAATTATTTTGCAAGAGAACGCAAAGTACAGGTGCCAATGAAAAGGCTTTTTTTTTTCTATATTTCTAGGTACACAGCCGTGTACTAACAGATCAGACGGTGTGTATGAACACTACGTATATACAATTATTTTGCAAGAGAACGCAAAGTACAGGTGCCAATGAAAAGGCTTTTTTTTTTTATATTTCTAGGTACACAGCCGTGTACTAACAGATCAGACGGTGTGTATGAACACTACGTATATACAATTATTTTGCAAGAGAACGCAAAGTACAGGTGCCAATGAAAAGGCTTTTTTTTTTTATATTTCTAGGTACACAGCCGTGTACTAACAGATCAGACGGTGTGTATGAACACTACGTATATACAATTATTTTGCAAGAGAACGCAAAGTACAGGTGCCAATGAAAAGGCTTTTTTTTTTTCTATATTTCTAGGTACACAGCCGTGTACTAACAGATCAGACGGTGTGTATGAACACTACGTATATACAATTATTTTGCAAGAGAACGCAAAGTACAGGTGCCAATGAAAAGGCTTTTTTTTTTCTATATTTCTAGGTACACAGCCGTGTACTAACAGATCAGACGGTGTGTATGAACACTACGTATATACAATTATTTTGCAAGAGAACGCAAAGTACAGGTGCCAATGAAAAGGCTTTTTTTTTTTCTATATTTCTAGGTACACAGCCGTGTACTAACAGATCAGACGGTGTGTATGAACACTACGTATATACAATTATTTTGCAAGAGAACGCAAAGTACAGGTGCCAATGAAAAGGCTTTTTTTTTTCTATATTTCTAGGTACACAGCCGTGTACTAACAGATCAGACGGTGTGTATGAACACTACGTATATACAATTATTTTGCAAGAGAACGCAAAGTACAGGTGCCAATGAAAAGGCTTTTTTTTTTCTATATTTCTAGGTACACAGCCGTGTACTAACAGATCAGACGGTGTGTATGAACACTACGTATATACAATTATTTTGCAAGAGAACGCAAAGTACAGGTGCCAATGAAAAGGCTTTTTTTTTTTCTATATTTCTAGGTACACAGCCGTGTACTAACAGATCAGACGGTGTGTATGAACACTACGTATATACAATTATTTTGCAAGAGAACGCAAAGTACAGGTGCCAATGAAAAGGCTTTTTTTTTTCTATATTTCTAGGTACACAGCCGTGTACTAACAGATCAGACGGTGTGTATGAACACTACGTATATACAATTATTTTGCAAGAGAACGCAAAGTACAGGTGCCAATGAAAAGGCTTTTTTTTTTCTATATTTCTAGGTACACAGCCGTGTACTAACAGATCAGACGGTGTGTATGAACACTACGTATATACAATTATTTTGCAAGAGAACGCAAAGTACAGGTGCCAATGAAAAGGCTTTTTTTTTCTATATTTCTAGGTACACAGCCGTGTACTAACAGATCAGACGGTGTGTATGAACACTACGTATATACAATTATTTTGCAAGAGAACGCAAAGTACAGGTGCCAATGAAAAGGCTTTTTTTTTTCTATATTTCTAGGTACACAGCCGTGTACTAACAGATCAGACGGTGTGTATGAACACTACGTATATACAATTATTTTGCAAGAGAACGCAAAGTACAGGTGCCAATGAAAAGGCTTTTTTTTTTCTATATTTCTAGGTACACAGCCGTGTACTAACAGATCAGACGGTGTGTATGAACACTACGTATATACAATTATTTTGCAAGAGAACGCAAAGTACAGGTGCCAATGAAAAGGCTTTTTTTTTTCTATATTTCTAGGTACACAGCCGTGTACTAACAGATCAGACGGTGTGTATGAACACTACGTATATACAATTATTTTGCAAGAGAACGCAAAGTACAGGTGCCAATGAAAAGGCTTTTTTTTTTCTATATTTCTAGGTACACAGCCGTGTACTAACAGATCAGACGGTGTGTATGAACACTACGTATATACAATTATTTTGCAAGAGAACGCAAAGTACAGGTGCCAATGAAAAGGCTTTTTTTTTTCTATATTTCTAGGTACACAGCCGTGTACTAACAGATCAGACGGTGTGTATGAACACTACGTATATACAATTATTTTGCAAGAGAACGCAAAGTACAGGTGCCAATGAAAAGGCTTTTTTTTTTCTATATTTCTAGGTACACAGCCGTGTACTAACAGATCAGACGGTGTGTATGAACACTACGTATATACAATTATTTTGCAAGAGAACGCAAAGTACAGGTGCCAATGAAAAGGCTTTTTTTTTTTCTATATTTCTAGGTACACAGCCGTGTACTAACAGATCAGACGGTGTGTATGAACACTACGTATATACAATTATTTTGCAAGAGAACGCAAAGTACAGGTGCCAATGAAAAGGCTTTTTTTTTTCTATATTTCTAGGTACACAGCCGTGTACTAACAGATCAGACGGTGTGTATGAACACTACGTATATACAATTATTTTGCAAGAGAACGCAAAGTACAGGTGCCAATGAAAAGGCTTTTTTTTTTCTATATTTCTAGGTACACAGCCGTGTACTAACAGATCAGACGGTGTGTATGAACACTACGTATATACAATTATTTTGCAAGAGAACGCAAAGTACAGGTGCCAATGAAAAGGCTTTTTTTTTTCTATATTTCTAGGTACACAGCCGTGTACTAACAGATCAGACGGTGTGTATGAACACTACGTATATACAATTATTTTGCAAGAGAACGCAAAGTACAGGTGCCAATGAAAAGGCTTTTTTTTTTCTATATTTCTAGGTACACAGCCGTGTACTAACAGATCAGACGGTGTGTATGAACACTACGTATATACAATTATTTTGCAAGAGAACGCAAAGTACAGGTGCCAATGAAAAGGCTTTTTTTTTTCTATATTTCTAGGTACACAGCCGTGTACTAACAGATCAGACGGTGTGTATGAACACTACGTATATACAATTATTTTGCAAGAGAACGCAAAGTACAGGTGCCAATGAAAAGGCTTTTTTTTTTCTATATTTCTAGGTACACAGCCGTGTACTAACAGATCAGACGGTGTGTATGAACACTACGTATATACAATTATTTTGCAAGAGAACGCAAAGTACAGGTGCCAATGAAAAGGCTTTTTTTTTTCTATATTTCTAGGTACACAGCCGTGTACTAACAGATCAGACGGTGTGTATGAACACTACGTATATACAATTATTTTGCAAGAGAACGCAAAGTACAGGTGCCAATGAAAAGGCTTTTTTTTTTCTATATTTCTAGGTACACAGCCGTGTACTAACAGATCAGACGGTGTGTATGAACACTACGTATATACAATTATTTTGCAAGAGAACGCAAAGTACAGGTGCCAATGAAAAGGCTTTTTTTTTTCTATATTTCTAGGTACACAGCCGTGTACTAACAGATCAGACGGTGTGTATGAACACTACGTATATACAATTATTTTGCAAGAGAACGCAAAGTACAGGTGCCAATGAAAAGGCTTTTTTTTTTCTATATTTCTAGGTACACAGCCGTGTACTAACAGATCAGACGGTGTGTATGAACACTACGTATATACAATTATTTTGCAAGAGAACGCAAAGTACAGGTGCCAATGAAAAGGCTTTTTTTTTTCTATATTTCTAGGTACACAGCCGTGTACTAACAGATCAGACGGTGTGTATGAACACTACGTATATACAATTATTTTGCAAGAGAACGCAAAGTACAGGTGCCAATGAAAAGGCTTTTTTTTTTCTATATTTCTAGGTACACAGCCGTGTACTAACAGATCAGACGGTGTGTATGAACACTACGTATATACAATTATTTTGCAAGAGAACGCAAAGTACAGGTGCCAATGAAAAGGCTTTTTTTTTTCTATATTTCTAGGTACACAGCCGTGTACTAACAGATCAGACGGTGTGTATGAACACTACGTATATACAATTATTTTGCAAGAGAACGCAAAGTACAGGTGCCAATGAAAAGGCTTTTTTTTTTTCTATATTTCTAGGTACACAGCCGTGTACTAACAGATCAGACGGTGTGTATGAACACTACGTATATACAATTATTTTGCAAGAGAACGCAAAGTACAGGTGCCAATGAAAAGGCTTTTTTTTTTCTATATTTCTAGGTACACAGCCGTGTACTAACAGATCAGACGGTGTGTATGAACACTACGTATATACAATTATTTTGCAAGAGAACGCAAAGTACAGGTGCCAATGAAAAGGCTTTTTTTTTTCTATATTTCTAGGTACACAGCCGTGTACTAACAGATCAGACGGTGTGTATGAACACTACGTATATACAATTATTTTGCAAGAGAACGCAAAGTACAGGTGCCAATGAAAAGGCTTTTTTTTTTTCTATATTTCTAGGTACACAGCCGTGTACTAACAGATCAGACGGTGTGTATGAACACTACGTATATACAATTATTTTGCAAGAGAACGCAAAGTACAGGTGCCAATGAAAAGGCTTTTTTTTTTTCTATATTTCTAGGTACACAGCCGTGTACTAACAGATCAGACGGTGTGTATGAACACTACGTATATACAATTATTTTGCAAGAGAACGCAAAGTACAGGTGCCAATGAAAAGGCTTTTTTTTTTCTATATTTCTAGGTACACAGCCGTGTACTAACAGATCAGACGGTGTGTATGAACACTACGTATATACAATTATTTTGCAAGAGAACGCAAAGTACAGGTGCCAATGAAAAGGCTTTTTTTTTTTCTATATTTCTAGGTACACAGCCGTGTACTAACAGATCAGACGGTGTGTATGAACACTACGTATATACAATTATTTTGCAAGAGAACGCAAAGTACAGGTGCCAATGAAAAGGCTTTTTTTTTTCTATATTTCTAGGTACACAGCCGTGTACTAACAGATCAGACGGTGTGTATGAACACTACGTATATACAATTATTTTGCAAGAGAACGCAAAGTACAGGTGCCAATGAAAAGGCTTTTTTTTTTTTCTATATTTCTAGGTACACAGCCGTGTACTAACAGATCAGACGGTGTGTATGAACACTACGTATATACAATTATTTTGCAAGAGAACGCAAAGTACAGGTGCCAATGAAAAGGCTTTTTTTTTTCTATATTTCTAGGTACACAGCCGTGTACTAACAGATCAGACGGTGTGTATGAACACTACGTATATACAATTATTTTGCAAGAGAACGCAAAGTACAGGTGCCAATGAAAAGGCTTTTTTTTTTCTATATTTCTAGGTACACAGCCGTGTACTAACAGATCAGACGGTGTGTATGAACACTACGTATATACAATTATTTTGCAAGAGAACGCAAAGTACAGGTGCCAATGAAAAGGCTTTTTTTTTTCTATATTTCTAGGTACACAGCCGTGTACTAACAGATCAGACGGTGTGTATGAACACTACGTATATACAATTATTTTGCAAGAGAACGCAAAGTACAGGTGCCAATGAAAAGGCTTTTTTTTTTTTTTATATTTCTAGGTACACAGCCGTGTACTAACAGATCAGACGGTGTGTATGAAGACTACGTATATACAATTATTTTGCAAGAGAACGCAAAGTACAGGTGCCAATGAAAAGGCTTTTTTTTTTTTATATTTCTAGGTACACAGCCGTGTACTAACAGGTCAGACGGTGGGTATTTACACCTGGTATACAAAAAGGGTATTGCAGGCACACAGAACCCAGAACACTAGAGCCAAATAAACTGTATTTAAAAAAAAAATAAAATTCACAGCCGTATACTGCCAGATCAGATGGTGCATATACACACTAGGTATATAACAGGGTTTTGCAGCCAAAAAGAACGCAGAACAGTAGTGCCAAATATAGTTTTGTATGTAGCAGAGCACCTAATACACCACTAATGCCTCTCTCTGTCCCTACTCCAGCAGCTATCCCTGAATACAGCAACCGTTCTCTGCAGACTGTATATTGTAGTAAAGCTATCACTGTACTGCACTATAGTAGCCCTGATAAGGGCTTTTAATCACGCTCCTGCCTGTCCAACAGCTAAAACCTATCTGTCCCTTCTCCAGCCTCTGTCCCTGACTAAGTTCACGCAGCATATGCGAACGAGCAGGAAGAGCTGAGTTTTTAATATTCGAGGTCACATGGTTTTTCCAGCCAATCCATGTAGACGCTGTTTTCGCGCTGCCAGCGTGCTCCGCGGGCCTGTCATACCCCCCCTGCATGTTGATTGGTGGAAAAAGAGCGCCAGGGAAGGTGGGAGGGGAAACGAATTCTAAGTGCGCCATCGTCGTTATACTCGTTTGAAATCGAGTATGCCGAATAGCGTAGTATTCGATCGAATACCGGCTCGATCGAACACTACTCGCTCATCTCTAGTATTTAACTTTCAATGTCTAAAGGACCCTTTACATTGGCAGATCATCGCTAATAAGCGTTCCTAGGAACACTCATTAGTGATGATCTAAAGGTGCTGTTAATTACCCGATGAATTATCAAAACACTCATTTGTCAGGTAATAGAATCGCTCATATTGTCACTTAAGCCCTTGTTTCCCGGCAGCAGATTGTATTATCTAAACACACACTCTGCTGCCGGCCAACAATGATTCTGTCTGGCAACAAGTTATGGCATTAGTGATCGCTTCTCCCCATACTGTGGAGGAGATCACTGATATAAATGCAGCTTTCTTCTCCACTGACAAGCAGAAGATGGTTAGGAAGGAACACATCCTTACCGACGATCGTCTGCTCAATTGAGTAGTCAGTTGAGCAGTCAACAATTATCTTTCTATAGTTATTAAGTTTACAAAAATAGCTGTTTCTAATGGAAGTGTCCATTACTCAGTGCTCTTTTATGAATTGTGTTCCCACCACTAGTACACCCATTATTTATAAATACAGATCCAATATTGTGAATTAAATGCACTGATTCAAAAATCAAACAAAAACTTTTCAGCTAAAGTAATACTTTGTATAACCCTCAGCAACTACAATGAAGTATGTCGACTCCTTAATCCCGGGCACATTAAAAAATCTGTTCATTACCTGCACACCTACAATCACTGGTAGAGAAATACTTTGAAGCACAGCACAAAACCACTTCAGTATTTTTTTTTCTCTATTGCCTAATTTGCAGAACAAAATTATTCAAAGTAGAAAAGAAAAACTTCCTGCCAAGTAAGCACGCAGTTACAGGCCACGATTTTCATGGTTCTTGATTGTGCCTAGGACAGGTACTTGAATTTTTGCATTTGAATGAAACATATCAACAACAAAGCAGAAACTTTTACCTCCAGTGACTTGGATTTAATTGAAAAATAAGCACTTCTTACGGAGAGACAGGTACAAACAATCACTAGGAAATTACCATGTCATATGTGCTCCAGAATAAACTGCTTACAGCTACACAAAAGTAGGAGCGGAGAAAGGACTGTTTTGGAGAGAGCTTAAATTTTAGCTTTTAGCTGTAGAGTCGTGCTGTGATAAATGTGTGTAGCTAGCACATTCCTGATTACAGCATAGAGGAATTGTAATGAAATGCCTTCTGTGAAGATCCAATAACCTGCAGATAAATAATAGATTCTTCTGACTGTACAAGACAGCACTGGGAAGCTATATAAATATTTTCTGTTCCATTGTTTTTTGTCCCTTTATCTCAGTGAGTAATAATGTTTTTTGCTTTCTTTTTCATAAATCAGTAGTATATGTGAGTACATGATAAATCTTACTACGAGAAAGTAGCATCTTTCACATATTTCCATGCCTTCAGATCTCTGCAAATGTCCATAAGTTTTCTCAATACTCAAAAAGTTCATCTAGTATGAAAAATTAAACATAGAGAGGAGGAAGTAAGAGGTTAAAGCTTATACAGAATCTCTTTTTCAGTGTCAAAACCAGTTGGCAAAAAAATAAAGTGCCACTCCACTTTCACACAATTTCATTTAATTTAATAGAAAATGGCATAACTAGCAAATTTCTACATTATTTAATTTAAAGAATCTGCCAGCATCCACTTGAAAAAAGACTCTAAAGTCATGTCCACTAGGGGTCTCATTTCCACCTAAGTTTCAGTCCACTGCCTGTTGTTGGGCAAGATCCGTTCCTGGTAACAGAGACACAGACGACAGCTGAGATGAAGTGGGGGTGTAGCAGAGATAGTGAGTTTGACAAAGCAACTGCTTCTACACAACTTCTGAGCATCACAATAGCCTCCTGCTTTTCTTTAAGTGTGATTTATCCATTCTTATCAGCTTTCTGAGCTCCCAAGAAAAACATATAGTTGGAAGTAAAGTCACTGCATACAGTACTAGCAGAAGGGATATACCCGCTACTTCTGAGAGAAATGTATCTAGCTGTGCAGCTGAAAACGAGATAGTGAGTCTGACAAAGCAACTGCTTCTACCCAACTTCTGAATATCACAGTAGCCTCCTGCTTTTCTTTAAAGGGAACCTGTCATCTCCAAAACACCCCCTGAACTAGAGTAAGCGTTGTTCAGTGTAAGTGATGCTGAATCTGAATATGTAAGTTTTATCTTCATACTCACTTCCATTCTGACACTGTGCTCCCACAAACCTGCAGTAAAATACATTCACAGTACTCTTCTTTGAGTCCTCTCCATTATGTGAGTGAGCACCGGAGTCCTCTCAATGCATTTTACTGCAGGTTTGTGTGAGCACAGTGTCAGAATGGAAGTGAGTATGAAGATAAAACTTACATATTCGGATTCAGCATCACTTACACTATACAACACTTACTCTAGTTCAGGGGGTGTTTCGGAGATGACAGGTTCCCTTTAAGTGTGATTTATGCATTCTCATAAGCTTTCTGAGCTCCCAAGAAGGAACACATAGTGGGAAGTAAGGTCACTATATATAGTACTAGCAAAGAGATACACCCACTGCTTCTGAGAGAAATGCATCTAGCTGTGCAGTTGAAAAAGAGAATAATATGGCTGAAAGACACTTTAGGGAAGCACAAACATGACCTTCACAGTTATGATTGCACAGAGAAGCACAGCCATTATGCAAACTTTTTTTGTAAACTCAGGTACGCTGTAAATATGTTTTGACTCTCTGAATGCAGTGAATACACAAGAACATAAAATTGCAGTCTTTAAAAGAATAAGCCACATCCTAACTATTTTTAACATATGTCCATAAAATAATAATCTTTATTTACATAACTCCAACATATTCCACAGCGCTTTACAGTCCGGGGGTTCATGTACAACCAGAGTCATAAATAACAAAGCAACAAATAAGTCAACAATTAAAACAAGAGGAATGAGGGTCTTACAATCTATAAAATGCATCATGTAGCACACTAACAAACCATGGAGAGGTGTGGTGCTGTGTTTGGAATAAAGCAGCCCTGGTTTTCTAATCCTGGACAACCCCTTTAAAGGGATGCTTCCTTCAAGAATTTTTAGCACATATGAACAAGTAGTATCTGACTATTCTATGCTGGTCAAGAGGCCCCATGTTGCTTATCCTATGGTCTATATCAATATTGCAGAACCATCTAGGGAAAGGAAAGGGCCATGGACATGGAGGTCGCTTCTCTGCTTCACTGCACATATAATCCCTCGCCAAAAAGTTTATTTTACAGACGTGTCTTAACACCTACCTACCATCATGGTGGTGCAGCATCTCAGGGCCAGAACACTCACCTCAGTCATATCAGTATTGAATTTCCAGCACAATGGCCACCACCTTCTCCTGTCACTTTGGCACCCAGGAAAACCATTCTTTGTCTCCACTAGAGATGAGCGAATCATTCAAAAAATTATTTGCCGAACATTCGCCGAACTTTTCCTAAAATTCGTATATTCGACGAATAGATTCGTTGTATTTGCGTACAAAATATACATTATTATGTGCTATTAGCGAACATTCGCTCACTAATAACAAACGTTCATTTACAAAATGTACACAACTTCTTAGAAGACGTACGCATGAGCGTACAAATAGCTTACGAATCTCAGCGTACTATTGTCTAAGCGATTACGTAATACGCAGGCACGTACGAGGAGAGGCCGCGGCATGCACTCCTCAGAGGCAGAGCGAATATTCGAGACATATATATGGTAAAGTGCAAATACATTATTATAGGTAGAATATAAAAATTTTAAATATCACCTACCTAGTATGCTCACGGACGCGTTTAAGTCTCTTTTCTTCTGACGCTTGTCATAGAACTGGAGCAGAGTCCCAAACTCAGTCGCAATTTGTAATCCACATAGGTAAAATTGTAATCCAAATGGGTAAAAAAAATAGCAGCAAAGGTTCCTTAAAAAACACTCTTTCAAGGGGCTCCCCAAATAACCTGAAAAGGGGGAAAAAGGGATGAGGTGCACGAATGCGCAACTTAATTTCCTGAGTTGCCTCGTCATCCTCCCGCACTAGCGAAAGGGGCAGAACTACCAGGGAGGAGTCTGCATCGCTGAATTGAATTCGTACACAACAGCATATAGAGTAACTAAATTATACGTAGAATAGCGTATAATTTATAGGACACACTACGTAGCGAATGCGTACAAAAGTGAAGCGAATCACCTAATATTCGGATTCGCTTCACAGCTGAAAAATCCCAAGATTCGATACGAATCTACGAAGCGGCGAATAGATTCGCTCATCTCTAGTCTCCACCATATGGAGATATGGTGACATTGCTGTATGCAGATGCCAGCAACCTACTACAGACATGGTTCAACAGGTAACCAGATTGTGTGGGGTATGTTAATACACTGTACAGTTTAAACTTAATATGGCACCACAGTACATTGATTAAACATTTCTCATGAAGGCACATACATGCAAAATGTTGTAAAGGGGAAGAACTGTGGGCTACGTACTGTTCAACCACGACACACATATACAGTACATATATTGTAAGTTTATGATGTAGTTGCCAAATTACATATTCACTTGAATTGTCCATCACATTCAAATCAGTCCAAATAAATTTGGTGCTCAGATCGCCCAGTGTGTGGGGTCTCCTAGGACTCAACTCAACTGCCTCCAAGTTCTTTAACACCAAGACATTGTTAGTAATGTCAGAGAGACAGCGACATATACTGTATGGCTTTGGTTAAACAGATGATAGCCGATGGTCACAAACAGCCTGATTAATAACAGACCACACTACTGGATATTTTTGTTAATTAAAAAATATCCCAAAACTATCCCTTTTTGGCTGGAGATGCCTTCTTCACAAAAGGTTTGGATTCAATGAAATTAGAACCTTTTGGAAAATTTGTAACAAATTTGATTCATGTAGAACCAAGTCGCTCATCTCTATATGCCATATATAAAGAAATTCATATTTTCTAACCATTCATTTGAGTCTCTGGCTACAAGCCAAGTCTGTTGATCAAATATAGAAGGACAGCGGAACTGCATAATGTATCCCACTGATATTCTAATTTGAGATTCTAACAAGGAGCCATGCTGCTCAATAAATTATATGTCAGCAATCTTTTATCTCGCATGGTCTGTATTGTATCATACACAGCGACTGAACTGTCTTCCTATCTGTTGCTGATTAGCTCTGGACAGGGCAAATTACTGCGGTCATTAACATCTTGCATAAGCTGAAGTGCCTTCTTGTAATTACTTCAACAATCCGACTGCAGGAAATGAGCAGTCACTAAACACAGCCCTGTTTATGTAAAATACTGAGGATATTCAGAGTCACAGATAGAAGCCAAGTAATAAGTCCTAGATAATAAGTCCTCAGCTCTCAGCTCAATTTATAATACAATATTTATGTATGATCTATCTATCTATCTATCTATCTATCTATCTATCTATCTATCCAGGGGCGGACACAGACAGCAGAGGGCCCCTGTGCAAGGAATGTGTCTGAGCCCCCCCATGTATGGAGGGCCAAAAAATTGCCAAACTAAAAAATGACCAAATGTTTACATTATTATTTTTGTATAGTAATGATACTCTTGGTGATGTAATTTATGATTTCCATGTCACTACATTTTTCTATGTCCAATGTTTCCAATTCTTCAGTTTTCAACTGGCCAATAAGGCTAATAATAGATGCCTCTTCCTGGTATGTGCAGATTACTTTTTCAGCAGTCACTTCATTATCATCACAGGGAAGATTACAAAGACAAATAACACCTATATATAGATAACACAGGATCCACTATTCTATCTACACCCTCGTGACCTTTGTATCAACACATACCTAGAATGCTCTCCTATAGATGTCAATGAACATTTCATATAAATGCTGCTAACAGCAGCTCAGGCAAGATGCCGCCCCCCCCCCCTTCCCCCGGTCATAATCATATTCAGAAAATAAAATAATACGGACAAGAATAGGACATGTTCTTTTTGCAGAACAGACATACAGATTCAGAAAACACATAGTTCATCCATGTGTTTTCTGTATCTGTATGCCCATTCTGCAAAAGGATAGACTGCGTTAAGAAAATGCGGACGACAGACCCATCAAAAACAATAGGTCCGCAAATAAAAAATGGACAGCACACGGACCAATTGAGTTGACTTCTGATGCAAGTCTGGGGACCATTATTGCTTCAGAGCATGTGCCCGCTGGAGGATCCTCTGATGTGCCAGTTGCAACTTTTTTTTAATTTATTTTTTATTTTTCTGAGTGATACCTAAAGTGTAACTGTCATGTTTTTATCAAAAAATCAATTTTAGCATATGTTAGTGCTGATGCAGATTCACATACACACTTGCTGTAGCCAACAGCTTCCTGCCAGCCAATCAGCTTAGATTACTGAGAGACATGCCTCCTCACTCTGAAGCCTAATGCAGCCATGCAGTGTGAAGGACCGCCCCTCTGTCTTCTGTTTACAATGAGCTGGAGACAGACAAGCCCTAGCAACAGTCTTTTAAGGGACCAGTGGAAAGGGACATGGGACATTAATGAAAGATGTTATTATAAGGTAATTACAGATCTTTTGACAATCATTGACAGACTATCTCAGGTATACATGCCTAGCTCTTTAAAAAAAATATTTATCAAATAAAAAATATGAAAGTTACACTTTAAAGATTGCAAAAATTGAAAAGAAAATTTCCATTTTAAACCTACTCATCTCTCGGCTTTACACTCCTTTTTTGCTCTTCATTTGTTTTTGGAAGGTACTGGTTCTCTTTGTGGAGATGCAGCTGGTGTCTGGTGTCTTACAGGCAATGCTACCTGGGAAAAAATATGGAAATTCGCTCTCCTCCGGAAAAGAAAGAACTCTCTAATGCCACCTATAGGTAGCTATCTCAGAAGTCAATATCCAACCCATTCTAGTATCTAACCCAGTCCAGCTTGACTAGCGATATCTGTATTTGTTTATAGGTAGCTAACAATCTGTTCATTGAGTTCCAATAGTTTTTAAGCAAAATACAAACTTTCTTGGATTCTTAAGTGTTGACACTTCCCCCAGTATCCGGTTTCATCACTGTCCATTAATAAGCCGAGACGGACAAGCTCAATGACGTCTGACTGAGCAGTCTGTTTCTTTGTGATATTACATTGGCCACGGTGGCCAGATCAGACGTGGTGCTACTTCCCCCCTCCATTTTGTTAATTCAATTAAATATTCCAAGCGACATAAATAACAATCGCGGTGTGCCCGATGTGCCAGCAGCATTTTAAAGTAATTTCCTTTGATCTGGAAATGCACATAAAAGTCAATAGTGTTTAGAAGAACAGTGATGTTGATATATTAATGCCATTAAGTGGGTCAACGCTTCTTTTGTAGTTGGTGAAGTGATTTTTCCCGTATCTTAATGGTTTATCTGATACATTGTATGTTTGAGGGCATTCATGTTATGTCATGGTGATTTCCCAGCTTTGATAAGGAGAACCATTTATTTTTCTGAGTAAGAACCTTAGTCTGCTCACGTATTGCTTAGCATTTTTGATCTTTTTGTATTTTTCCCGTAAATACTTTCTTTTAGGCTTTTTTTTACTTTTTTTTTCACTTTTTTAAAGATGGTGGCTTTATTTTATCTAAAATATTAAACATATTAAAGGGAATCTGTCACCAGCGACCTCCCTCTTAAACTGTTTGCATATACATAGCTGTGGTTCACTTGATTGATCTAAGGCTTCTTTCCTGAGTTTTGATACTTTTTTTCTTAATATGCAAATTAGACCTTTAGTGCAATGAGGACGTCACCATGGCTCTTGTTTCACTCAAGCTCTGCTCCTCTCTGTTGCCAGTCCCTCCCACGCTGCTTTGATTGACAGGGTCAGGCAGTGGAAAAGCAGCCAGAGAGGGGCTGGCCATAGAAAGTAGTAGATCATGGGTGCAACAAGAGCAATGGTGACACCTTCATTGCACCAAAGCCTTATTTTATATATTAAGAAAAAGAATCATAACTCAGGAACGGAGCCACGGATAAACAAAAGAATAACAGTGTATTAATCAGGCGAACCACAGCTATGTGTCTATGCAAACAGATGGATAGAGAGGTCGCTGGTGACTTTAACAGTGTAGACCCTATAAAAAGAGTGCAGCCACATCTTCCAGGAAACCTTTGGTATAACTACTGTCCTGCTTTCAAGTCCAAATGCAAGATAAGGAGCTAACTAGAGTTGAGCGAACATGCTCATAACGAGCACTGTAGTGCTCAGATCCCCTGCGCTCGCATGGTCGCAGCCATCCGGATCCGTCCTCCTCACCGGACTGCAGGTGACAGGGCCACTTTAAAATCAAGATGCCCTGATGATAAACTCATTACAAAAGGTCCAACTTCTTTAACCACCGGCAATCAACCAGGATGTTTTTGGTGGCCAGTGGCCACTCATTTCCCCTGCAGAGGTCATGTAATACATGGTTGTATTGGGTGGCCAAGCTTATATCATTAATTGTGCCACAGTAGTCCATGCTCTTCACAGTGATTTTCCGTCCTGGCTCATAAAGAATGGGTTTCACAAGTGGAGGACCACCACATTCATATCTCTGTGCTTACTCACTTATTGTCCTGTTTCTGATATAGTGTATAACAGTACAGTATATTTTTGTGAATTTATTAATCACTACTTGGACATTCAGTCTATCACATTTAGCCTTAGGCCCCATACACATGATTGTATTTTCTATCCGCATCTGATCCGTATTTCTGGCAGATTGGATGCTAACCCATTCATTTATATGGGTCTGCAAAAGATGGAGACAGCACACCATCCATATGTCCATTCGGTCTCTCTGCAAAAAATATAGAATGTGTCCTATTTTCGTCCATATGGTGGAGAAGAATAGACTTTTCTACAATAGTGCAGAATGTGCAGAATAACATTTATCACCTACAGGATAGATTTTGAATGAATGATCGCTAGGGTTCCAACCTCTTTTACCCCCACTGATCATAAGAACGGAGTTCCTAGTGTCCCCTGTATGAATGCAGCAGTGATACACATGCGTGACTATCACTCCATTCAGTTTGATGGGACTGCTGAAGATAGCCGAGTACTGTACTGGGCAGGACTGTACCAGTTAATGGAGCAGTGGTAAAGCATGCTCAGGAACCCACAATCTCGTAAAGTGTGGGGCACATACGGCCTATATCCATGTTTTACACATCTGGGGTTTGCAGAACGCAAAACAGATACTGTTCTGTGCAGGAGTCCTTAGTAGGGATGAGCAAACCCGAACCTCACCAGGTTCGGGTAATGAAGGAATTCTGTTATGGATTCCGTTATAACAGAATGTAACGGAATTCGAGTCAGAATGCAAAACGGAAGCCTTTAAGCCGTCATAATAGAAGTCTGTGGCCAGGCATAACGGATCCGTCTGGTTTCCGTTATGCAGGACTTTGTTTTCTGACCTGCATAATGGAAACCAGATGGTTCTGTTATGCTTGCCCATAGACTTCTATTATGACAGATCAAAACGGAATAGGTGAGGTTCGGGTTCGCTCATCCCTAGTCCTTAGTTGTGATGAAAGCGTTTTACTATCTCTAGTTCCATCATTAGAGCAAACAGTTATGTGGCAACATGAAAAAGGTTCATCATTGTCTGGTAAAAGTGGCCCAACCGTTCCCTAGAATAACCCCAGAACATAAAATCAATCAGAAGAACTAATTCTAGTGGGTCCACTAGCACTGACTACAAGTATATATGAGACATGCATTTCTAACAGAACGTCTCAATTACACTGAAAGGCGCCGTAAAAAAAAACTAGACTTGTAAAAAGATCGAAACTTACTAAACATTATTCAATCCCGATAGTGTGCATTGAAATATTTACGCTCTGGATGAGGATAGTACTTAGTGCGACACAATTTAATTCATGAGATGCTATTGATTGTACACCTCATTTATCATTACCTTCATCTGTTCCAAGGGGATATGAATTCCGCTCGTAATAAATAAATGCCGCTTTGCTGTTCCTGCGAGCCAGGTGTTTGTCATGATTAGAATCTAACTTTCCCTTTAAAGTTATGCTGAAACCTACTGTAGTTACTTATGAGACCTGAGTATCCTTCAGTTACCCTTGCAAAAATCATAGCTGGCTATATGCACATATGTTGAATCGAAATAGTTTTCAAGCCTTAGTCCAGCCATAGACATACTATAAGATAGCTGCCGGTTGTATGCCGTTTTGGCCAACAGCTATCACTCCCTATCCCCTCATAGACTTGTCTGCTCAAACCAAGCAAGTATTTGTTCTCTGTAGGAAGCAGTGAAGGAAGCCACTGAAAGACTCCTCTCCCTATGCCCCCAATAATTAAAGGATCTAACAATTTGAATCCAACATGCCTGATCCTTATGGTCCCCAACCTCTGCCTCATTAGATGGTTGGCTGGTGGTTGACGTGTCTAATGTGTATGACGAGCTGTACTCTTGCCATAGATCTTAGATATCTTAGGGCGGGTTCGCATTGGCATTATTGAATTCCATTATAAGTTCCGTTATAACAGAGTTATAACAGAATATAACGGAATTCTAGGACGCCATGAAAACAAAAGCCTTTAAGAGGCAGGACTATTTTTTCCATCATGTATAACGGAACCAAACGGAACAGTTATTTGTGCCAATAGACATGTATTAGGACAGAGCAAAACGGAATGCCTCTTAAAAGCTTCCATTTTGCTTTCTTTCCTAGAATTCCGTTATATTCTGTTATAACTCTGTTATAACGGAACCAATAACGGAATTCAATAAGGCCGATGCAAACCCGCCTTGAATTATCAACTTCCCCTGTACACATGTACATCCGGGCGATCATCCATGTGCAGGGGCGGATTGGGAACTTAAATTGGCCCTGGAAAAAAACCTAAAAGTGGCCCATGTTGTAGGTGGGTTCAAACTGACAGAAGATTGGCCAAAACAAGTAGACGGGGACAACTAAAGTAGGTGGGGCCTGCAATACTGTAGTGCAGCGCAGAATATTGCCCCAGCAGAACCAAATACCACAGGACAGCACAAAATACTGCCATCCTCACTACAGTATTCAACTGTATCACCATCATGAGGACAGTAATACAGTTGAGTTTAGGAGGGCACCTGTGGCTGTTGAGCATCAGATCATTGTGTACCTGGCCTGCGGCCGTCAAGAGGGCTTGAGTGGCCCCTTGGGCATCCGCCCCTGTGTTCTGAATATGGAGAGAGGAGTAAGCCACTACCAGAGATCTCTGTCGGTGGCTTATCTCCTCTGAGAACAAATATATTGAGCATGCTGAAACCAAGCAGCCCGATCCCTCTTTCCCTGTTGTCAGAGGAAAGTTGAGACAACCCCATGCTCATTTCAGAAATCCCACTTGAAATTGGCAGGTTCGGCCAACATTAATTTGTATGGCCACCCTATGGATATCAATATGGCTTTGTTTACCTTTGCAGGATTTCATACTTTTTGGTGCAGTTTTTTTAGATGTTCTAATCATCTTTGATGGTGTTATAGCAAATGTTAGATCTTGTTCTATGTTCATAGCCGTATCCATCTATCAGGTTTCTGTTAAATAACCTCCATTTTCACTGGTCATACATGTCTATTCAGTTTCTAAGACTTAGGCCTCTTGCTGTCTGCAAACCGCACAAGATCCTAGCCATCTGCATGCCACCTTTTTTTTTTTACCCCTGTAGAAATGTCCTATTCTCGTCCGCAAAATGGACAAATACATTTTCTATTGTTTTGCCGGCCAACGGAAATGGAAAAATGGATGCGGACACAACATGGTACACTATTGCATCCTTAGTGGCTCCATTGAAATAAATGGATCAACATCCGATCCACAAAAAAATATGGTTGGGTGCACTAGGCCTAAAGAGGTAAATCAAAGGTTGTGGTGACTGCTTCTTGACCACAATGTTTCCTTAAGAGAAGAAGGTGCACAAAAAAGACAACACCACCACCAGGGTCTAATGTGCACGCTCACTGCCAATGAGGGACTGACTAAATTAAATGTTAGCTTTTATTATATTTCAGTTAAAAAGTAAAACAATAAATCTACCCCCACTCAAAAATATAAAAATTAAAAAAAAATATCTATACATATATAATCAAGGGATGCTAAGGGGCAGCCCTGACAAATGAAGGCTAGGTGCCAGCTCAGATACATTGAATGCTTCTAACATAAAAGGAGATACACTCACCGGCCACTTTATTAGGTACACCTGTCCAACTGCTCGTTAACACTTAATTTCTAATCAGCCAATCACATGGCGGCAACTCAGTGCATTTAGGCATGTAGACATGGTCAAGACAATCTCCTGCAGTTCAAACCGAGCATCAGTATGGGGAAGAAAGGTGATTTGAGTGCCTTTGAACGTGGCATGGTTGTTGGTGCCAGAAGGGCTGGTCTGAGTATTTCAGAAACTGCTGATCTACTGGGATTTTCACGCACAACCATCTCTAGGGTTTACAGAGAATGGTCCAAAAAAGAAAAAACATCCAGTGAGCGGCAGTTCTGTGGGCGGAAATGCCTTGTTGATGCCAGAGGTCAGAGGAGAATGGGCAGACTGGTTCGAGCTGATAGAAAGGCAACAGTGACTCAAATTGCCACCTGTTACAACCAAGGTAGGCAGAAGAGCATCTCTGAACGCACAGTACGTCGAACTTTGAGGCAGATGGGCTACAGCAGCAGAAGACCACACCGGGTGCCACTCCTTTCAGCTAAGAACAGGAAACTGAGGCTACAATTTGCACAAGCTCATCGAAATTGGACAGTAGAAGATTGGAAAAACGTTGCCTGGTCTGATGAGTCTCGATTTCTGCTGCGACATTCGGATGGTAGGGTCAGAATTTGGCGTCAACAACATGAAAGCATGGATCCATCCTGCCTTGTATCAACGGTTCAAGCTGGTGGTGGTGGTGTCATGGTGTGGGGAATATTTTCTTGGCACTCTTTGGGCCCCTTGGTACCAATTGAGCATCGTTGCAACGCCACAGCCTACCTGAGTATTGTTGCTGACCATGTCCATCCCTTTATGACCACAATGTACCCAACATCTGATGGCTACTTTCAGCAGGATAATGCGCCATGTCATAAAGCTGGAATCATCTCAGACTGGTTTCTTGAACATGACAATGAGTTCACTGTACTCAAATGGCCTCCACAGTCACCAGATCTCAATCCAATAGAGCATCTTTGGGATGTGGTGGAACGGGAGATTCGCATCATGGATGTGCAGCCGACAAATCTGCGGCAACTGTGTGATGCCATCATGTCAATATGGACCAAAATCTCTGAGGAATGCTTCCAGCACCTTGTTGAATCTATGCCACGAAGAATTGAGGCAGTTCTGAAGGCAAAAGGGGGTCCAACCCGTTACTAGCATGGTGTACCTAATAAAGTGGCCGGTGAGTGTATAACACCTTCATAATACACCTAGAATTTTTTGGAACCAAACATTGCAGTCCTAGTGGATGTGAGTGAATTTGATGATAATTTGATGACAGAACGCAAGGGTTTCCGTTATTTTATGTGTTCTCATGTACCATGTAGGATACCTGAGATGTTGGACCACAGAGGGTTGTAATTCCTATATTGATGTGATTTAGATATTTTTTCACCAAGGGTAATTAGGAAAGCTTAACTACAGTGATTAGATTTACTTGTTTGATGTGGACGTCAATCATCTTGAGATCTGTTTTAAACTAATTGAGAACTAATACAAAAGATCTTACCTGAAATGCTGCCTTTTATTAGCTAATTAAATGGAAAACACGATCAAAACATGTTCAATTTCTTCATCATCAACCATGACTGTAATTTGTGGCCAGGTGGAAAAGGAAAAACGTATAGTGGAAATATCTGAAGATCTGAGACTTCAGCTTTCCTATACCTCATGAAAGCTATTTGACAAGAACCCTGCAACCTTTGTTGGAAGAACACAAGTAGGTGGTGGTGTTACGGTCTGGGGAATATTTTTGTGGCATTCTCTGGGCCCACACATCCATGTGGAAGACACCGTCAACCGATTTGTGTATGCATCCATCATGGAAGATCACATACACCCATACATGCCAGTTGCCTTCATTGGAGTGGATGGACTCTTCAAGAAAGGCAATGCGACATGTCGCACAGCTATAAATGTCTGATATTGGTTGGAAGAGCATGACCAAGACTTCAAAGTGCTACCCTGGCCCCCTAATTACCACAGCCCGTCTAGCTGCTGTCTGTGGTCCACACGGAGCTTACTCTGGATATTAGCTGGTGGTCATAATAATATGACTCGACAGTGTAATACCACACACAACATAGATGATTCTGCTGTAAGCGTACAATAAAAGAGGACTGTGCTTTGCTTGGTTACATTTCCTAAAAAACAATGTGAGGATATAATCAATATAACATTTAGAAAAGGGCTAATGACATGGCCGACATTTGGACAATTGATCCAAATAAAAATGAACTTGTAGGATTAATGATTGCTTACTACATACTTATTTCTCTTTTTCTACCAAGATCAATTTTCCAAATATTCGGAAATGACCTACAGAGAGATCCAATAAAACATTATTGCCCAGGCATCATTTAAAATTCTTATATATCAAGAATTTTTTTTTATACTACAAGGAGATTAGATTTCAAGGATGGCTGACCCCAAACAGCCATGAGCAAAATTGACTATTGACTATAGGAATTGAGAAGAGACACATTTCAGTGTACAAGACACTTTGAGGGTGAATTTATTAAGACTGGTGCTTCATAAGTAGCTCTTAATCTGAAGTGCGCTGAAGTAGGATGTGGAAAAATGTACCCCAGAGGCACACTGTGGGGTGTCCATTCACCAGAAAAACAAATTCATGAGCAGGTGTAGGTTGGAGCGAATTGAATCCAATAAAGTGGAATTTCATCTGAATTTCAGGATAACTTTGATTCACCGCAAAGCCAACTTGCTTCCTTGTGCTTCATAGTAGCAAATCAATTTAACCAGAAATAGTTTAAAAACCAAAAGTATCATACTTACCTCCTCCATTGGCTCCCAATGGGCCAGCAGCTGCCATCTTGATTGAAGATCTCTACAACATCACTACACCAGCCGGCGCTACGACGTCACCTTGGGACGCGCAATATTTTGCAACAGATCTTCAAGCAAGATGGAGGCTGCCAGCCCGTCATGAGCACATGGAGGTGGTAAGTATGATTTATTTATTTATTTATTTTCTGTTAGGTTACTTTCACACCAACATTTTCTCTTTCCGGTATTCAGATGAGTCATAGGGTCTCAATAGTGGGGGAAAACGCTTCAGTTTTATCCCCATTCATTGTCAATGAGGACAAAACTGAACTGAAGGGAACGGAATGCTCCAAAAAGCATGATGCACACAAAAGCGAAGCAGGCAACGTTTTGAGTGCGTCCTGCGAGCGGAGCAAGATGGATCCGTCATGACACCCAATGTAAATGAATGGAGGCGGATCCTTTTTATGTGACACAAAAGAAAACGGACCTGCCGACCATTGACTTTCAGTGGAGTTCATGATGGATCCGTCTTGGCTATGTTAAAAATAATACAACCAGATCCGTCCATAACAGTAGCATTATTATGATGTAAGCATTTTTGCTGATCCATGACAGATCCAGCAAAAATTCTAGTGTGAAAGAAGCCTTAATTTTACACTGTTTTTACTCTCAAATGCCGTGATGATGTATGAACGCGGCATCTGAGGGGTACAATGATGGGGAGCAGCACTATCACGAATAAACATACTACATCTAATGTAAGGTTAGCTATAATGTCTTCTGATTTCAACACAGGAAAAAATTGCTCTTTAAAAAACATCCAGATCAATTGTACAGATCTGAAACAAAACTCTACATCTTTAAGCAAGTTGATGAATTAGGAGTTTGTCAACTTGACATACATTAAATTAAACAAGGAATGTCAAAGAAGGACGCTGAAACTATGGTTGTAAACAGAATCTGTCTGACAGATATCCTCTGGTCACCAGCTCTGGGCATATGTTTACTATGCTCCATTTCATTCCACTTCTGACATATAGGACAGGAAAGTGAAAGGCTTGAGTAGACAATGTACACAAAAACAAGCAATGTTTTCCAAGTTTCAAGTGATATTTTTGTCTGAATTAAATGTAATATGTTGAAAATGCCACCAAAATTTCGAGAAATTGAGAAGAACATCGACTGTATGAAGCAAATGTCTTGAGAGAGAAAAGTCAACTAATGTTAATGTATTGTAAGCTCTCTCAACAAGGGGTCAATAGTTTATTAAAAAGTAACTTTTATTCCAGTACTCCAATAGAAAAAATGCTCACAGTAGTCTTCAATTAATTTCAACATGTCCTGTCCTATGGGAAGGACTATAATAAACACAATACATCCAACATTGAGCAGGATACTCAGTGGTATCTCTCCACGTTGTGAGATAGAAATATAACCGAATAGTCTAACCTCATCTATTTTTTATGGAATAACAGCTGGGACCTGCCAGTTAGTGAGTCTGTAGCACCGTGGCGATGATCATAGACATCCCACACCAGTTACAGAAGTTATGTACTGTATGCAGGGCTGGATTAAGGTTGGTGGAGGCCCCGGGCGACAAGATGTTTCGGGCCCAAAGCTCCGCCCTCTACCCAAAGCTCCGCCCTCCACCATTTTATTCCCCTTTTAAATCTCCCTTTGCTCACAAACCTCAGCTTTTAAACACAACATGATACTGTATACTATATACATTATACTGTATACTACACAGCATGGTGTATGGATTATACTGTATACTGTACTTCATACACCATGCCGGACAATATAACCCCTGCGCCATGCTTACAATATACAGTATAACTCCTACACAGTATAGAGGTATACTGTATATTGTGCGACAGTTATGTTATGTGTGTATAACAAACATACTCGCACATGAAAACTTAGTTACTTGGCTTGGCCCTTGGGAAACTTGGACGCCACTTCAACATTTTGGAGGGGGCTGGGGGCCTTGATCTAAAAAGATCCCCTCCCTTCTTCTGTTCCCCTCTTTTGCCGGACTGCACATGTTCTCCTCTTCCAGTAGCAGCAGCGTGGCATAAGGAAGGAGGCGCTGCACAGGAATATCCTGACACTGCATACCGTCAGGACGTTTAGGGGAACTATGGGCAGTATGGTGGGTACCTGTTGCAAGTTCTAGGGCCACCCACCTAGGGTTGGGCAATATCAAAAATATTCAGGTGGAGACAGACACAAGGAGACGTTATACTGTATGGGGGCCACAAGGAGACGTTATACTGTATGGGGGCAGCCACAAGGAGACGTTATACTGTATGGGGGCAGCCACAAGGAGACGTTATACTGTATGGGGGCAGCCACAAGGAGACGTTATACTGTATGGGGACAGCCACAAGGAGACGTTATACTGTATGGGGGCAGCCACAAGGAGACGTTATACTGTATGGGGGCAGCCACAAGGAGACATTATACTGTATGGGGGCAGCCACAAGGAGACGTTATACTGTATGGGGGCCACAAGGAGACATTATACTGTATGGGGGCAGCCACAAGGAGACGTTATACTGTATGGTGCGGCCACAAGGAGATGTCATATACTGTATGGGGACAGCCACAAGGAGACGTTATACTGTATGGGGGCAGCCACAAGGAGACGTTATACTGTATGGGGGCAGCCACAAGGAGACGTTATACTGTATGGGGGCAGCCACAAGGAGACGTTATACTGTATGGGGACAGCCACAAGGAGACGTTATACTGTATGGGGGCAGCCACAAGGAGACGTTATACTGTATGGGGGCAGCCACAAGGAGACGTTATACTGTATGGGGACAGCCACAAGGAGACGTTATACCGTACGGGGGCAGCCACAAGGAGACGTTATACTGTACGGGGGCCACAAGGAGACGTTATACTGTACGGGGGCCACAAGGAGACGTTATACTGTACGGGGGCCACAAGGAGACGTTATACTGTACGGGGGCCACAAGGAGACGTTATACTGTATGGGGGCCACAAGGAGACGTTATACTGTATGGGGCACAAGGAGACGTATACTGTAGGGGCCACAAGGAGACGTTTGGGCCAATTACTGTATGGGGCCAGCCACAAGGAGACGTTATACTGTATGGGGGCCACAAGGAGGTGTCATATACTGTATGGTGCGGCCACAAGGAGACGTTATACTGTATGGGGGCCACAAGGAGACGTTATATACTGTATGGGGGCCACAAGGAGACATTATACTGTATGGGGGCCACAAGGAGACGTCATACTGTATGGTGCGGCCACAAGGAGACGTTAAATACTGTATGGGGGCCACAAGGAGACGTTAAATACTGTATGGGGGCCACAAGGAGACATTATATACTGTATGGGGGCCACAAGGAGACGTTATATACTGTATGGGGGCCACAAGGAGGTGTCATATACTGTATGGGGGCCACAAGGAGACGTTATATACTGTATGGGGGCCACAAGGAGACATTATACTGTATGGGGGCCACAAGGAGACGTCATACTGTATGGTGCGGCCACAAGGAGACGTTATATACTGTATGGGGGCCACAAGGAGATGTCATATACTGTATGGGGGCCACAAGGAGACGTTATACTGTATGGGGGCAGCCACGAGGAGACGTTATATACTGTATGGAGCAGCCACAAGGAGATGTCATATACTGTATGGTGTGGCCACAAGGAGACGTTATATACTGTATGGGGGCCACAAGGAGACGTCATACTGTATGGTGCGGCCACAAGGAGACATTATACTGTATGGGGGCCACAAGGAGACATTATACTGTATGGGGGCAGCCACGAGGAGACGTTATATACTGTATGGAGCAGCCACAAGGAGATGTCATATACTGTATGGTGTGGCCACAAGGAGACGTTATATACTGTATGGGGGCCACAAGGAGACGTCATACTGTATGGTGCGGCCACAAGGAGACATTATACTGTATGGGGGCCCACAAGGAGACATTATATACTGTATGGGGGCCACAAGGAGATGTCATATACTGTATGGTGTGGCCACAAGGAGACGTCATATACTGTATGGGGGCCACAAGGAGACGTCATACTGTATGGTGCGGCCACAAGGAGACGTTATATACTGTATGGGGGCCACAAGGAGACATTATACTGTATGGAGGCCACAAGGAGACGTTATATACTGTATGGGGGCCACAAGGAGACGTCATACTGTATGGTGCAGCCACAAGGAGACGTTATATACTGTATGGGGGCCACAAGGAGACGCCATACTGTATGGTGCAGCCACAAGGAGACGTCATATACTGTATGGTGCGGCCACAAGGAGACGTCATATACTGTATGGTGCGGCCACAAGGAGACGTCATATACTGTATGGGGGCCACAAGGAGACGTCATATACTGTATGGGGGCCACAAGGAGACGTCATATACTGTATAGGGGCCACAAGGGGACGTCATATACTGTATGGGGGCCACAAGGGGACGTCATATACTGTATGGGGGCCACAAGGGGACATTATACTGTATGGGGGCCACAAGGAGACGTTATATACTGTATGGGGGCCACAGGGAGACGTCATATACTGTATGGTGCAGCCACAAGGAGACGTCATACTGTATGGTGCGGCCACAAGGAGACGTTATATACTGTATGGGGGCCACAAGGAGACGTTATACTGTATGGGGGGCCACAAGGAGACATCATATACTGTATGGGGGCCACAAGGAGACGTCATATACTGTATGGGGCCACAAGGAGACATTATACTGTATGTGGGCAGCCACACCGACCTGGGTCCCTTCTATTCTGTGTTCAAACTTCAGAGTGTCCTCTCTCTGACTCCTCGGCGTCCTTGCAGTTGCAGGCCAAACTCTGTACTCTAGTGCAGTGGAGAGACTTTTCCCGCCTAACTCTCCCGCCTCGCCTCCGCGGCCGCCTGTATCCGATTCGGAAGTAGTCGGTGGGCGGAGCCATGAATAGGGGGAGGCGAGCTAGGAGGAGCCGTGGACTGCCGCTGCCGGAAGTAAATATGGTTACAGACGGTCAGCAGGAGCAGCGCAGCGCAGCAGAAATGTGAGTTCGGGCTGCGGCGATGATCGGGCCTGCAGTGGCCCTGAGCGGAGCCGGAGTCACAAAGTAAGCTGCGTGGGCGGCGCACACCCGCGCAGCTTACAGGGTCAGGGAACAGTGCCGGCCTGGCCCTGCTGCAGCAGCATTGAGCGCCGCTTTGCAGCTGGTGGTGGGGGCCCCTATGTGGTGGGGGCCCCGGGGCTCTCGCCCCGAATGCCCTCCCTTTAATCCGGCCCTGACTGTATGTCTAGTTTATCTTGGGGTATTTTGTACCTACACACCCTAACAACTTTACTTTGCCCTCTGAGTTACTTTTCACCCCCTGAGGAGCTGGTCCATAACATGCATATTAGGAATGATTGGTTTAGGGCAATATGGGTCTTTCCTTGAGTGGGGTCAGGTTTTGGATGGTGTTGCCTTTGTCAGGGCGGGTACTGTGTAAAAAATTAAATAGGGCCAGTGCAGGACCCCAGATAAGCGCTCAAAAGGTACATTTATCATCCTCGGTGTTATGCTCCTTGCAGAGACTACATCTTCGCACCCATTGGTTATTCCATTAAAAAAGATACATTAGGACTAATCAGTTATGTTCCTATCTTGCAAGGTGGAGAGATTCCACTGAGTACCCTGCTTAATGTTGGATGGAGTTGATTTCTTATAGTCTTTCCCATGTGGACAGGACATGTTAAAATTAATTGAAGACTTTTTTGGGAAAAAAAGTTAACTTTTAACAAGCCTTTTACCTCTTGTCGACAGAACATGGACTGTTGATAGCAGATGAAGTATACAACATAGCAGAAGATATTCAAATATTGATTAGGCCAAGCATGCTGGTGATTCTAGAGAGGGACATAAGCAGGATCCTTACCCCTCTGGTATGGGTGAATATTGGAAAATGCCTCTGGTGTTAGGCACTGTTGGTGTACAACTCGTGAAGTAGCCATCATCCCATCATATTTGTTTTTCACCTCCTTTCAGAAAACAGACGTAAGCGCCAACATCCTAAACTCTACCAGACAGCTGGCTCAGATCCTGGGGACCCATGGAAACCCCCCAAAAAAGAACAACATTTGTAGACCTAATGATTTTAAATTTAGTTGAAAGATAGTTTGTCCTTCACCACTGGTCATCCCAAAAATGGTCACCAAGGGAGAATCTTCTTCGACCTAATTAACTTCAGTTATATTATAGGTCAACATTTGAAAGTTGAGGAATGGCCACATGGTCAGGTTTCCTAATGCACTTTTGGAAGCCAATATCAGGAGTGGATCATAAAAGGAGAGAAAGTATAAAGGACAGATACGACTTCTCTTGGTTTTAGCTTCGTAAACTGTTACAAGAACAGTGGTGTACATAGAGAAGTAAGGGCCCATAACAAGGATCAAACCAGAACCCCCACACAGGACAGAACGGTTTCCACCTAAACCCCTTTCAATGATCCTTGGGCCATTTTTCCTCTGCCTCATTTGCTAAAAGTTGTTCCTTTAGAGCGAAGAGTCCTTACCAACTTTTCATCCCAAGTAGAAGAGGAAATGATCCCAACTGGGCTCCCTTTTGCCCTGGGCCCCATAGCAGTCGCATGGTCTGCCACTATGGTAGTTATGCCCCTGCACTGGAAAAAGTTAAAAGAGTGATTATCATGATTTACTATCTTTGTGACCTACAAGCGAATTCACTGATCGTGGGTCTTATTGACATATCCATCCATGTCAAACAGATTTACCTAATTTAACAGATGAATTGAATAGCTGAAAGTGCAGTAACTGCTCAAATATAGACATTTTTGTAAAGACAGCTCTTTAAAAAAAAATACTACAAAAACAAGTGGCACATCAACATAGAAAATAGTAGAGCTGGGGGCTTCCCTCCGCCTTGGACTCTGTACAGCTTTTTGGATGCATTACAATAATTACTGCTTTTCTGATTCTCAAGGTGAACATGTTTAATTTGGTTTATCTGTTCTTTACCTTTAATTTTGAAAATCTCTGCGGGTTTCGAGGAACACACAGCTGGAAACAGCAGATAAACAGATGCATTTATGATCAAGACCAAAGAGGCTCTCAGATGTTCTCTAAAATGTGAAGAAAACACTGTACGCTGAGTCACATCCACAGTGATGGGATTAGGAGAAATAGCCTTTAGGGAGGCAGGTTCCAAATGGTGCCAGGGACCGGGGATTATAACAAAAAAACTGTGACATTATGAAAATACCTTGGAGTGAGGCTTTTGGGTCGATGAGTGCTGCTTGCCAGTTCTAAAGAATGCGGCTCATTAAAATGAATAGGGTAATCTAGAACCGAAATATTTGCTGGAATAAGTTATTTCACTTGTAGCTGATTAGCTGTAATTCAGAGCGCAGTTCAGTTGGCAATGCAAACAAATATTCCTGGGCTGCTGAAAATAGTCTGATATGCCCAATGCTCGGCTTCCTGCCTGGCTCACAATTTCAGGCAGACAGCAAATGTGCTACTCTATGCAGAGTAATTCGCCTCTGTATAAATCAAGGTCAGTGCCTTTTACAATGCATTTTAGTTTTGTTCTTGTCATGAAATGGGTACTTTAAAACATTATTCAAGGCAGCAAGGAAAACAGATACTAAGAAAATGAAAAATTGATGGATGAATAGGGCAGCCACAATGGAGCTTTCCTGTATATATTATATAGTGGCGGGAATGATACATTGTATTGTTAGGTCAGTGAGTGCATGTTGTTTTATTATGATTTCATTTTTGGCCCAAGGTTAGCACTTAGCCTCATTTGTCTTAAATAAGCTTTTTTCTTAATTATTGGGAAATGGTGTCCGCCATTGGAAACTTAATATTAACTTTTGCCTTTTATAGCCACTTTGTGTTAGAATTTGCGGGAGTATCTGACCGCGAGTGTTCAATTTCCCTACCCTAGGGGGAATGAAGCATTACATGGTGCCCATGAAAGTCAACTGGTTGTGTGTGAAATATATAAACATGGTCGGGTACATTTATTAAGACAGGCGTATTGTAATGGCACGCCCCCTTTTCCCGCCACTTCGGAAAAGAGGCATAATGGGGGAAATGTCACACATTGCTTTGGCAACCAATGGCATGCAACAAAATGTACAACCTATTTAAACCACAAAAGTGGCGTAAGTAGGTTTGTAAATGTCTCCCCATGAGTCCTCCAAAGACAGAGCAGCCATAAATATGAGGTCACGTGGAAGAAATGAGGAAGATCTCCTAATGAGAAACAACTACTGGGTCATTTTGGGGCCCTACAGCACCAAGAAATCCCAGTTATTAAACACAAAATTAAAGGGATTGCCCTGCTTAGAAAACACATATTCATCTAACCAGTGAGGGAAATCTAAGTTTTTAGAGGAGGATCACTTGTTCAGAATTGTCATCTCTTGTCCACAGTGGTGAAAAGTTATCAAGTGTCTCTCTCTTTAGAGGACCTGTCCTGTCCTGCAATATGCAGAGAACCCATTAAAAAAGTTGTCCCATTACAAAAACCTATCCCCTATTCACTGACACGGGCAACAGCAGTTTGACCTCCAACGACGAGACCTGTGGATAGAGGATGAGTTATCTTGGGATAAACCCTTAAATTTCTTAAATTTCTAATGTGTATTATATAATGCTTTCTACCTGACCCCTCACCCATGGTGGTAAAGCAGGCAAATTAAATACTTAGCAGAATACATTTTAGCAGTGTTTACTTGCTTTTTTTATTTTGGATACTTTTTGAGTATGGAATAAAACCTATGTTTTTAACAATGCCTATCAGTCTGCATCTACCTCTATATTCCATCTAGTGATCTGTCTCCTTGGAGCCACTTGCAGCACGGTGTGCATCTCTTGGGAGAGTCATTTATCTCATCTGGGCTCAGCTGAGAGCCCACGACCCCCCGCTAGTGTGGACAGCAGTGACTGTGGTGAAAGACATCTGCTCTCCACCAGGAGCTATGATCCTCCACTAGTGTGGACAGCAGTGATTGTGGTGAGAGACATCTGCATTGACGGCGTGTGGAGTTTATGGAATAACTATGAGGAGATACAAGACTGCATAGAAGGCCTCTCTATCCTATATTCCCTTTGAGGTAGCGGTGCGTCTATGAGGTCCGTGCCTTATTTTTGGATGAAATTTTATAGAGATGGTGATATGTGCGTCTTTATTGGTATAGTGTGAATAGGAGCTTCTGGACTTGCTTCTGGTTTCTTGGTTTCTCTGTGCTCCGTTTTATCTATGTAGTTAGATGCCTAACTACATTTATCCGCAACCTTCGGCACTCTAGCTCTTGTGAAACTACAACCCCCAGCATGCTTTTTTCACTTCTGTGGGAGTTCAGAGAACAACCAGGCAAGTGTGCATGATGGGAGATGTAGTTTCACAACACCTGGCGTGCCGCAGGTTGCTGACCCTTGTTCTAGTATTTCTCACAGATTACAGTTAACACCTATAGGTCCCAGCAGGAGGACACTTTGTGATCAGCTATTGTCTAACCAGTAGGGATTACAGAAAGTGGAAAACTCCTTTAAGAATAATCATACATTTTAATACCATACACTAGGTTGAGTAAGGCAGTCATGTTGCCTTTGTCAGCATAATTGTGGCTTATCAATAGGAGACCCTCATTTGGTATCACCGTTCAGACCTTCAGTTTCTTAAAAGGTGAGGGTCATCAAGTTGTGCTCGGCAAGAATATCTCTTTAATCTACACATTTTATTTGAATATTTGCATCTGTCTCTTTAAATATTCATATGTTACAACTTCCAGAGTAAGTTATTCCACCTCACCGAACACAACGAGATTCTCCTTTTAAACAATTTCACTTTCCTTTTGTCAGATGTAGAAACTTTTTTTTCAACTTTCTTTTATAGGTTTAAGAATGCAAATAAGCTTCATCCTACTTTTAAAAATGTTTGATCAACAATGCTCAGAAACCAACTGTTGTGTCAGCTCAGAACACCAAAAAAATGTAAAAAGGCTGAATAGAAATGAGAGGGAAATGGCAGAGTTCTGACAAGTTACACTAACACCCTGTAAGTCTAGATTTTTTTTCACACCATCTTTCTCTCTAGCATTTGAAGCTCATGCTGCTACACCAGTAACACAAGCTGTTACCTAAAAGTGCCTTTAAAGTCATCAATCAAACTCTCAGCCTGGCTTTTTGCTGCATGTAGAGTACAAAGGCTAAGCCTCTGAGCCCAGGACTTTCTGAAGAACATTTCCTTTTTACCCATGCCTTCTCCTATGGTTCACAAGGAATTCATAATTGTACAACTCTATAGACAAAAATGAGAATACCGCCTACAACATAACATGTACATTTGTCTTCATGCTACTCATCTTACCTAGTCCACACAAATGCATGCTACTCCTGCCGATGGACATGCCCAGTTACTGGCTTAACTGGCACCCAATGATAACATCAGATCATGTTGGACTATTCATCTGCATCACTTTGCCTGGTGAATGAGGTTCATGATGATTCTTTGCTCCTGTTGCTGTACATTTGATGTTGATTTTGACTCTTACTTTGACCCTGACTTTGATCTTGGCCCTTGCACCTTGGATATTGCTCCTGTCTTGATATTTGAATACTTTGCCTGGTACCTGTTGTTCTACTCTTGAACCTGATCCTTGACTCCATTCCTGAGTATTCACCAACCTCACTCTATGGTCTGTTGCATCCTTACTGCTCTCATAGTGATGACCAGAGATGAGCGAAGTTCTCAAAAATTTGTCTGTTTCACCAAATATTAGAAAGAAATTTGCTTTCATTGTGAGTAGCGGGTGCAATGATGGAGAACGGCAATTTCGCTGCTCCCTGTCATTGAACCCCTCAAATGCTGTCAGGAGTTATTCTGTTAAAAAATACTCACCTTATCCATTTGATCGAGAAGAATCCGGCACAGCCAGCTTGACTGAAGATCTAGCGCGAAATCTTGCGCGGGGTGTGATGACATCATCAAGCTGGCTGGTGTGATGTCATACATCACTGCACGTGAGATTTCACGCGGGATCTTCAATTAAGATGGCTGTCGAGGACTCTTCGCGCCCAAATGGATGAGGTGAGTATGAATTTTTTATATCATCATATTAGCGAAAATTGATTCTTTACCATGAAGCACAAGGAAAGGTGGTGAATCAAATTTTTCCTGAAATTCAGATCGAAGTCCACTTGAACTTTGATTTGCTTAACACTAGTGATGACCCTTAGCTCCATTCCTGACTACACTACTGCTTCATCAGCGCTTCTACTATCAATTGGTTACTATTCTGTGGACCTTGGGAAAGTGCACACCTCCATGAGGGTATATTCATTACTCATCATTTGTGGCTGAGTGAATCCACATTAAAGGGCGTTTCCACTTAAAGGATTTCTTAAGAATCCTGAGACTTTCTGTGACTGCTATTACTACCAGTGTAGGGTCACACAATTTAAATACAGGAGAAATAGACAATGCAGCATCCACTGGCAGTCATGCTGTATTATTCAAATATATTGTCAAATAATTGAGATTTAACCTCATAACACCCCGGAATTCACCAATGACTATAGTGTCCACTCATTAAAGTGTGGAGGTGGCCAACAAGGCTGAAACTCCCATTGTTGTTTCACATTGACATCTTGCAGAGAATATGCAATGCTACAATTAATCAAGTAGAAGAACTTAAGACTAGTGATGATCGAGCACCCCAATGCTTGGGTGCTCTGGCCGAACACTAGGTGGTGCTCGAGTGCTCGGCCAAGCACCCGAGTACAATGGAAGTCAATGGGAGAAGACAGGTCACCCCCTGCTCTGCAGAGGGGAGGGTGTCTGGTCCATAGGGAAACGTGAGAAAATGTTAGAAACACCACTGAAATGGTTAGAGAACAGCATGGGGAGGATGTCTGGATGCATCTTGGACACCAAAGTCGCTGATATTAACGATGATGTCCGACTATTACGCCACTTTTACGAAATGACTATAATACCCCCAAAAACCGAAGATAACATTGATTTTAGAGGAAATATTGTTAGGAAAAACATATTTACTTGTACGTAAAGCACAAGTGCTGCCAAAAATTATAAGGAAGAGGCACTCCGATACAACCGGTAGATCACATAAAGGAGGGCCTCATTCACATTGTGGTACAATTGTTCATGACGTGGGACTCCTACACTCATAAAGCCTATGCACAAAGGGAAAGGGCTGCCAAAAATTACAAGGAACAGGCACTCCAATACCCCCTTTATTACACATAAAGGAGTGCATCAGACATACCCTTGAAAAATTTGGTTTGATGGCCTGCTGCTGACACTCCAAAACAATAGGGGTGATGTGCTGCTGCTGAACTGACCGTGTAAAACATTATAGGTGACATGCAGCAGAGCTGACCGTGTAAAACATTATGGTTGACATGCAGCATAGCTGACCGTGTAAAACATTATGGGTGACATGCAGCAGAGCTGACCGTGTAAAAATTTATGGGTGACATGCAGCAGAGCTGACCATCTAAAACATTATGGTTGATGGCCTGCTGGTGAGCTGACCGTCTAAAAAATTATGGTGCAGGGCCAGCTGGTGAGCTGACCATGTTAAATATTATGGCTCCAGCCCAGCTGGTGAGCTGATCGTCTAAAAAATTATGGTGCGGCTGGTGAACTTTGAGGGCAGCCTAAGCAGTTTCATATGATGGAGGATGAGGAGGAAGAGGACGAGAAGAGGAAGGGGTACATGGTAAACAGTGTATTCAATACACCATAAAAGCCACATTTAAGGTTCCTTCATGTTAAGCCGCTTTCCTCTGGTGGAGTAGAGAAGTCAGGGGCAATCCAGGCCTTGTTCATTTTGATAAGCGTCAACCTGTCAGCATTGTCAATTGACAGGCGGATGCGCTTATCAGTAATTATGCCCCCAGCGGCACTAAATACCGGCTCAGACAAAACGCTGGCGGCAGGGCAGGCCAGCACCTCCAAGGTGTAGAGCGCCAGTTCGTGACACATGTCCAGCTTAGACATCCAATAATTATACGGCACAGAGGGATCGCTCAGGACGTTGACACGGTCAGCTAGGTACTCCTTTACCATCTTCCAAGACTTTTCCCTCCTTGTCACACTAGGCCACTCTTCAGGGTGAGGGTGTTGGCGGGGTGTCATAAAACTGTCCCAGGCCTTGGAGAGTGTCGCCTTGCCTTTGTTGGAACTGCTGTGTGTTCCCCTCGTCTCCCCTCCTCGGGTGGCCAAGGACTACGGACTCTGCCGCCAGCGTTGTCAGATGGAAATTTTTGGAGCAATTTTTCGACAAGGGCCTTTTGGTATTGCAACATTTTACTTGTCCTCTCCACCACAGGAATGAGAGATGAGAAGTTCTCTTTGTAGCGGGGGTCGAGAAGGGTGAACAACCAGTAATCGGTGTTGGCTAATTTGCGTATAATGCGAGGGTCACGGGATAGGCAGCACAGCATGAAGTCATCCATGTGTGCCAGAGTCCCAACAGACAAGGCTTCGCTCTCCCCAGCAGGATGATGACTCTCAATATCCTCCTCATCTTCTTCCTCCTCTTCGCCCCATCCATGCCGAAGAGATGGTGTAAACCTGCTATGGCTACCCTGTGTAGCGGTGGCAACCATCTCTTGCTCTTCCTCCTCCTCGTCCTCCTCCTCCAATTCGCGCTGAGAAGATAAACTGAGGGTGGTCTGGCTATCACCCTGTGTCGGGTCTTCCCCCATTTCCACCTCTTCCACACGCAGAGCCACGGCCTTTATTGTGAGCAGTGAGCTGTTTAGTAGACACAGAAGTGGTATGGTTATGCTGATAATTGCATTATCACCGCTCACCATCTGTGTAGATTCATCAAAGTTGATTAACACCTCACAGAGGTCAGACATCAATGCCCACTCGTCGCTTATGAAGAGCGGAAGCTGACTAGAAAGGCACCGACCGTGTTTCAGCTGGTATTCTACTACTGCCCTCTGCTGCTCACAAAGCCTGCCTAACATGTGGAAGGTAGAATTCCAGCGCATGCTCAGGTCGCACAGCAGTCGGTGAGCTGGCAACCGTAAGCGTTGCTGCAGCGTTGCCAGGCCGGCTGAAGCTGTAGGCGACTTGCGGAAATGGGCACACAGGCGGCGCACCTTCACCAGTAGCTGAGGCAAATTGGGGTAGGTTTTCAGAAACCGCTGAACCACTAAATTGAAGACATGGGCCAGGCATGGTATGTGCATGAGGTTGGCCAGCTCCAAACCCGCCACCAAGTTGCGGCCATTATCAGATACACCCATGCCTGGCTGAAGTAGTAGAAGGGTGTGCTAGGCGGATGCATGCACTAGATTTGGACACTTTTACTTGGCGCAACAAAACGACCATACAGGATCAAAATGAATGTTCTATTTATTGTTTGACAAAGGACAACGCGTTTCAGAGCAACAGGGGCTCCTTTTTCAAGTCTTGTCAGCGCGGGAGGCCAGGAACGCCAAGAACGTTAATACCCATCTCCCCCCCTTTTTTTGTGTTGCCTTGTAATGCCTGGCTGAAGGCTGACTAGCGAGAGCCACAGCTCAGTCTGCTCCCTTATGCCCTGCCACAGCTCTGCGGCGGTGTGCTGTGCTTTGTCACCTAGGCAAATAAGCTTCAGCAGGGCCTGTTGCCGCTTCCGGACAGCTGTGCTACACTGCTTTCAGCTACTGACAGAAGTCTGACTGATGCTGCAAGATGGCAATTCTGCATGGGAAGTGGAGGAGGAGGTGGAGAAAGAAAAAGAGGGGTTGCAGACGCTACTGTAGGTGGTGGCGGAAATCCGGATTGAAGTAGGGCCCGCAATCCTGGGAGTGGGTAGCCCCTGTGCCATCCCAGGGTACGACTCACTCCCAGGCTCCACAACATTCACCCAGTGTGCTGTCAGGGAAATGTAGCGTCCCTGGCCAGAAGCGCTTGTCCATGTGTCAGTTGTTAAGTGGACCTTGCCAGTAACTGCGTTGGTCAGGCACGGGTTATGTTTCTGGACACATGCTGGTGTAAGGCGGGGACGGCACACCGGGAAAAATAGTCGCGGCTGGGGACTGCGGAACAAGGAACAGCCGCCGCCATCAGGCTGCGAAAAGCCTCGGTGTCCACCAGCCTAAACAGCAACATTGCAACATTTCCAGGGCCAGCAATTTAGAAAGTTGCGCGTTTAGAGCTATGGCCTGTGGGTGGGTGGCAGGGTATTTGCACTTGCGTTCAAATGCCTGGGGTAAGGACATTTGAACGCTGCGCTGGGACACTGTAGTGGACTTGCTGCCTGATGGTTCTTATGACGGTCCAGGTGCAGGGCGGGAGGCATCTGGGCCTGCGTCTTGGACAGCAGGTGACAGAGGGGAAGAGGAGGCAGTGGTGTGACCTGCAGACACAGAGCGTGGACCCAGGCGTTCGGCCCACCTTTTAGGGTGCTTTGCTGACATGTGGCGGATCATGCTGGTGGTGGTCAGGTTGCTGGTGTTTACGCCCCTGCTCATCTTGGTACGGCACAGGTTACAAATTACAATCCGTTTATTGTCAGCACTTCCCTCAAAAAAACGCCAAACTGCAGAACACCTAACTCTTGGCAAGGGAGCTTGCCGCAAGGGGCTTCTCCGGGAAACGTTTGCGGGCCTGGTTGGCGTGGCCTGCCTTCTCCCTTTTGCCACCCCACTGCCTCTTCCAGCCTGTTGAGGTGCTGCGAATACCTCCCCCTCTGTACTGCTGTCCTCGCTCGGCTTACCACCTTCCCAGGTTGGATCAGCAATTTCATCGTCCACCACCTCCTCTTTCACTTTCTCACTCTGTTCCTCCTCCTGACATGGTGAGCTAACAAGAACCTGACTTAACTGTGTCTCATCCTCATCATCAACCTCTTGAGACACTAGTTGCCCTTGACTTATCATGCACCTCGTGAGATGCTACTTGCCATTCCCCACCGTAATCTTCTTCAGACTGTGTTTGCTCAATAGGTTGGGAATCAGGGCACAATATCTCCTCATGTCCCACTTCAAGCGGCCTTGGCGAGAGGTCCGAGCCAAGGAACGGTGATTAAAAAAGCTCCTCGGAATATCCGAATGTGGGATTAGTTCTTTGCCCAGACTCTGCATGGTGGGAGGAAGGAGGATCAGGGTGAGGATGTGGTTGCCCAGACTCTTGGCTACTGAGACTGGACTTTGTGGAAGAGGGGGTGGTGCTTAACTGGCTGGAAGTATCAGCTGAAATCCAACCGACTACCTGCTCGCACTGGTGTGGCGACAAGAGTTGTGTCTTGCGCCGCCCTGCAAACTGTGACATGAAGCTAGGAGTTTTGGATGACTTTGTTTCTTGGGCTCTGACAGCAGGCACAGTTTCACCGCGCCCTGAGCCATGGCCTCTGCGTTCACCATCAGCAGCATGCCGACTTCCCCGTCCCTTAGTGCTCGCCTTGCGCATATTAAACAGTATATATGCAGATTTTTATGTGTATCATAAGAAAAATTTCACCCAATGTCAAATATTTAGAATGCGCAAACGTTATACAGCAGACACAAATGAGGAACTGCGGCCTAAATTAACGGTAGAAAAAATAGCAACGTATGTCAGCTATATAGACAACAGAAAGGCTATAATGCACACTTTGTGCACGTACTGGTAGTGTCAGAGTGCACTTGCGTTCTTTTTGCCCCAAAAGAAATTAAAAAAATGCAGCCAGATATAACAATGGACTTTGGTGTCCCTCCTTGCGCAAATGTTATACAGCAAGATGCAAAAGAGGTACTGCAGACTTAACAGCAGAAATAATAGCAAAGGATGTCAGGTATATAGTATACAGAGAGTAATTACAGCATGCAGCAGCTGCACTGGTGGCGTTAATGGCAGGCCACCTAGCGCTTTTTTTAACACCCCCAAAATAAAATAAAAAGTTTGCCAGCAAGATATAATAGCCCTTAAAAGGGCTTTTGGGTCTTTGAAACAGAAATTCTATCCCTGCCTAGGGTGCTTCTCTTCCTACACTATTGGCTACTGGCATTACAGTGAATGCCAGTACCTTCCCGCAAGCTAATTGGCTAATTAGCGTGCGGGGAGGGGACTCGAGCATGGCGCTCAAGCACACTCTGTGTTCGGCCGAACACCGCGTGTTCCCGAGCGCCACCATGTTCGGCCGAATACTATATTTGGCCGAACATGTTCGCTCAACACTACTTAAGACATACACAAGTGTTTCTCCTAAATAAAGTAGTAGTACTGAGCAGTAAGTTCACCATAATTAGGTCATATCTAGAGATGAGCGAATCTATTCGCCGCTTCGTAGATTCGTATCGAATCTTGGGATTTTTCAGCTGCGAAGCAAATCCGAATATTAGGTGATTTGCTTCGCTTTTGTACGCATTCGCTACGTAGGGTGTCCTATAAATTATATGCTATTCTACGTATAATTTAGTTACTCTATACGCTGTCGCGTACGAATTCAATTCAGCGATGCAGACTTTTCCCTGGTAGTTACTCTATACGCTGTTGTGTACGAATTCAATTCAGCGATGCAGACTCCCCCCTGGTAGTTCCGCCCCTTTCTCCAGCGCGGGAGGATGACGAGGCAACTCAGGAAATTAAGTTGCGCATTTGTGTGCCTCATCCCTTTTTCCCCCTTTTCAGGTTATTTGGGGAGCCCCTTGAAAGAGGGTTTTTTAAGGAACCTTTGCTGCTTTTTTTTACCCATTTGGATTACAATTTTACCTATGTGGATTACACATTGTGACTGAGTTTGGGACTCTGCTCCAGTTCTATGACAAGCGTCAGAAGAAAAGAGACTTAAACGTGTCCGTGAGCATACTAGGTAGGTGATATTTAAAATTTTTATATTATACCTATAATAATGTATTTGTACTTTACCATATATATGTCTCGAATATTCGCTCTGCCTCTGAGGAGTGCACACCGCGGCCTCTCCTCGTACGTGCCTGCGTATTACGTAATCGCTTAGACAATAGTACGCTGAGATTCGTAAGCTATTTGTACGCTCATGCGTACGTCTTCTAAGAAGTTGCGTACATTTTGTAAATGAACGTTCGTTATTAGTGCACGAATGTTCACTAATAGCACATAATAACGTATATTTTGTACGCAAATACAACAAATCTATTCGTCGAATATACGAATTTTAGGAAAAGTTCGGCGAATGTTCGGCGAATAATTTTTTGAATGATTCGCTCATCTCTAGTCATATCCCAGGAATATCACATCACTAGGATATCAATCATTATTTTTTTATTTGATATGCTTGACTAAAATGCATCTCCATTTTAGATTAATGATGGACTTTACGAAAAACGACCTTTAAGAAAAATGTTAGGGGTAATATTGCATACAGGAAAAGAAATTTCTTAGGACCAACTAAACAAAAACTATTCATAAGAATATCTGTGGCTAGCTCTCTTAATTTATGCTCTATTTTTCAGACTATAAACCAAAGGGGAGATTTATCAAAACTATCTTAGTCAGTCGCTAATAGAAACCAATCAGATTCCACCTTTCATTTTGATGAGCTCTTTTGGAAAATGAAAGATGGAATCTAAATGGTTGTTTTGGGCAACTAAACCGGTTTTCCTCTACACCAGTTTTGATAAATGTCCTCACAAGTGTTTGTCCTATGATAGATCTGAATAGAGAGGTGGGGTCAACAACTGGGAACCCCACTAATCACAAGAATAGGGATCCTGTGTCCTCTATAGTGCCCACAGCAGTAACAATGCCCCTCTGTAAGGCCCCCCTATAGAGCCCACAGTAGTAATAAAGCTCCCTATAGTATATCCAGTAGCTATAATGCCCCCTGTAGTAGCTCCAGTATTTATAAAGCCCCCCTGCAGTGCCTTCTGTACTTATAATGGCCCCCTGTAATGACCCTGTATTATAATGCCCCTCCCATCTGCCATTGCTTCTCCTGAGATCCTCGGTCTCGCTGTACCCTCCTGAGCCGTGTTATCTCTCGATATTCAGCACAGGAGGTCATGTGATGTCATTGTCGAGGTCATGATGATGTCATTGCGATCTCCTGCCTCATAGGCTTCAGGCCCATGAATCTTATCTATGGGCACAGGAGCCATAGGCTCTCTCGCTGCACAGTGAACTGTCACCCCGTCCACAGTATGGCGGCCAGCCCGGCACCCCTACATAAACTGACACCCTGGGCGGAACGAATCCCCGGCACGCCACTGACAGTGTCCCAACCCCATTAAAGAGATTGTCTTATCATGGACAATGGGGGAATATTGCTAGGATATGCCCCCATTGTCTTATAGGTGCGGCTCCCACCGCGGGGACCTACACCTATATGGAGAACGGACCCCCGAAAGTGAAGGAGTACACAGTGCACATGCGCAGCCACCCTTGATTCATTTTTCTATGGGGCTGGCGAAAATAGCTGAGCGCTGGCTCAGCTATTTCCATTGGCCCCATGGAAATGAATGGGAGCAGGGACCGTTCCTATTCACTTCTATAGGGAGCCGGCTTGGTGGTGGCCGGACCGGAGTCCTCCAGCCACCACTTTGCGGGGCTCCATTCTCGATATAGGTGTGGGTCCCAGCGGTTGGAGCCGCACCTATAAGACAATGGGGGCATATGCTAGCGATATGCCCCCATTGTCTATGATGAGACAACTCCTTTAAGTTATTTTCTGAAACTAAACAGCATCAAGTATTAGACCTACTACGGTATATGCAAAATAAGTAAAATAAAATAACAGGTACGTGTATGTTATACGAAAGAAAGGATGGTCTCTAACTTTTGGATAGATAGATAGATAAATAGATAGATAGATAGATAGATAGATAGATAGATAGATAGATAGACCAAAAACCTCTGTCACTGGCTGTTTAATATTGAATTGCCCCCGGCCCTTTTGATCATGTAAGCAGATTATAATGTGTTGAGTCAATAGTGGAAGCTATAATTCGCTGTTTATTAGGGGGAGAGAAATATCCAATCTTGACTCTGTATCTTCCCTGTTGTGAGAGGCTAATTTATGGCAGCAGATTTTTTCCAGTGCCTGTGAAGTCATTTCTCAGCATCATTGCAGGGTCTTACTAGAAAGGATGGCTGCCTAATCTGAAATGTATCCAAGCACATTTACAATGGTGTTAGAGATTGCTCATACTGGGATCCCAGCGAAGCTACAGATTGTTTTACTACCCCCTGCTTTCTCAATCCTGCCCGCACGTAAACATTTGTTGACTGCTTGCCGTATGCACATTTGTTCCAGCGAGGCGGCTTTATCCTTGATTATCCTTGGGCATTTTTCACTAAACTGCAATTGTTCAGGATTCTGTTCCTCATTATCTACCAGCTTAGTAGATACTCGATGGTGGTTTTTAGGTAAACCAGATCCAAAAGTGGATTATTTTAACGGAAATGGAGCACCAGAATTATGCATACAGCCCTGTAGTGATATATGAAGCACAATCATGATGTATACCGCCCTATAGTATCAGTGAGACCCACACAACTGATCACAGCACCTAGATCACTGGTGGCGAACCTATGGAACGTGTGCCAGAGGATACACTCAGGGCCCTCTCTGTGGGCACTTGGCTCTGTGTGGGCAGTGCACAGGATTGCCACCTGTGCACTATTACTAATGAGCACTTCAATTGTGGGGCGGTCATTAGTACAGCCTTTGCCCTCCTCTTCTGCTTGTGTTAAAAAATTTAAAAAACTTGCCTCATCCACGGGGAATATTTGCTTTTCACTGAATTCGCAGGGCAGGACCTGCCCTCCAGCACGATGACATTTCGCAGCATTGAATAGAAGTAGCAAATCCTGCAAAATGTCATCAAGTTGCAGTGTAGGTCCTGTCCTGCGCGTCCAGTGAGAAGCAAATGTTCCAAGTGGATGAAGCAAGGCGATCAAACGGATGAGATGAGTTTTATTTTTTTATTTTTTGCACAAGAGTGGGGAAGGGGGCATTAATAATACGGTGGCTCTTAATAGCGCCTTATTAATACCAGGAGCCACAAATGGAGGAAAAATAATACTAGGGGGACACTAATGGGGACATTCATTTTACTGGGGGACACTAATGGGGCATTATTAATACTGGGGGCCACTAATGGGGCCTTATTAATACTGCAGTCCACTAATGGGGGGCTTATTAATACTGGGGGCCACTAATGGGGCCTTAGTAATACTGGGAGCCACTAATGGGGCATTATTAATACTGTGGCCCACTAATTTGGGCGTTAATAATACTGGGGACCACTAATGGGGGCCTTATTAAGACTGGGGGCCACTAATGGGGCCTTATTAATACTGGGAGCCACTAATGGGGCATTATTAATACTGTGGGCCACTAATGGGGGCCTTATTAATACTGGGAGCCACTAATGGGGCATTATTAATATTGTGGCCCACTAATTGGGGTATTATTAATACTGGGGGCCACTAATGGGGGCCTTATTAATACTGGGGGCCACTAATGGGGCCTTATTAATACTGTGAGCCACAAATGGGGCGTTATTAATACTGTGGCCCACTAATTGGGCTTTTATTAATACTGGAGGCCATTAGAGGCCATTGGAGGCCGTTAATAAGCCGCCATTAGTGGGCCCAAGTATTAAGAAGGCCCTTCTTAATACTGGGGGCCACTAATGGCGGCTTATTAATATTGGGGGCCACTACAGGGGCATTATTAATATTGGGGGCCACTAATGGTACATGTTTAATACTTGGAGGCACCAATGGGGGCATTCATTTTACTGGGGCCTGTGTTAAGCCACACCCCCACAGCTTAACTTGCTGATATTTTTCAGTATTCAAATTAAATTGTCTTGTTGGTATTTTTTGTTAAATAACTGGGTTTTGGGTTGCAATTTGGGCACTTGGTCTCTAAAAAGTTCGCCATCACTGACCTAGATGAACACTATGCTCTGAGACAGTGGAATGACAAGAAGAATGTCACGAAGGGATGGTGGATACTATACACAAGGTTATAAGGGGTGGAGTGATGAATGCGGCTATAGCGCAGGACTGGAGGATGGATGGTAGAGGAAACCCTGGATGTATAACATAAAAGACACTAAAGCTAAGTGTCTTACACAGGGTAATGGGTGATGGAGATGGGTGATGGAGAGGATGTACACCACATCATAGTGGAGGAGGGTATGAGACCATTATGGTGGAGAATATGTAGAGCAGTATAGAGAAACATGTAACTCTATAAGACATTATAGTGGCGAAGGAGGATTTACTAGACAGTATAGAAGAGAAGAGTACATACATCCCAACCATCCCAGATCCAGACAGTATTTCTGGTGCTATTTCGAGAAGTCAGTTTCCCTTGATGGCACCTTGGTGGGATTGATTGATTGATTAAGAAAGCAAATTGTGATTGAATGGGGTAAGAGGCAAAGTTGAACCTAAAATAATTGCTTTGATGCATGCTGAATTTCTGAATGGCCCATCTTTTTGTTTGGCAGAAACTTGGAAGTATGAAATGGCATGACCTGGAATTCTAAGAAAAGACTCTCCAGAATTATGATTTTTATTGGAAATACTTAAAGGGGTTGTCCCACGAAAAATATTCTACAGTTTTCAAACCAGCCCCTGGATCTGAATACTTTTGTAATTGCATGTAATTATAAATTCTGTATAGCTACAGAGTTATTCAATAAAATGTATCTGTATAGGACCACTTAATTTCTTATTTCTTTGACCTATACACTGAGCAGGCCGCACATGCTCAGTTTCAACTTTTAACTGTCTCCTGAGCTGTGATAGGGAGAGCTGAGACACGCCCCCTTAGCTGCAGCAGAAAAGACACTCCCCTTGAGCTGCCAACCTGATATAAATCTAGCAGAGCAATGAATGTGGAGATCTCTGGATCCATGTGAGGTACAGGGCTGGTTCTAGCTTTGTTAAAAAGAGGTTGTCATGTACTATATGATGTCTGATTTTCATTTTTTACATTATTCGTGGGATACCCCTTTAATTAAAATACATATCAGTCTAGGAGACATGGTCTCTTTAAAGGGAACCTGACATCCTGCTTTTCCATTCTTCACTATGTCATGTGTTTCCCTAGGTGGCCCTTCGTCTGCTTTTTTTGTAGCACAGTTGTCATGAAAAGCCACTTTATTTCACAGGTCCCACGTATGTAAATTCCCTCTTTGAAGTCAAGGAGGCAGGATCTTTCCTGCATCAAGTCATGCTCGCCGGGCACTTTTCTTGCCTTATTCCCCTTGATGGATGTTTTAGGCCCGTGTTCATGTCTTCTTCTTGTGTTTCCTATTCTCACTCATGAGCACACTGTCTTGTGCTTTGGCACATCTGCGGTGAAACTGGGTGTACATTGCCACAGTTCTTGGTCCCCTCTCTGAGATCACTCAGTGATCAGCAGCCATTGGCTGAATCTGGTCCTGACAGACTTCCTTTGCTGCCCACCCCTGCATAAAGTGTGAACGTACGTCCATCCAGTTCAGCCTGTTATCCTGCAAAGTAGATCCAGAGGATGGACAAAACCCCTCAAGAGGTAGAAGCCAGGTTTCTTCATCTTAGGGGAAAAAAAATCTTTCCCAACTCCAAATCTGCCAATCAGAATTACTCCCTGGATCAACAATCTCTCCAGAATTCTAGGACCTGTGGCCATGGCCTTCTCGCAGCTTTCCCTAGTTCATGTGACATCAAACCTATGCGCAGCTTAGCCCCATTGAAGTCAATGGGACGGAGCTGTAATACCAGGCACAGCTGCTATACGATGTCCGGCACTGTGCTTGGTCAGCTGTGAGAAGGCCAGGAGTGCCAGTGCCTGTTCCTACTCAAACAGCTAATTGAAGGGGGCTGTTTTACAGGCTAGGGAAGCACTAAAGCCCACCCATCAGTGCCGATGATGTCACCGGGCTCACTGCTAGGTGGAAGCCTCCACCGAGCTTACCCTATGGAGAGCCTGGTACGTCACCAGATCTCCAAAAAATGCCTTTTCCCTGTGTGATTCAGCACAGGGCAAAGGAGAGCATCAGAGCATGATATATCCGATGCTCAGATCAGGGGGGCTACCTGGGTGAAAATGGGGGTATATCCGGGTTCAGCTCTGAATCCAAACAAACCCTTTAAGGGATTATTCCAGGACAACAACTTATCCACAGGGCAGAGGATAAGTGTCTGATGTGTGAGGGATCCGACCACTGGGGTCCTCTCTGATCACGAGAACAGGGACCCAAGTGCTTAGCTATCTAGGGCAGTCCCATACAATTGAGTGGAGCGGCGGGCGCGCATGTGTGTCTGCTGGTCCATTCAAACAGTGGAACACAGGTCCCCGTTCTAGTGATGAGTTGGAGCCCTAGAGGACAGGAGACATCTGGGGACGTCATAGGACGACCGCTTCGAAGATCATAAACAGTTCAGTCTAACAAATATGTGATATGAGGGAATTTTTGGAAGAATTGTGAATTTTATTTTGACAGCATCTCGCAGGTCATCGTTCTAGAGGTGAGTGTGACATGGTAAACAGCACATCTATATAACAATATCAGCACAAGACACAACTGGACACGTGACCAGAATATGAACAACTGCAAAAAAAAAAATCTTCAGCGCTGCAAAAACATCATCATTTTATTTCTTAATTTCCGTGTTAAATAGGAAAAAATAATCTTCAGCTTGATTTTATTTTCCATATCTCGACTCATTTTCCCACTATAATTAGCCTTATGGAATAATTTCTAAGAGTCTTTTTCAGGGGGAGATGTGCAGTAAAATGCTAGGGGTACTCGCTTACATCTGTTCGTTTCTTCCAAAGTTCTTTAAGCCTATTGAAAGTTAGGAGTTGCTAATAGCTCACTAGTTTTCAACAGACGTGTTATTTTGATGATGTATCTCGCAATATGCCCAGTGGGAACGAATCTTCTTCAAATGATTCTATTTTTAAATCCCTGGCAGATGGATCTAAGATTAAAACTTTTTCAATTAAAAGCACTTTTTTTTTTACCTAAGCAAAAGAAAATAAATATATGTTTCCGGCGTCTCGTATGAAAATGAAGAAATATTTTTCTCTGGATTTTCCATCTTTTTTGCCAAAACCTATAAGGGTGATTAACTAACAGTACAGTCATCACACACACGTTAGATGCAAACAACCTGTGAGTGCCATTTGGATGCTAAAGAAATATACAGTACTGTGCAAAAGTTTTAGGCAGGTGTGGAAAATGCTAAAAAGTAAGGCTAGTTTCACATCTGCGGCACAGCATTCTGACAGAGAATTCCATTTCATTTAATAGAGAATGACGTAACTCGCAAATTTCGAAGTCACTTTATTTAAAAAAATCTGCCTGCATGCACCTAAAAAAAGTCATGGCCACTAGGGGTCTCACTTCTACCTAAGTTTCAGTCCACTGCCTGTTGTCAGTCAAGATCCGTCCCTGGTAACAGACTCAGAAGAAGGCTGAGAGGAAGTGGGGGTGTGTTAGAGCTTGCTAGGCTTCTGCACTGCTTCTCAACATCATGGAAGCTTCCTGCTTTTCTGTAAGTGTGATACCCTTCCTTATCAGTTTTTTGAGCTCCCTAGAAGAAGAAAAAACATAGTGGGGTCACTGCACACTGTACTGGCAGCTTGAAGAAAAGAGAGACGCCCACTGCTTGTGACAGAAATGCATCTAGCTGTGCTACTGAAACAGGAAATAATGTAGCTGACTTTAGGGACTTTAGGGAAGCCCAAATATAACAGTTCCTTCATAGTTATGATTGTACAGCAATTATGCAATTTTATTTGAAAACTTAGATATAATTTAAAAAATAAAGTATTCATATTTTCTTTTTTATCAATTAACAAAATGCAAAGTGAATGAACAAAAAGTGAATCTAAATCCAATCAGTAGTTGTTGTGACCACTCTTTGCCTTCAGAACAGCATCAGTTCTTCTAGGTATATAGGGGTCATTTGCTATCAGATATACGCCAGTTTTCTGGCATATATCTGGTGCATATTGAGGCACAAAGGTTATTTGTGCTGCAATCTGCAACTTTTCCCTGCTTATGCCAGGTATAAAAAAGGGAATGTGGGCGGGGAAGAGATAGGGGTGTTTTAGGTGTAGAAAATGGTATAACTTTAAAGGGGTTCTCCGGGAATTAAGAAAATGAAAATATGTAAATATTACTTTATTATAAATATATTTCCAAATACTTTTCATTAGTTATAATGGTGCGTCTTGTCTATGGAGCCATGATTAGAACAAACAAAATGTCCGCTGTCCTGTTAGTACACACAGAACCTGTCCTAATCACACAGCAGGACAAGTTACTTCACTGAGAGAAAAAGCATGTCATCCTCCTCTCTGCTCTGACTGTCAGGGATTATGATCCTGACTACAGTTTAATATGATATTTAGCTGAATCTCTGTAGAAATGGAGTTCATAAGAAGACATGAAGTACAGAGGATGGATAGGACAGATTGTGGTAATGTGGGGATGTGGTAATGGAGACTGCATAGAAGAGCTGCTGCTCATTAGCCACATCTGCTCATCTCTCCATTAGCCACATCTCTCCATTCCTACAGAGATTCAGCTAAAGTTCTTATCATCTGTATTCAGGATAATAATCCCTGACAAGCAGAGGCAGCTCTTTACCTCAGTGTTGTGAAGTAACTTGTCCTGCTGTGTTATCAGGACAGGTTTTGCTTGTACTAAAAGGACGGCGGCTATTTTGTTTCTACTTATCATTGCTCCTTAGACAAAACGAGTCATTACAACTAATGAAAGATATTTGGGAATATATTCATCATGAAAAAAATATTTAAGTATTTTAATTTTTTTAATTCCCGGAGAACTGGCTTACTTTAACTTTAGAGTATCCTCTGCCAGCAAAAAGGGTTATTATGATTGGCATCTAAAATGCTGGTCTTATTAAATGACCTCCATAGTTTTCGAAGGAACTTGGCAAGGAGGCTGTTTGAAGTATCTTGGAGAATAGAGATGAGCGAGCATACTCGTCCGAGCTTGGTGCTCTTTCGAGTATTAGGGTACTCGTAAGTGCTCGCTGCTCGCACGAGTATCTCGCCATGCTCGAGGAAATGGCAACTTCCGCATCGTGCTTTTTTGGCGCCTAAAAACACAGCCAATCACAAGCCAGGAGACTCTGCGTACCACCCAGCATCACGTGGGGCCCTTACATGTCGATAGCAGGGGTTGGCTGGCCTGATCAGGTGACCCTGGAATATACTACCGACTGGCCGCGGTGCTCGGCTCAGATGCCGTCTGGATGTCGTTAGGGATAGAGCTGCTGCCTTTCAGGGACAGTGTTAGGGCCTGCATTTAGTTGTCTGTTAGGCAGGGATCACCCACAAAGAACCCAACAGCCCTTCTAAGGGCTAGAAGACATTTTATTTTATTTTTTTTGTCACTTGGCTGGCTGGCACTAGTAATGCAGCTATCGCCATATCTAACCCTGTTTTTTTTTTTATTGTTCTATCTCAGTGATACAAATCCATTGCACACAGCACTGTGGAACCATTCTGTGTGTCACAGTTCAGCAATGACTCACTCCAATCCATATATACTGTCCAGGTGACACTTTCTGTACGTCACAGAATACAACCAAGTAATTTGCTACCAATATCATCTACCGCTTGATCCAGAAAACTCTCTGTGCGACATTTGTCTGGGTCGCAGACTAAATAGCCACCGTTAACAGGGTGTCAGTCAGTTCTACCATATTTCCTGCACGTTACGTTCCCAAAAAAACAAACTATAAAAAAAAAAAAATATTTTTTCAGTTGTTTTAGCTCAGTGATACAAATCCATTTTACTCAGCTACGTGTAACCTTTCTGTGTGTCACAGTTCAGCACATTCGCTCCCATCCGTATATACTGTCCAGGCGACACTTTCTGTATGTCACACAATACAACCAAGTCATTTGCTACCAATATCATCTACAGCTTGATCCAGAAAACTCTCTGTGCGACATTTGTCTGGGTCGCAGACTAAATAGCCACCGTTAACAGGGTGTCAGTCAGTTCTACCATATTTCCTGCACGTCACGTTCCCAAAAAAACAAAATATTAAAAAAAAAAATTATTTTTTCAGTTGTTTTAGCTCAGTGATATAAATCCATTTTACTCAGCTGCGTGTAACCTTTCTGTGTGTCACAGTTCAGCACATTCGCTCCCATCCGTATATACTGTCCAGGTGACACTTTCTGTACGTCACACAATACAACCAAGTCATTTGCTACCAATATCATCTACAGCTTGATCCAGAAAACTCTCTGTGCGACATTTGTCTGGGTCGCAGACTAAATAGCCACCGTTAACAGGGTGTCAGTCAGTTCTACCATATTTCCTGCACGTCACGTTCCCAAAAAAACAAAATATTAAAAAAAAATTATTTTTTCAGTTGTTTTAGCTCAGTGATATAAATCCATTTTACTCAGCTGCGTGTAACCTTTCTGTGTGTCACAGTTCAGCACATTTGCTCCCATCCGTATATACTGTCCAGGTGACACTTTATGTATGTCACACAATACAACCAAGTCATTTGCTACCAATGTCATCTACCGCTTGATCCAGAAAACTCTCTGTGCGACATTTGTCTGGGTCGCAGACTAAATAGCCACCGTTAACAGGGTGTCAGTCAGTTCTACCATATTTCCTGCACGTCAAGTTCCCAAAAAAACAAAATATAAAAAAAAAAATTATTTTTTTAGTTGTTTTAGCTCAGTGATACAAATCCATTTTACTCAGCTGCGTGTAACCTTTCTGTGTGTCACAGTTCAGCACATTCGCTCCCATCCATATTGTCACGCTCTGGTGTGGGGGGAAAGGCCACACCGAGCGTAAGAAGGATGGGAACAGACAAAACCAGGGAACTGGTCACCTCCTGCAGGGGACCCTAAGACTAGGCCCTAGCTGGCTACCAGTATGAGCTAACCCGGGTGGTAGGAAAGCCCATACGCAGGAACCTAATCTTGATAAACCCTAGATCACCCTGCAGTCTAGTGACACAAGAGAGTAACCCGTTCCTCCAAGCATAAGGAGGAACAAGAGACTCAAAACGGGAATAACCAAAGGAAGGGAAAACACTTAACTTTAAGTAGAACTCAGCAACTGGATCTCAGCCGAGATCCACACCACTCTCAATCAGGATGTAGAAGATATAACCCGCAAGGGATACTGGGAGAGGAAGAGGTAAATAGCAGAAAGCTAATTGCCAAGCGGCAACAGCTGAGGGGAAGGGGTGTGGAGAACAGCACCCAAACCACAGGGAAGCCTGTCAAACATGTCACTTAGAAAGCCGCGCAGAAGCGTCTGATTCCAGGCGCAAGTCCACTCGTGACATTACCCCCCCTTTTACGGGTGACCACCGGGCACCCAGGACCAACTTTATCAGGGTGACACCTGTGAAAGGCTTTTATCAAACGACCCGGCATTTCACGTCAGATGCCGGTACCCATGACCTCTCCTCAGGACCATAACCCTTCCAATTGAACCAGATATTGAAGGGTACCACGAAGAACTCGAGAATCAATGATCTTGACAATCTGAAATTCCAAATTACCATCCACCAAGACAGGCACGGGTGGCAAGGG
>ONZH01006765.1:0-13981 GCA_900303285.1 Rhinella marina
TTATACTCGATCGAAATCGAGTATGCGAATAGCTAGTATTCGATCGAATACCGGCTCGATCGAACACTACTCGCTCATCTCTATATTATCATTACAGGTGTATATCATACATTATGTGTATGATCCAGTTAATCATACTCTAAATCTAGGGATAACTGTGCATATTAGTTTCTTGCCATTTTTGGTGTTACATATTTAACCTTTCACCCCCGATTTTTTGTTTTTGCGTTTTCATTTTGCGCTCCCTGTCTTCACAAAGCCATAACTTTTTTTATTTTTCTGTTCAGACAGCTGTATGAGGGCTTGTTTTTTGCGGGACAGATTGTACTTTCCAATGACACCATTTAATATTGCATATGATGTAGTGGGAAGCAGGAAACAAAATTCCAAATGGGTGAAATTGCAAAAAAAAAAAGCAATTCCACCACAGTTTTATGTTTTTTTTTTTTTTTATTTACGACGTTCAATGTGCGATAAAACTGACCAGTCATTTCACAGGTCAGTACGAATCTGGCGATAGCTAATATGTATAGTTTTTCTTGCGTTTTGATAGTGCTAAAATAATTATAAAGTTGGCAAAAAATCTTTTTTTGTCGCCATATTTTGACCCCTATAACTTTTTGGTATTTATGTGTACGGAGCTGTATTTGGGCTCATTTTGCGGGGCATGCTGAACTTTTCATTGATACCATTCTGGGGTATGCATGATTTTTTGATTGCATTTTATTTAATTTTTTTTAAAGAAAATAAAGCGACTAAAAACAGCGAATCGGCCATTTTGACGCTTTTTTCCGTTTCGCTGTTTTCCATATGGAAAGAAATTTATATATTTTTAAAGTATGGGCGTTTTTGCACACGGTGATACCCATGATGTCTATTTTTTTATTTTTAGTTTGGGAAAAGGGGGTGATTTGAATTTGTATGCTTTTTTTTTTAATTTTTAAAAACTGTATTTAATTGTTTTACACTTTTTTATAGTTCCCATAAGGAACTATAACAAACAATCATCTGATTGCTGTTATCATAGACTGCAATGCACTTACATTGGAGTCTATGGTGATTTTACTAGTTTCCTATGGAACCCTATTACAGGCAAGGGCTCCATAGGAAATAGTATGCACTAGCCTCCTGCCATTCACAAAGGCAGGGGCTGCTGCATACACGCTCCGGCCCCTCCGATGGCCACGCGGTGGAGCCGGAGCAACTCCGGAAGCGCGCACTTCCGGTATTTGATGTGCTCGGATGCCATGGTCAGGATTGACCACGGCATCCGAGAGGTTAAATGTCCGCAATCGGCATGGATCCAATTTCAGTCCCATAGGAATTATCACCTAAAATCTTAGACTTCATTATGGTAAATCAGCCTGTCTGTAGGAAAAATTGAAGATACAGCAAAGAGTGAAGTAGATAAAACATGTTTATTGTATCCAAAATGTGCTGAAACCGGCACAATACAAAATTGGCTTACGCATTCGGTGGTATGCCTTATTCATAACCCTCTACTAATCTGCCTATCTGTGCCATGATATAAGAGCAGGAGCCTTTTCCTTTCTTAAATTTTTCAATAATCATGCCTGCACCTTGTATTATACAAGAAGACCAATTATCTCTGCATTTAGTTTGTCATAGATTCCAAATAACATTAATAAATTCAGAGAACATAGAGATACACTAATAAAATCAGCAGGAAGCAATGAAAGGTAACATGTTTTGTTTTAATACATAAGTTTGAAGCATTTGAACATGCTATTAATTTTATAAAAGGCTCATGGAATCCTCCTGTACGTTTACTGAGTACAAGTTAAAGAGGCTCTGTCACTACCTCCTAACCTATGTATTAAAATACATAGGTGGGTAGTGGCCTCACAATGAATTCAAATCATACCTGTAATTCCCTTGTAGATGCAGCGGTTGATGTGTAATTTGATGTTTAAAAAGTATGCAAATGAGCCTTCGGAGCACCGTAGGGCGGGCTTTTCCCTTCTGAGCACCGTATCTTCACCGCTCTCCCGGGTCCTAGGCACGCCCTCCAGTGTTTAGAAACTCCCCTATCCTTTATGATTGACAGCGCTAGACCGTTCGGCGCATCTGAACGATGTCCCAGGCATGCGCAGTAGGGCTTGCAGTGCCGAACACTGCAAGCGCTTGGATTTAACTGCGCGCTTCTTATCAGCTGAGAGGAGCCAGGGGCGAGCCCGGCGAAGTGACGGCGCGTGCGCAGTTGAATCCAAGCATGCCTGGGACATCGTTCAGATGCGCCGAACGGATCTAGCGCTGTCAATCATAAAGGATAGGGGAGTTTCTAAACACTGGAGGGCGTGCCTAGGACCCGGGAGGGCGGTGAAGATACGGTGCTCAGAAGGGAAAAGCCCGCCCTCCGGTGCTCCGAAGGTTCATTTGCATACTTTTTAAACATCAAATTACACATCAACCGCTGCATCTACAAGGGAATTACAGGTATGATTTGAATTCATTGTGAGGCCACTACCCACCTATGTATTTTAATACATAGGTTAGGAGGTGGTGACAGAGCCTCTTTAAGGAAACCTGTGTTATAATACAAACTCCTTTCATCAGGTGGCATTCATTTCCGTCATTTGATGGAGAAACTACTTCCATTATTTTAGTTGTTGTGCTCCTATATTGCATGGGTTCCTCTTCCTGGTCATGTAAAGTCACACAGGAAAAGGAGGATTTACACCTTTCTTACTCTTCCTGCAGCCATTCAGCACCTCCCTTTCCCCGCCTCTATGCTGTCTGTCTGATGGAAGGCTGCTTCAACCTGGACATATCAGGCTGTATAGTACCTAGTGATACAACATCAGGTAGCCACCATACAGCCTGAAATATACCCTTCAGAATCTGGGTCAGAAGTGCAGGTTATCAGGTTATAAATCTAGTTACTGTACAATTTGAGTTAGACACAGTGGGAGATGTGGCAATCAGGAAGCCTTGGCCCCCTGATCTAGGAGAAAAGCGGGGCCTGGAGCAGATGCTCCAAGTGCATCCTAGTTATGGTGGAAAGAATTTAAAGGTTATGTAGTACATTGGGCAGATGCTTTGTAATGCAAACATATTTATATTTTAGATATTAAAAAGTACTTGTCACAAGATAAACACCAACATGGCAAATTCTGCCTCTGCATCCAGGATTATAGGAATTTAATATATATGTACATAAACACGAACATGTCATTTCTGGTACATGTTCTACTTACTGTATGCGTGTGACCTTTATGTTTGTAGGCATTTATTTCTTTCCATTATGACATGGCTAGTGCCATTCATTGCATAATTTTTTGCATTCCAATAACTTAATTTAACCCTTTCAGTACCGGAGGTTTTTTCGGTCATGCATTTTCGTTTTGCGCTCCCTGCCTTCCAACAGCCATAACTCTTTTATTTTTCTGTTCACATAGCTGTATGAGGGCTTGTTTTTTGCGGGACAAGTTGTACTTTCCAACGCCACCATTTAATATTGCATATGGTGTAGTGGGAAGCGGGAAAAAAATTCCAAATCAGGTGAAATTGCAAAAAAAACGCTATTCCGCTACAGTTCTACGGGTTTCTTATTTACAGCGTTCGATGTGCATTAAAACTGACCCGTTATTTTCATTCTACTGGTCAGTACGAATCCGGCAATACCTAATATGTATAGTTTTTTCCTGCGTTTTGATAGTGAAAAAAAATTAGAAAGTTGCCCTTTTTTTTTTTTTTCCTTGTCATATCTTGACCCCTATAACTTTTTGGTATTTATGTGTACAGAGCTGTATGGGGGCTCATTTTTTGCGGGACAATCTGAAGATTTTATTAATACCATTCTGGGGTGTGTATGACTTTTTGATCACTTTTTATTTAATTTTTTTTAGAAAAAAAAGCGACAAAAAACGGCAAATCGCCATTTGGACGCTTTTTTCCGCCACACATTTCGCCGTATTGGATTTTTTTTTTAATATTTTAAAAGTACGGGCGTTTTCGGTCACGGTGATACCCATGATGTCTATATTTAGTGTTATTTAGGTATTTATTTTTTACTTATACGGAAAGGGGGTGATTTGAACTTTTATATCTTTTTTATTTTTTATATATTTTTTAACATTTTTTTTTATTTTTTTTTTACTATTTGAATGCTCAAATATGAGCTTATATATTGTGGCTTTTTAATTTTCTTTATGAGCAATTATGGATTTACTAGAAGCAGTTAAATCCATCAATTGCTCATTTCTTATCCTGCCTGCCATCTAGTGGCCAGAATAAGAATTGCACTTTGAAAACTGTAATCCTCACCAGCGAGGATTACAGTTTTCATATGGTGTACAGACACCCCGATTGGCCACACGGGGTGTCTGTACACCACCCGGAAGCGAACGCTTCCGGGTTTAGACGCAACTAGATGCCGTGATCACGTGTGATCACGGCATCTAGTCACCCCGGAAGACGCCGCCGATACAGTAGGTAGCGGCAAGTCTCTGCTGTTAGAAACATTGACTTGCCGGCCATGACGCCCGCCGCACCTGCGAGCGGGCGCCATGTGCCCGCATCGTACCAGCGCCGTACATGTACTGTAAGGGTTAATACATTTACCTGCTACATGTACCTATTCTTTTCTGGACAGGTCATAAATTCATAACATCCATTACTAGTAATAATCATCAGTATTACACATTTGATTAGTAGTGTTGATCGAGCACTAAAGTGCTCGGTTGCTCTGGTGCTCGGGTAGAACACTTGGTGATGCTCAAGTACTCTACAGAGCACTCGAGCATAATGGAAGTCAGTGGGAGAACCAGAGCACTAAACCAGGCACCCCCTGCTCTGAAGAGGGGAGGGTGTCTGGTTAATAGGAAAAGGTCAAAAAATGATGGAAACACCACTGAAATGGTTTAGGAACAGCATGGGGAGGATGTCTGGATGCATCTTGGACTCCCAAGTCGCTGCTGGGAACAATGTTGTCCGAGTATTACGTTACTTTTACAGAATGACAATAATAAGTCCAAAACAGAAGATAAAATCGATTTTAGAGGAAAAATTGTTAGGAAATTACACTGAATGTCACAGGTATTTAGGATGTTCAAACGTTATACAGCAGACATAGCGCAGGGAATATCGCCATCACTAATGGCAGAAAAAATTACACTGAATGTCACAGGTATTTAGGATGTTCAAACGTTATGCAGCAGACGTAGCACAGGGAATGCCGCCTTGATTAGTGGCAGAAAAAATTACACTGAATGTCACAGGTATTTAGGATGTTCAAACGTTATACAGCAGACGTACCGCAGATAATATCTCCTTCACTAACGGCAGAAAAAATTACACTGAATGTCACAGGTATTTAGGATGTTCAAACGTTATACAGCAGACGTAGCAAAGGGAATATCGCCGTCACTAACAGCAGAAAAAAATATACTGAATATCACAGGTATTTAGGATGTTCAAATGTTATACAGAAGACGTTGCGCAGGGAATCCAGTAGGAAAAAAATCTATGGCACACCAGTAATATGCAAAAAGGTGGAGTTTTAAGTCATACTATATAGTAATAAGTCACTCATATTCGGTCAGTGTATTGTCATTTCTTTGCGATTTCTCTGGATACACTGACCGAATATGAGTGACTTATTACTATTTAGTATGAATTAAAACTTCACCATTTTGCATATTACTGGTGTGCCATAGATTTTTTTTACTACTGGATGACATTGAGTCCTCTATGTGCACCCAAACAAAAGGGAGTGCGGATCTCATCTATTTTTGAGTTGCGCAAGGAATGTCGCCATGATTAGCAGCAGAAAAAATACACTGGATGTCACAGGTATTTAAGATACACAAATGTTATACAGCACATGCAGCACAGGTGGTGTTAAGGTCAGGCAATTTTGCGCAAATTTTGCCCCCCAAAAATATATATATTGCAGCCAGATAAAACAATAGTCCATAAAATGACTTTTGGGTCTTTTGAAAAGAAAAACTAAACCTGCCTTGTCAAATCCTATCCCTACACTCTCTGTCCCTCCTTGCGCAAACGTTATACAGCAGATGCTGCGCAGGTAATGCCGCCTTGATTATCAGCAGAAAAAAATACACTGGATATCATGTATTTAGGATACACAAACGTTATACAGCAGACGCTGCGCAGGTAATGTCGCCTTGATTAGCGGCAGAAAAAAATACACTAGATGTCAGGTATTTAGGATACACAAACATTATACAGCAGACGCTGCGCAGGTAATGTCGCCTTGATTAGCGGCAGAAAAAAATACACTGGATGTCAGGTATTTATGATTCACAAACGTTATACAGCAGATGCTGCGCAGGTAATGTCGCCTTGATTAGCGGCAGAAAAAAATACACTGGATGTCAGGTATTTAGGATACACAAACGTTATACAGCAGACGCTGCGCAGGTAATGTCGCCTTGATTAGCGGCAGAAAAAAAATACACTAGATGTCAGGTATTTAGGATACACAAACATTATACAGCAGACGCTGCGCAGGTGGTGTTAAGGTCAGGCAATTTTTGCCCCCCAAAAAATATATATATTGCAGCCAGATAAAACAATAGTCCTTAAAAGGACTTTTGGGTCTTTTGAAAAGAAAAACTAACCCTGCCTAACAAATTCCTATCCCTACTCTATCTGTCCCTCTTTGCAGCAGCTCTCCCTGACTAAGACTGAGCCGGGTCACATGTCACCGGGTGCTATATAGCACCCGATGACGCGTTCCCGGCCAGCCAATCACTGTAATGCCAGTAGCCAACATGGCTACGGCATTACAGTGAATGCCAGTACCTCCCCGCACGCTGATTGGCCGCACGCAGCCAAGAAACATGCGGGGAGGGGACTCGAGCATGGCGAGCATAGGCATGCTGGAGCGAAGATAGTGTTTGGCCAAGCATGCTCGCCCAACACTATTGATTAGTTAATTTAACATATCATCCATTATCCCTAAGCTTTAATATCATCCATCATACCATTAATCAATCCCTTCCTCCAGGTCATCCTAATGCAGCTATTCAGTATTTTGCACTGTGCACACTTGAATTCTTTCTATTGCTGCTTCCTATCAGCTAAACACGTTCTTCATATGCTATGTTGTATTTATTACCTGTATTCTATAACTCGGCTTAGTTAACTGATTGAGCATTTATCTTTCTTGTTTATACTGCTTACTGAAACTTTATAACGTTCTGTCAATTTTCCTCTGTGTTTTGTGATGTAGTCACTACCACTGTAACATAGTTTTATAGTTTGCTGGAGAGCCAGTGTATTTGACTTATACTATCCTGGAAATCTATGCTACAAATCATCTCCCATCATGAGGCAATTGGTGGATTTCATTATTAATTAATTAGCATTTTATATAGTCATGTATGTAAACTTAATAAACTAGGGATTGTAATGTATAGCACGCAACTATGGCTACTTTCACATTAGTGTTTTTTGCGGATACGTCATGGATCTGCAAAAACGCTTCTGTTACAATAATACAACCGACTGCATCCATCATGAATGGATTCGGTTGTATTATGTCTTATATAGCCATGACGGATCCGTCATGAACTCCATTGAAAATCAATGGGGGACGGATACGTTTTCTATTGTGTCATATAGTGTCAGAGAAAACGGATCCATTCCCATTGACTTGCATTGCGTCTTGCTCCGTACCACATCGCGGTCAGCGTCCGCAATGACTTGCAGCGTCATTCTGTCCGCGATGGGAGCGCAACCAAACGGAACAGAATGCATTTTGGTGCATTCTGTTTCATTCAGTTCAGTTTTCTCCCCATTGACAATGAATGGGGACAACACTGAAGCGTTTTCCTCCGCTATTAAGATCCTATGACAGATCTCAATAGCGGAATTGAAAACGCTAATGTGAAAGTAGCTTATCACTGTCACTGTCACATATATGTATGGCAGATCTTGGGTCTTTAAAGATTGCGCCCGCCCCGGAGTAGAGCGAGCGCCATAGCCGCCAGGTGCTTGCACACAGCAGACACCCAGCAGACATTGATCGCAGACATTTAACCCTTCAGATGCCCTAGTCAAATGTAACCATGGCATCTGAGAGAGGAAAATCCAGGAGCTATGCATTCTCAGGATTGAAACGCCTTTTCCTTGCTGAGATCGGGGAATGTGTTCCTTAGCACTAATAGGCCTGAGCCCGTACAAGGCTACCAGGCCTATTTTAGGTATATTCCAATGCAAGCCTGCAGGTGGCAGGACTGTATTGGAATATACTGAATTTTCTATTCAATAATGGATAAAATCTCATTACTGAATGGAAACGGCAATCTGATAATAGCATGTTGAGGTCTCCTTGGAGGCCTAAAAAGTAAAAAAATATATGAAAATAAAATAATATAAAAAATCTAATCCAAAGTAAGTACATAGTTCCATCACCATGATCCAATAAAATCTACATTTTGCAAAAATTAATGGTTTTAACTAGAGATAAGCGAATTTTTTAAAAATTTGATTTGGCTGGTTCGCCGAATTTTCCGAAAAGATTCGCTTCGATCCGAATAAATTTGTTGCGAATCGCGTTAAAAAACGGCTACTTCCGGGCTGCAGAGAGCCTGGATAGCAGTGTAGAACACTGTGCCTAGCAGTAAAACACATAGGTAGTAGTGTTGAGCGAGCACCTCTGTGCTCGTATGCTCGGGTGCTCTGGCCGAGCACTCGAGCATAATTTTAGTCAATGGGACTAAACCAGGCACCCCCCGCTCCGAAGAATGGAGGGTGTCTGGTTAATAGAAAAAGGTCAGAATCGCGACTTCTCCTCTTTTACTCCTTTCGCTTGTAAAAGTATGCTAATTAACTGAATTTGTACGCATTAGTGCACAATGCGTACGCATTAGCATCCAAATGCGTACGCATTAGCATACAAATTCGTACGCATTAGCATACAACACGTAGCATTAGCGTACAAATCAACATTACAGTGAATGCCAGCATTGCGCTCGAGTACACTCGGTGTTCGGCCGAACACTGAGTGGAGCCGAGCGTAGGCATGCTCGGCCGAACAGCGAGTTCAGCCGAGCATGCTTGCTCAACACTAATAGGGAGTCTACTGTGGTAGTGAAAGAATACTGTGAGCCAGTGTGACACGCACATAACACTCTTAGAATCGCTGCACACTTTTATGTATTTGAGCAGTTAAGGGGCCAAAACTCACCAAACAACTGAAGTCTGAACTCAGCCTTACAGGTCAATGTTAGCGCCAGCTATAAAGAATCATGCAGAGGCCCAAGATCCTACTAGAGCGCCAAAAGTGCACGCCTTTTACACCAATTCACTGATTTCACATACATTTCGACAGAACCTGTTCTATTACATGCTTATACAAACAGAGCCCCTGACAGGCTGGAGATAGCAGTGGCAACAGCATCAGCAGATTATAGAGTGGCACGACGACAGTGTGGCCAGGTGGCAGCAGCATGAGTAGGCCACAGAGTGGAAGAATGACAGACCCTGGAAGTGGCAGCAGCAGTGGAAGTAGTAGTACAATTTGGAGGCCACAGAGTGGCACAATTACCTAATTTTGACTCAGCGGCAGCTAGGAGACGGCATGTGGAGTCGGCGGCGACAGCAGCATCAGGCCGGAGAGTGGCATGATGACATACCCTGAAGAGCAGACCGTAATAAAAAATTCTCGTCCTTTTGGTTCAGATCAACTGTAGCATATGTTCCTATCAGTATCGGGGCTGGTTATGCCAGTGGGCGGGAACGTAAGACAGAGGAGGTGCAGTGAAGGCTCCAGCTTTGCCTCGAATGTGACAAAATGTCAGTATTGACCCAAGACGCCAAGAAAGTTCGGAGTTCCATCTTGAGATCGAGCTGGCGGTCTGCAGGGAGCTGAGCTACCACCTGTGGGAGCCCCTGCCTCTGGCCTCCCCCATACTCATTGCTGAGTGTCCCGGGGGCCGGAATCGTTTACTTTTAAAAATTCGAGTGTGTACTTGAGCTTTGAATAATGGAATAGGACTACAGAACGTACCAAAAATTTACGAGTGACATACTGCTGCCGAGCAGAAGGTCCAAAAAATTCTAATCAATTTACTAGGCCAACGAGTGGCACCATAACAGCAGCTGCAAGAGGCAGCCTGCAGTCGAACAAATTTCAAGGCCACAGAGTGGGACTGTAACAGCAGCTGCAAGAGGCAGCAGTCGAACAAATTTCAAGGCCATAGAGTGGCACCGTAACAGCAGCTGCAAGAGGCAGCAGCAGTCGAATACATTTGCTAGGCCACAGAGTGGCACCGTAACAGCAGCTGCAAGAGGCAGCAATAAAACAAATTTCAAGGCCACATAGTGGCACCATAACAGCAGCTGCAAGAGGCAGCAGCAGTCAAACAAATTTCAAGGCTACAGAGTGACACCGTAACAGCAGCTGCAAGAGGCAGCAGTCAAACAAATTTCAAGGCCACAGAGTGGCACCATAACAGCAGCGGTAAGAGGCAGCAGCAGTCGAACACATTTCAAGGCCACAGAGTGGCACCATAACAGCAGCTGCAAGAGGCAGCAGCAGTTAAACAAATTTCAAGGCCATAGAGAGGCACCAAAACAGCAGCTGCAAGAGGCAGCAGTCAAACAAATTTCAAGGCCACAGAGAGGCACCGTAACAGCAGCTGCAAGAGACAGCAAGCAGTCAAACAAATTTCAAGGCCAAAGAGAGGCACCAAAACAGCAGCTGCAAGAGGAAGCAGACAAACTAATTTCAAGGCCACAGAGTTGCACCACAACAGCAGCTGTAAGAGGCAGCAGTCGAATACATTTGCTAGGCCACAGAGTGGCATTGTAACAGCAGCTGCCAGAGGCAGCAGCAGTCAAACGAATTTCAAGGTCACAAAGTGGCACCGTAACAGCAGCTGCAAGAGGCAGCAGCAGTCAAAACAAATTTCAAGGCCACAGAGTGGCACCATAAAAGCAGCTGTAAGAGGCAGCAGTCGAATACATTTGCTAGGCCACAGAGTGGCACCGTAACAGCAGCTGCAAGAGGCAGCAGCAGTCGAACAAATTTCAAGGCCACAGAGTGCACCGTAACAGCAGCTGCAAGAGGCAGCAGTCAAACAAATTTCAAGGCCACAGAGTGGCACCGTAACAGCAGCTGCAAGAGGCAGCAGTCAAACAAATTTCAAGGCCACAGAGTGGCACCATAACAGCAGCTGCAAGAGGCAGCAGTCGAATACATTTGCTAGGCCACAGAGTGGCACCGTAACAGCAGCTGCAAGAGGCAGCAGCAGTCGAACAAATTTCAAGGCCACAGAGTGCACCGTAACAGCAGCTGCAAGAGGCAGCAGTCAAACAAATTTCAAGGCCACAGAGTGGCACCATAACAGCAGCTGCAAGAGGCAGCAGCAGTTTGAATACATTTGCTAGGCCACTGAGTGGCACCGTAACAGCAGCTGCAAGAGGCAGCAGTCGAATACATTTCAAGGCCACAGAGTGGGAGAGGCAGCAGGAGTCGTACTAATTTTAATGAGACAGAATGGCACAGTGACATACCCTGGGAGAGGCAGCAGCAGTCCTAAAAATTTAAATGCAACATACCGTAGAGTAGCACAATTATATAATTAAGAGGTAGCGGCAGCTAGTACACGGTGTGTGGAGGTGGCAGCAGCAGCAGCATGAAGTAGGGCACAGAGTGGCACAATTACATAATTTGGACGTAGCAACAGCTAGGACACAGCGTGTGGAGGCAGCAGCAACAGCATACCGTAGAGTGGCACAATGACATAATTTGGAGGTAGCCGCAGCTAGGACACAGCGTGCGGAGGCGGCGGCAGCAGCATGAGTAGGCCACAGAGTGGCACAATTACATAATTTGGATGTAGCGGCAGCTAGGGCACAGCGTGTGGAGGCGGCAGCAGCATCATCAGGCCACAGAGTGGCATGGTGACATACCCTGGAGGTGACAGCAGTAGCAGCATGAAGAGACCTGATTGTTGAGGTGGCAGCAGCATCAGAAGGCTACATATTGGGTCAGTGACAGAGTGGAGAGGTGGGTGGCAAAACCAGTCACTAGTAAAGATGCTGGGTGATAGATGGAGCAGCTGGTAGATGTGTGGCATCAGGCGGGTGGCAGCATCATAAGAGTGGCTGAGGCAGCCAGGTACAGTCTCATTTATCAAGGTTTGGGTGACGCATCATGGCTGATCTAATCTGATGCATCAGGCTTTGGTGGGTGGAAATCCTGGCTGATCCACGCCTGATTCATCTTGACAAAGGTGAGTCTTTCCACATTTTGAAAGGACAGGCGAGTTCTCCTTGGGGTAACTATGGCTCCCGCCGCACTGAACACCCGCTCTGAGCCCACACTACTAGCCGGGCAGGACAGCTTCTCCAGTGCAAACTTGGCCAGTTGCGGCCACAAATCCAGTTTGGCTGCCCAGTAGTCCAGCGGATCTTCAATGTGGGGTGGCAGGGTACTGTCCAAGTAGGCCACCACCTGCTGGTTCAGGGTCTCCTCCTGGTCTACCTGCTGCTGCTGCTGCTGTTGGTCAGTACTTTCTGCACTTGGCGGGTGAAGAAATCTGCTCATCAGCGACTCCAGACTCAAGTTGCTGCTGATAGAGCTGGTACTGCTCCTACCCCCCCCCACAGCAGCCGTGGCGGTGGTATGTGAGTGGTCAGACCTGCGAGAGGATGGACGACGACGCAGATAGGCAGCAGCCAACTGACTACATAGGATGTCTCTATAGTTCAGTTTGTCCTCCCTCTCAGCAGGTGAAAAAAGGGCCCCCATTTTAGACCGGTAGCGAGGGTCCAAGAGGGTGGAGAGCCAGAAGTCATCCCTCTGCCGGATGGTGACTATTTGGCTGTCACTACGTAAGCAAGTGAGCATGCATCGGGCCATTTGCGCAAGTGACTCGGAGGGACTCTCTGCCTCCAACTCCACTGTATACTGCCATGGTGTCTCTGGGTCATCTGCCTCATCTTCCTCATCTCCCTCTACCTCCTCTGGCTGCTCCTGCTCCTCCTCTTCTGTCACCTGGGTAGAAAAACCACTAAATGCTTGTGCTCCAATGTCCTTCTCCGCCTCCAGTTCAGCCCCCACCGGACTCATGTGGCCATGAGATGCAATCTCCACGTCTCCAGTCCCCTGACCAGAAAGATTTTGCAGCATCTGTTCCAGGACATGAAGCAGTGGAATGACGTTGTTCATACCTTAGTCCTAGCGACTGACCTAGCATGAGCTGCCACTGGCTGACATCAAAATTACACAGGGGAGTACTCCTGTCCGCTTGGATCATTAAGAAATCGTTTATGGCCTTTCTCTGTTTGTACAGTTGGTCCAACATATGGAGGGTAGAATGCCAACAGGTGGAAACGTTACATATCAGCCTATGTTGGGGGACACCATTCTGCCACTGCAGCTCAAGGAGGGTGTGCTTGGCAGTGTAGGAATGGCTGAAGTGCATGCAAAGTTTCCTGGCCACTTTTAGAATGTTTTGCAGTTGGGTATAAAACTTGAGGAACCGTTTGACAACCAGATTAAATACGTGCGCCATGCAGGGCGCATGGCTTAGCCCTCCTTGGCGCAGCGCGAACACCATGTTCTTTCCGTTATCTGTCACCATGGTTCCGATTTTTAGTTGACGCGAAGAAAGCCAGCAATCGATTTCTTCTTTCATGACGGGGAGCAGTTCCTCCCCTGTGTGACTTCGTTCGCCCAGGCAAACCAGGCGTAGAACTGCGTGACACCGCCATGCCCTGCACATGTGGTATGCTGGAGGAGCACTATGACTTGGCCTTGCAGTGGAGGCTGAGGTGGTGGAGAAGGAGCCGTACATTAGCGCAGAATCAGCAGTTTGACAACGAGGAGGAGAAAGTGGCGTCACCTGTTCAAGTTGCTTGTGTGGCTAGGCAGGAAGCACATTGACCCAGTGGGCCATAAAGGACATGTACTGGCCTTGACCGTAGTTATAACTCCACACGTCGGCGCTGCCGTGCACTTTGGCAGACACCGACAGGCTCA
>ONZH01006766.1:0-35839 GCA_900303285.1 Rhinella marina
CACTTATTTAACTCCCTAATCTCCCGTTGTCTCTCTAGTGACGCTCGTGGCACTGGTAGTATTTCTGAAAACACTACCTTGGGAGGTCCTGGACTTGAGCTTCTCTCCTAGTTCCCTAAAATCATTTTTAAGGACCTTCCATCTCCCCCTGACTTTGTCATTGGTGCCAACGTGTACCATGACCGCCGGGTCTTCCCCAGTCCCACCCAGCAATCTGTCAATCCGGTCCGCAATATGCCGAACCCGAGCACCCGGGAGACAACACACTGTTCGGCATTCACGGTCTCGGCGACAGATGACCCTGTCTGTCCTCCTAATAATAGAGTCCCCTACCACCAGTATCTGTCTTTCCTTTGCTGCTCTCCTTTTCCCATCCTTCCTGCAGCGGTCATCCTCCTGGTTGCTAGGAGAAACGGCCTGCTGCAGTGTCGCTGCTCCTGGGCTTTCATCCCTAATATCAGCCAAACAGGCATATTTACTAGGGCATTCCAGCTCAGGACTAGCCTCCCTGGCAGGCACTTTTTTCTCTACCCCTTCTTACTACATTTACCCAGCTGCTGACTTGATAGTCCTGCTCTTGCCCATCTCCATCCTCCTCCTCTTCACTGACCCCAGCCAGTGCCTGCACTGTGAGGTCTAAGCCTCTCTCCAGGTGTTCAATGCCCCTAAGTATGCCAAGCTGCTTATTTAGATCCAAGATCTGGGGTGGATTATGGTGATGGGGTAGATTATGTGATATTTTTATAGAGACAGTCGTTATGGACACAATGATACCAAATATATATATATATATATATATATATATATATATATATATATATATATATATTTTTTTTTTTACGTTTTAAGCAATAAAACATTTTTAGGGAAAAAAAATCATGTTTCTGTGTTGCCAATTTCTTAGAGCCATATTTTTTTTCATTTTTCTGGCTATGGTCTTGTGTGAGGGCTTGTTTTTTGCGGGACGAGGTTACATTTTTATTGCTTCCATTTTGGGGTACATATGACTTTTTGATTGATTGATTGATTGATGTTATGTTTTTTTTTGTGAGGTGACTAAAAAAAGCCTTTTTGGAAAGCTTTTTGTTATTTTTTTACATCGCTTACTTGATAGGGTAGATCATGTGATATTTTTGTAGAGCCAGTTGTTACACACGTGGCAATACCAAATATGTCTATTTTTAATTTATTTTATTTTTTTTACGTTTTACACAATAAGAGCATTTTTGGAAAAAAATTATGTATTTGTGTTGCAATTTTCTTTCTTTCTCTTCTTTTTTCTGGCTATGGTCTTGTGTGGGGGCTCAATTTTTTGCGTGATAAGGTGTTCTTTTTATTGCTACCATTGTGGGTACATATGACTTTTTGATCAATTAACATTATGTTTTTTTGGAGGCGAGCGAACTGAAAAAAAAAATCCGTTTTGAAGCAATGTTTATTTTTTTACGGCATTCACCTGATGGGGTAGATCATATGATATTATTATAGAGCCAGTCATTGCGGGCGCAGTTATACCAAATATATCTATTTTATTTATTTTTTTTCTATTTGTAACTTTTTTTTAACAAATCTCTTTTTATTAAAGTTTTTCATAATAAAGAATAGTACGATCAATAGTACAGAGATAAAAGTTGCATACAATATGAGATAAACATTACAAATATTTGTCATGAATATTGCAATGGGGCGGGGGGGGAGAGGAAAAAATGGGTTCATGGGAAAATTGCCTGCAAATATCACTGTCATACAATAAGCGATTTAGAATAAAGTAGGTGATCTACCCCAGGAGAAAGTAATGAGACAGATCACTGCTAAGGCACGCAGGACTGTACAGGATAAATGGTATCAGAGAATATACAATAAAAGAATAATAAATAACTCAATTGCATTAAATTAAACAGTAGGAGTAAAACCGAATAACTATTCCACATTATGAGAAAGACTTATGGGCGTCTCGTGAGAAGAAGAAGGAGAAATAGGTTAGAGTGATACAAGGAGTCAGAGGAGGGTGGGTGGTTAATATGTTTGACAACAAGCTTGCCAAGGGACCCATAGTTTCAGGAACTTGGCATGGGTTCTGTTAGCCCAACTTGCCAGCTCCTCCAATAGATAAAGCTGGTCGACTTTCTCCCGCCATTGCTCAACATTAGGGGCAGTTTAGTTAAGCCAATGTATAGGAATTAATAATCTAGCAGTTTGAAAAAGTAAGGTAGGAAGATCTGACATGGTTGTATGCCATGAATCCGAGGGTAGCCATTGAAGAACAGATGTGGGAGAGAGCTGAATTGTGGTATTACATATCTTGTTAATGTTGTCCTCAATTAAAGCCCAGTAAGGTTGAATCAGTGGACAATGCCTAAACAAGTGCCCTAATGTGCACCCCCCTTTGTGAACATCTCCAGCAGGAGTCAGTGTCTGACAGACCCATCTGGTGCAGTTTGTATGGGTCATTGTACCATCTGGTCATAGTTTTATATGAGTGTTCCCAGGGGTTGGATTCAAATTTTTAACAACAGGTTCCCTACTCAACGGTGGACACACGGCGTCATGACATAAGTTTTCATGTACATACACCATATATATGCAACACACATACATAAATAAACCACATATACACTACACACACATACCACTTAACTTTTAAAAAGCCTAAGGAGCTAAACTATGGAATGAAAGCGCTCATCTCCAGCTGCCGCCGCCAGTGCCCCGGATTGGGGTTCAGCCGGTAACATGGTTCTCTGATTGGATTGTAATTTTAACAACCAGATCTCGAGAACCTGAGGGAACTGGCCAAATCCCATGCCTTCCCATGGCATAACAGAGGAGAACATGGTGGCTGCTAGGGTTGAGTGGTAAACCGGTGTGAACGATTTACCGCGGTATTAAGAAACAGCGATATGGCGATATCGCTGTTTCCAAATAACCGCGGTATTTAGAGACGTCATAGGAGCGGTCATATGCGGGCTGACCGCTCCTAGATGCGCGACAGCCCGCCCTTTGTATATGCCTACCGTACATACTACTTCATGCAGCTGCCGTCCTTGGCTCCTCCTCGCTCCCATATTCAAGTCTCCGCCCACCGGCCGAGCACAAGAGCGAGGAGCGAGGCGCGCAAAATCAGCAGTCCATGAGGAGGAGGCAAGAAGAGTGAGGGATCCTAGGCCTTGGTGTCATAAATAATATACTATGTCAGGGGTGCATAACAGATCGGGCCGTGGGCCGCATGAGGCCGCACAACAGATCATGCAGGATGGATCCTGGAGAGCAGGGGAGACGAGGAGAAGGCAGAAGCAATGTATCAGCGCTCCTGCCTTCTCCTCAGACAGGTGAGCAGGGCACTGTGCAGGGTGGACCTGGGGCAGAGGAGCAAAGAGCTGCAGGGTCAGGAGACCCTGATCAGGTCTGCCTTGTACAATGCCCCCAACAGCAGGCTGGTTTCCCCTGTAACTGGATGTCCCAATTACAGGGGAAATAGTGCAAAAAAAAGTCTGTGTCCCCAAAGGCCTTTCAGTGACCTCTTGGGGACAAATCATGTGGGGAAAAAAATATATTAAAGTTAAAAAAAATTAAATATGATGTTGCAAAAAAAATAAATAAAAAAAATAGAAAATTATAAAATACAAATGAAAGAAAAAAAATAAAAGAAAAAATTGCAAAATAAGAGTGTGTTCCCTGTCCCCTAACAGTCTTTTTATGATCCCTTGGGGGGACATTATGTGCCAAAAATATATTTAAAAAAGATAGAAAATTAATAAAAATAATATGTTAAAAAAAATAAAAAGTGCAAAATAGTACAGTGTTCATTGTCCCCCAACAGTCTTTATGACCTCTTGGGGGACATATTATGTGCTAAAAATATATTTAAATAATAAGTACTAAATCAATTATAAAAAATACTAATAAAATACAAACAAAAGTGAAAAATAAAAAAGTGAAAAATTAACAGTGTAAAAAAAAAAAATATATATATATATATATATATATTTGTAGCAGATTAAAAATGAAGTTAAAAAAATAAAGAAAAAAGAAAAAACACCCGCACCAACCAAAACCGTCGCCATTATCTCCCTATTCAAGTGAAACTATACATTTTATATAACAAAACGACTGACACAAAATAGGGAACTTATTATAATAATTTATTTTGGTGTCAGTTTGCATATTTAAAGAATAAGGAGCTAATGTCTCCTTATAGCTGCCCCCATACTGTATAATGTCTCCTTGTGGCTGCCCCCATACAGTATAATTTCTCCTTGTGGCCGCCCCCATACAGTATAATGTCTCCTTGTAGCTGCCCCCATACAGTATAACGTCTCCTTGTAGCTGCCCCCATACAGTATAATGTCTCCTTGTGGCTGCCCCCATACAGTATAACGTCTCCTTGTGGATGCCCCCATACAGTATAACGTCTCCTTGTAACTGCCCCCATACAGTATAACGTCTCCTTGTGGCTGCCCCCATACAGTGTAACGTCTCCTTGTGGCTGCCCCCATACAGTATAATGTCTCCTTGTGGCCACCCCTATACAGTATAATGTCTCCTTGTGGCCGCCCCCATACAGTATAACGTCTCCTTGTGGCCCCCATACAGTATAATGTCTCCTTGTAGCTGCCCCCATACAGTATAATGTCTCCTTGTAGCTGTCCCCATACAGTATAATGTCTCCTTGTGCCTGCCCCCATACAGTATAATGCCTCCTTGTAGCTGCCCCCATACAGTATAATGTATACTGCCCCCATATAGTATAACATCTCCTGGTGGCCCCCATACAGCAGTATAACGTCTCCTTGTGGCTGCCCCCATACAGTATAACGTCTCCTTGTGGCTGCCCCCATACAGTATAACATCTCCTTGTGGCCCTAAGTGTTTTTTTCTTTTAAACGAGTATTTATCGCGATATATATCGTTATCGCGATAAATTTCTTAATATCGTTATCGTAGGAATATTTTTATATCGCCCAACCCTAGTGGCTGCACATGGCAGATAGCAGAACAGAGGTGAAAACGGTGGCCACACAGAGCACATGGCTAGGGACAGAACATGGCAGCATAGATGAGTATACAGGTGATGACATCACTACACAGAGGAGCACATGGTGGCACTGGTAACACAGTTGCACATAGCACTGATATGGAGGAGAGTGGTTATACTCACAAAAGATGTAGTTGATGTGTGCCACTGTTAATTCTTTCTTCAGTTTTTTATTCTCTTGAGAAGGGTACATCAACTTTTTTTTGGGGGGTGGCTGGGGTCAGAGGCAGTAACAAAGCACTAGAAAAGCCAAGATTACCTTTACTGTACACTGCCCTCCAATCCCTACTAGTATAATAAAATTGGCCCCTGTAATTGGCTGGCAGCTGAATATGTCAGAGCAGGCTGCCAGCCAATAGAACAACAGAAGCAGTACGGGCAAAGCCTGTGCCAGTACTAGGGCTGGTTTTAGACAAAGTGTGGCCCTGGGCAAAATTGAAAGTGGGGCCCTAAATCCTGAAATATTGGACCAGAAGTCTGACAGGACTTAGTAGGCACAGACAGGTTACAACCAAAGCAGCTGATTGTAGAATGCCGCATTATATTTCTTTAGCCTTTCCATTTTCTGTGCTTAAAAAACCTAATGCAGAATCCGCATCAGGTTTTTTTGGATGTATTTTTTTACTGGTGCCTTTTATATAACACTTTTTGATGCAGTTTTGCTGTGAATTTTCATTAATGCCCATTTTCAAAGGGAATTCTGGACATAGAACCCGCATGAAAAATGGACAGGTCACTTCTTTTTTTCCATGGTGCAGTTTAAAAAACCACAAGCAGAAAAAGAGGGGTTGTCCCATCCGGGCCCTGAAGTGAAGGGAGAGCACAGTGTGCATGTACAGTCATCCTCCATTATGTTGTGATGATTGGCTGATCACTGGCAATTCCATAGCACTGAATGGAGATAATGCTGCGCATGCACACTGTTATGGGGGACCTGTGGAGGACACTGTCATGGGGGACCTGTGGAGGACACTGTCATGGGGGACCTGTGGAGGACACTGTCATGGGGGACCTGTGGAGGACACTGTCATGGGGGACCTGTGGAGGACACTGTCATGGGGGACCTGTGGAGGACACTGTCATGGGGGACCTGTGGAGGACACTGTCATGGGGGACCTGTGGAGGACACTGTCATGGGGGACACTGTCATGGGGGACCTGTGGATGACACTGTCATGGGGGACCTGAGGATGACACTGTCATGGGGGACCTGCTGGGATGACACTGTCATGGGGGACCTGTGGATGACACTGTCATGGGGGACCTGTGGATGACACTGTCATGGGGGACCTGTGGATGACACTGTCATGGGGGACCTGTGGATGACACTGTCATGGGGGACCTGTGGACGACACTGTCATGGGGGACCTGTGGACGACACTGTCATGGGGGACCTGTGGACGACACTGTCATGGGGGACCTGTGGACGACACTGTCATGGGGGACCTGTGGAGGACACTGTCATGGGGGACCTGTGGACGACACTGTCATGGGGGACCTGTGGACGACACTGTCATGGGGGACCTGTGGACGACACTGGTATGGGGGACCTGTGGACGACACTGGTATGGGGACCTGTGGACGACACTGGTATGGGGGACCTGTGGATGACACTGGTATGGGGGACCTGTGGATGACACTGGTATGGGGGACCTGTGGATGACACTGGTATGGGGGACCTGTGGATGACACTGGTATGGGGGACCTGTGGATGACACTGTCATGGGGGACCTGTGGATGACACTGTCATGGGGGACCTGTGGATGACACTGTCATGGGGGACCTGTGGATGACACTGTCATGGGGGACCTGTGGACGACACTGTCATGGGGGACCTGTGGACGACACTGTCATGGGGGACCTGTGGACGACACTGTCATGGGGGACCTGTGGACGACACTGTCATGGGGGACCTGTGGACGACACTGTCATGGGGGACCTGTGGACGACACTGTCATGGGGGACCTGTGGACGACACTGGTATGGGGGACCTGTGGACGACACTGGTATGGGGGACCTGTGGACGACACTGGTATGGGGGACCTGTGGACGACACTGGTATGGGGGACCTGTGGATGACACTGGTATGGGGGACCTGTGGATGACACTGGTATGGGGGACCTGTGGATGACACTGGTATGGGGGACCTGTGGATGACACTGGTATGGGGGATCTTTGGATGACACTGTTATGGGGGATCTGTGGATGACACTGTTATGGGGGATCTGTGGATGACACTGTTATGGGGGATCTGTGGATGACACTGTTATGGGGGATCTGTGGATGACACTGTTATGAGGGATCTGTGGATGACACTGTTATGAGGGATCTGTGGATGACACTGTTATGAGGGATCTGTGGATGACACTGTTATGAGGGATCTGTGGATGACACTGTTATGGGTGGTTTGTGGAATACACACTGTTATGGGGGGTCTGTGGATGACACTGTTATGTGTGACATAGCTTTACAGATAGCAGCCCTGGTCTGCTCCCCCCAAGTACTGAAAAAAAGACACTGCTAATTTGTACCCCAGATTCTTAATCTATACTCCAATTCCCCCCATTAACATTTCAGACCACCTGGGCTGACAGAGGAGGCGCGGGGGGCTGACAGAGGGGGCGCGGTGGGCTGACAGAGGGGACTGACAGAGGGGTGCGGGGGGCTGACAGAGGGGGCGCGGGGGGCTGACAGAGGGGGAGCGGGGATCTGACAGACGGGGCGCGGGGAGCTGACAGACGGGGCGCGGGGAGCTGACAGACGGGGCGCGGGGGGCTGACAGACGGGGCGCGGGGGGCTGACAGACGGGGCACGGGGGGCTGACAGAGGGGGCGCAGGGGGCTGACAGAGGAGGGAACAAGGGAGATCAATGACCATCAGTACATGAGGTTAGTGCAGGGCTGTTACAATGAGAGTGTGAACCAAGCACCCCCTCTTCTACCTAAACTTTCTGGATGGACTTACCTGATGGAGAGGGAACAGGCAGGGTCTTGGGAGCCCCCTGCAGTCCAGGAGCTGAGTTCTGGGGGTCCCATGATGCAGTTGAAGGCCCAGTACTGCAGATCTTATTCTTGGGAGGGAGGAGCCACATTACTGGCCAGCACCAGAGGAGGCAGACTGCACACAGTCACTGATACTTGATGGTATTGTGGAGGACAAGAGAGGAGGCGGAGCAACAAGCCAGCAGCAGCAGACTACGGAGCTGCACTGGTAATTACATTCCTGGGGTGGGGCATGTGCAGGGAGGGGACTTGAGCTGGGGATTCTTTGCTACGGGATTTGAGTTAGTTCTCGGCCGCTGGGGGGTTTTGAAAGTGATTTATGCTGCAGGACCGTGTCGGGATTCCTGCTTCTCACCGGCCCTGCGAACCTGCTGTAATTTTAACAAATGGTTCGGCAGAACCTGCTAAATCCCATGCCTGAGTGTTCCTGTATTTTGATGCACCTTGAGAAGCCATGTGAACGAAGGTGTATTTGGGTGATCTCCGTTTCAGTAAATGAACTGTATAGATCCTTCTCCCAGGATTTAATATAAGCAGGAACAATAGAAGTAGGTGAAGATGGAATGTACTTATATAGAATAGAGATGGCATGCCTTGGTAAGTTATTATTTTGGGAGAATTTCTCAAACCAGGTAATATCAGTTTTCGGAGTGATCTTGGAGAGCAGGGCCAAACAAGAGCGTCTGAACTCCAGGCTGCCACATAGGCAGGTCTTGGTCTCTTATCCTTCCATAGAATGGTAGTGAAGATGGTTCTGACTTGAGAAAAGAAGTATGTAGCCTGGAAGGTGAATAGGGACCATCTGAAGCAAGTATAGAAATTTTGGCATGATGTAAGCTTGTAGGAGGTTTTTTGCGACTCATCCAGGATACATATGGCAAGGAGAGGTTAGATATCTGATCTTTAACTTTCTTTAAAAGAGGGGAGTAATTAGAGGAATATAATTTGTTGGTGTTCTTTGTTAGGGCAGTGCCCAAATATGGCAAATTTTCTGGGTGCCACTTGATGGGAAAGGATTCCTGTAATTTTTTAGCTGTTTTTCCTGGGAGGGATATATTTAGTGCTTCGGATTTGGTGTAGTTAATTTTAAAATTGGATAGGGAGCCGAATGTTTCAAAGATGGACAAAATATGTGGAAAAGCCTGTGAAGGGTAGTGACTAACAATAAAAGGTTGTCGGCGAATGCTGCACACTTGTGTTCAACCTCTCCGACCCTAAGTCCTTTGATGTCATTGTTCCCGAAAGCTTGCATCAGTGTTTCCATAACTATAATGAACAGAGTGGGGGATAGTGGGCAGCCCTGACGAGTGCCATTACTAATGTTGAAAGGCCTTGAAAGGGTTCCATTGACTCATATCCTAGCACTAGGGTGTTTATACAGTAACATGATGTTGAAGTCGCGGTAATTCATTTAAAGATATATCCAGCCAGGAGTCGATATACTGTATAAAGGGGCAATATCAAGTAGTGACTAAGCCATGGGCAAATCTGAAAACAGGCGGATGGTGCAGCATCTACCATCCTTGCTAAAGGTAACTCCGAATGGGAATAACCATCTATATGGCACTTTTAGGCTGTGGAGGTGGTCTGTGAGAGGTTTAAGTGCTCTCCTTTTGAGCAAGGTGGAAGGTGCCAGGTCCTGATAAAGGAGTATGGGCTCCCTGTTGACGGAGAGATCTTTTTTCTCCATTGCTGATCGGAGAATGGCGGCTGTGTCCCAGAAGCTAAGTAGGCCTCAGCAGGGGCGTACATAGAAATCATTGGGCCCCATAGCAAGAATCTGAATGGACCCCCTAACCCCGCCCACTACCCTGGCCCATCCCACATGCTGCCCTGGCTCCTCCCCTGTCACACTCCCATTGGCCAATAAATAAATGTATACATGACCTACTGAAAATCTTTTTTTCTTTTTTTTTTTTTTTTTTAAATTAAGGAGACGTTATACTGTATGGGGGCAGCCACAAAGAGACATTATACTGTATGGGGGCATCCACAAGGAGACGTTATACTGTATGGGGGCAGCCACAAGGAGACGTTTTACTGTATGGGGGCAGCCACAAGGAGACGTTATACTGTATGGGGGCCACAAGGAGACGTTATACTGTATGGGGGCAGGCACAAGGAGACGTTATACTGTATGGGGGCAGCCACAAGGAGACGTTATACTGTATGGGGGCATCCACAAGGAGACGTTATACTGTATGGGGGCAGCCACAAGGAGACATTATACTGCATGGGGGTCACAAGGAGATGTTATACTGTACGGGGGCCACAAGGAGACGTTATACTGTATGGGGGCAGGCACAAGGAGACGTTATATTGTATGGGGGCAGCCACAAGGAGACGCTATACTGTATGGGGGCCACAAGGAGATGTTATACTATATGGGGGCAGGCAAAAGGAGATGTTATACTGTATGGGGGCCACAAGGAGACGTTATACTGTATGGGGGCCACAAGGATACATTATACTGTATAGTGGCCACAAGGAGACATTATACTGTATGGGGGCAGCCACAAGGAGACGTTATACTGTATGGGGGCCACAAGGAGATGTTATACTATATGGGGGCAGGCAAAAGGAGATGTTATACTGTATGGGGGCCACAAGGAGACGTTATACTGTATGGGGGCCACAAGGATACATTATACTGTATAGTGGCCACAAGGAGACATTATACTGTATGGGGCGGCCACAAGGAGACATTATACTGTATAGGAGCAGCCACAACGAGATGTTATACTGTATAGTGGCCAAAAGGAGATGTTATATTGTATGGGGCAGCCCAGCAGCTACAAGGAGACATTATACTGTATGGCGTCCCCACAGAAACTCCAGCTGCCTGCTGCTGCCCTCCTCAAGAATACCCATATATTATTCAAGTAAGTTCCTACTGTTTTGTGTGGTCATGGAGCCTGGAGCTGGAGATCCTCTTACTGTGTGCACTGTGCACTGCTGCAGGCTGGCAGTGGGCCGGCTGCCGGAACTTCTAGTGACCAGAGCGACGGGGCCTGGCGAGGTGGCTGATGATGAGGCAGGTGGCCGGCCACACATGACAGGTACATATATCTGTTCCAGGCTGCGCGCGCCCGCCCTGCTGCTGGGATCATGAAGAGATCAGGTCAGGGGGCGGTCACTGGGGATATCGGCGATTCAGCAGTGCTACATGTTGTCACGTGCAGGTTTTTGAGCACAGTCACCTGGCTCGCTGTTAACAAAACTTTCAGCAGGGCCCCCCTCTGTGTGCAGACAATGTAAGGGACAGGGCCTTCCGTGTGCTCCGGGGCCCCCTGTGCCGAGAGCCACATAGCAGTGGCGTGGTCTGCCTATATTGGCGGTACTCCACTGGGCCTCAGTTGACATCTCTTGGGTGTTCTCCCTGTTGAGGTGGGGGGGTGAAGTGATATGTATATTCTTTCAATGGTGACACTTTGGGCTCTATCCTCCCCCAATAATTCTGAAAAAATCACCACAGCTGTGGATTCCAGATCTGAGGCTGGTATAGCCTCGGGGATGCCTTTAAGCCTTATATTTTTGCTCCAACTACAGTTCTCCTGATCTTCTATGAGGCATTATTCAGGGAGGTAATTTGGGCCCCCATAGCGTGGACTACTGCAGTGCTGTGGGCCATGATCAGGCATTGGTTAGTCTCTGAGGATTCCACCCTATGACCCGGTGACCTTAAAGGGGTACTCCCATCTCACAAATGTAGTTTGTATAGTTAGATATAGCCATACCAATATTATTACTAATAGAATGTATTTGTATAAAATGTACCGTTTAGTAGATTTGACTATTTGTATTTCCATTGTCCCACAGACATCATTCAGGCCGTTGCCCCTAGTTACGACCACTGCGCCCATGTAGTAGTGGTGGCCGGCTTGCTTCTTTTCAAACCCACTCTGGAAGTAACTGCTGTTTTGTGAACACAAATTGCATGAGCATGCGGAGACACATCTTAGGGTTGTAGCATTTTTGTCTGTGCTTCCAAAACACAGAGAAACGGATCCTGTACCAATATCAATTCATCTCTATGGAGCAGGATCCGTTTATAAAATCTGCGTTTTGGACTGGTAGCGTCCGAAACGCAGATTTTATAAACGGATCCTGCTCCATAGAGATGAATTGATATTGGTACAGGATCCGTTTCTCTGTGTTTTGGAAGCACAGACAAAAATGCTACAACCCTAAGATGTGTCTCCGCATGCTCATGTAATGTGTGTTCACAATAGAGCAGTTACCTCAGAGCGGGTTTCAAAAGAAGCAAGCCGGCCACCACTACTACATGGGCGCAGTGGTCGTAACTAGGGGAAACAGCCTGACTGATGTGTGTGGGACAATGTATATACAAATAGGCAAATCTTCTAAACGGTGCATTTTATATACATACATTCTATTAGTAATAATATTGGTATGGCTATATCTAACTATACAAACTACATTTGTGAGATGGGAATACCCCTTTAAGTCCTGCTGGAGATCTTAAATTTCTCTGATTAAAGGGACAAGGTCTTGTGAAAGTGTGGCTTTAAAGAATGACCTGGTAAGTGTTGCATTATCATCAGGGAGCAAGGTCTCCTCCGTCTTAGGGGAGTTTCCGGCGTCATCTTCTCCCTCCTTGTCTGTTTCGCGCCTGCAGGACTGCTGCACCATCTTGTCAGAACGCATCAGAGTTACCGCAAACTTCTTCCTGAGGAAGCGGTCCATTTCTGACTGGTTCTTTTTTTGTCTGGGTGTGGAGGGGGTCTCCCTGGACCTCTCTCGTCCAATCTTGACCATTTTGGAGGCCTTCCGACGTCTTAATTAAGAGAAGCACAGGCATGTGAAGCGGGAGCTCTGCTTCAAGCGTCCATCTCGCTCAGCGGTTAGGCTCCGCCCCCTATTTGTAACATTTTTTAAAGGATGCATTTGGGGGATTTTTTTTCTTTACATGTGAAACTTTTTTTTATTTTTTTTTTTATAAAACACTTTATTTTTATTTTTTTTTATTTTACACTTTGTGTCCCCCATAAGATCATACAAGACCTCTGGGGAACATTTAACTTCATTTTTTTTTTTACTATTTATTTCTCCTGTAACTGGAGCTGACATAGTAGCCCCAGTTACAGGGGAAATACATCCCCCAGAGAGTCTGTACAGCATAATACAGCACTGTACAGACTCACTGCAGGGCTGATCATGGTCTATGAAAGACCACCGGGGCTGGGACAGGAAGCAGGACATCGCTTCCTTGCTGTATACATAGTGCTCCTTTAGCGCTGTGTGTACAGAGATCTAGAAGGCAGGGACACCCAGGAACAGTCCCTGTCTTCTCTCTGGGAAGCTGCACAATTTCCATGCAGCTGCCATCTCTGAAAGGACGTTCAGAAACGTCCATTCAGAGATAAACCCGACTGCCCAGGACATTTCTAGTCAATGTGCAGTTGTGAAGTGGTTAAGAGATGTAGGCAGACATAAATCCATCAGACACATTCATTCCTGATCTAAGTGTGTCAAAGGTTATTATGAATTGGAAATTCCCCTTTAATATCAATACTTTCATGTTTCATGTGATGTTGTGGTTATGACTGCAAAAGTGTTTATGTTTGGCAACCACCTGGTTGCAAAGCATGCCTGAGATGGGACAGTTCCAACCCAAACACATAAAAAACTCCATCATCTACAGTTAAGCTATCAGATACAACCACATATGTTCAAACTCTGCAGACAGGGATGGTGACCTTGGAAACCTCAAAAAGACATTTTTGAATCAGGGATACCATCCAACTACAGTCATGGCCAAAAGTTTTGAGAATGATACAAATATTAATTTTTACAAAGTCTACTGCTTCAGTTTTTATAATGGCAATTTGCATATACTCCAGAATGTTATAAAGAGTGATCAGCTTAACAGCAATTACTTGCAAAGTCAATAGAAAATGAACTTTATCCCCCAAAACACATTTCAACATCATTGCAGCCCTGCCTTAAAAGGACCAGCTAACATCGTTTCAGTGATTGCTCCATTAACACAGGTGTGGGTGTTGATGAGGACAGGGCTGGAGATCAATCTGTCATGATTAAGTAAGAATGACACCACTGGACACTTTAAAAGGAGGCTGGTGCTTGGCATCATTGTTTCTCTTCTGTTAACCATGGTTATCTCTAAAGAAACACGTGCAGTCATCATTGCACTGCACGAAAATGGCCTAACAGGGAAGACTATCGCAGCTAGAAAGATTGCACCTCAGTCAACAATCTATCGCATCATCAAGAACTTCAAGGAGAGAGGTTCCATTGTTGCCAAAAAGGCTCCAGGGTGCCCAAGAAAGACCAGCAAGCGCCAGGACCGTCTCTTAAAAGTGTTTCAGCTGCGGGATCGGGCTACCAGCAGTGCAGAGCTTGCTCAGGAATGGCAGCAGGCAGGTGTGAGTGCATCTGCACGCACTGTGAGGCGGAGACTCTTGGAGCAAGGCCTGGTCTCAAGGAGGGCAGCAAAGAAGCCACTTCTCTCCAGAAAAAACATCAGGGACAGACTGATATTCTGCAAAAGGTACAGGGAGTGGACTGCTGAGGACTGGGGTAAAGTCATTTTCTCTGATGAATCCCCTTTTCGATTGTTTGGGACATCTGGAAAACAGCTTATTCGGAGAAGACGAGGTGAGCGCTACCACCAGTCTTGTCTCATGCCAACTGTAAAGCATCCTGAAACCATTCATGTGTGGGGTTGCTTCTCAGCCAAGGGAATCGGCTCTCTCACAGTCTTGCCTAAAAACACAGCCATGAATAAAGAATGGTACCAGAATGTCCTCCGAGAGCAACTTCTCCCAACCGTCCAAGAGCAGTTTGGCGATCAACAATGCCTTTTCCAGCATGTTGGAGCACCTTGCCATAAAGCAAAGGTGAGAACTAAATGGCTCAGGGAACAAAACATAGAGATTTTGGGTCCATGGCCTGGAAACTCCCCAGATCTTAATCCCATTGAGAACTTGTGGTCAATCATCAAGAGACGGGTGGACAAACAAAAACCTACAAATTCTGACAAAATGCAAGCATTGATTGTGCAAGAATGGACTGCTATCAGTCAGGATTTGGTCCAGAAGTTGATTGAGAGCATGCCAGGGAGAATTGCAGAGGTCCTGAAGAAGAAGGGTCAACACTGCAAATATTGACTTGCTGCATTAACTCATTCTAACTGTCAATATAAGCTTTTGTTACTCATAATATGATTGCAATTATATTTCTGTATGTGATAAAAACAGCTGACAAACACACATAAAAACCAGAGGGCAGCAGATCATGTGAAAATATAATATTTGTGTCATTCTCGAAACTTTTGGCCATGACTGTACAGTTGGAAATCAAATTGCCAGAGCCACAAGATTACCAAGGAGTGAGCTCCTAAAATACAAAACAAAAGACAAAAATCATTGTGTACCTTTAGTAGTCACCTACAACCCAATTCTGGAAATTCTAAAAAGGGTTGCTTGGAGACTACATCCAATACTACAAAAAGTTGACCATTTGAAATCCATCTTTCCAGACCCCCACTCCTGTAATACAGACAGCCCCCTAATCTCAAAAACATCATTGTCAGAAGCGCCTCTCCTGTCCTCTCCAACAACAACAGGAACATTCCCCTGCAAACAGACCAAATGTAAGACCCGTCCATACATAATGACCACTAACAAGATGAAAGTCCCCAATACAGATCTGGACTACAGAATCCCAGGTACGTTCACCTGTTCCACGTCAAATGTGGTCTATCTTATTGTATGTACCAAATGTCCTCTATGTCGGTGAAACTGGCCAAAAACTCAGAACAAGAATGAACTCTCATCGCCACACAATAAAAGAAGAAAGGAAAGATTTACCTGTACCTAAACACTTTTTCAGCCATGACCACATCACAGACATGAAAGTATTGATGTTAAAGGGGAATTTCAAATCACAGAGGGACAGAAGGATCTGGGAATACAAGTTCATGATAACCTTTGACACATTTAGATCAGCAATGAATGTGTCTGATGGATTTATGTCTGCCTACATCTCTTAATGAATGTGGCTCTCAGATCTCTTTGGTTCATTGCATTCGTGGACAGAACATCAATTAGAAGACAATAAAAGTTTCAGACGTCTTATCTATAATCCTCATGTAGAATTGCTCCAACAATTTACTGTTACAACTGTTTGTTTCCTCCTCCACTGATACTGATCTGCTTTACATCACTTGTCTCATCTACCTCATTACTCCTATTTACTTTGGTGTATAAATTTGTGAATCTTTAGACACTGTCTTAAGAGATGCCTGACGAAGAGGCCCAAGTGGCCTCAAAAGCTTGCAGTTTTGTCATCATCTTTTCAGTTAGCCATTGAAAGTTACCAACCACTGAGGAATCTCAATCTTGTTTCATCCCCTTTGAGAACTCATTAAGAACAATAGAAGTGACAGGTGTGTTTCAAAGTATGTTCTAAAATTATTGTATTTGATAACCTAAATGCCCTATCCAAATTTCAACTGTGCATTTATTGGGAACAAACTGTTTCCATTAATTGCCTGATTACATGCAGCAGTCCCCTCCACTGAGTTGGGACAGACAATTACTACTGCACCTTTATACAGGGAATTATTAGGAACAACATTCCTGGTAGAGCTCCTTCCCCATTGCTATCTTGTCTTCAGCCCATGTAATCTGGTCTTTTGACAGCAGCCAACCTCAATCTAAACAAAACATGCTATTTGTTTCACCTTGCTTTGATAATATTCTTTACTACATTGTTTCTCAAAGTGTAAATATAAGGATTAATCAAAGGTACCACCACAGTGTTGAGAATGGCCACATTTTTATCATACTCATCTGTACCTTCATATTGAACAGGCTTTACATACATGAAGATGCAGCTTCCAAAGAAAATAGTAACCACCAGTGCATGTGAAGAACAAGTAGAAAATACTCTTTTCCTGCCTTCAATTGAATTAATTTTAGAAATGGCTAACAAGATATAAGTATATGATATTATGGCAATGAGGAGAGAAAAAAATAGTGAACAGGAGTTAATGAACAACAAAAACTGAAGTGAGGTGGTATTAGTGCATGCATTACGTACAACTGGCCCTACATCACAGAAGAAATGATTTATCTCCTTGTAACAAAATGAAAGTTTGTTAATGAGAATTGAAGGAACAAGGATGTAGACAAAAGAAGTTATCCATGCTCCCGCAACTAGCCAAGAAGATGTTCTTCTATGCATTATAGCCGGGTAATGCAGTGGCTGACATATGGCTAAATATCTGTCAAAACACATTGCATCAAGCAAGAAAAATTGAGTTGTTCCAACCAAAAAGTAAAAATAACCCTGTGCTAAACAGCCAGTTACTGATATTTGATTTGATTGAATGATAATCCCCTTTAGGAGAATTGGCACAATAACATTGGTGAAAATGATATCTAAAATAGATAAATTACAGATAAAGAAGTACATCGGTTTCTGAAGACTTTCATAACAGAAATACAATGTAAGAATAAAAATATTTCCTGTCATGGTTAATACATAGGACACTAAGAATATGAAAAATATTAACGGAATTAATTGTGATGACATTGGTAATCCCACTAGGATGAATTCATTTACAATGCTTCTATTTACAGAAAGTATTGTCACTCCACTGGAAAGTGCTGAAATATAGAATAAAATCAAAATCTGTAAAATTCACTCTTATTGTGTCTGTAACTAAAAGGCTAAAATACAGATCTGTGCGCTATATAGTATTGTCGCTGATACACTTCAAGGAATGTCTAAGTGTCAAGGGAGGTCTGGGGTCCGGGGAGAGTGGCGGTTCCTTAGCTCGACCCGCAACCCCTGTCCCTGCCTACTTGCCTCACCCTAGGCTAAAGGTCCTAGGGGGACAACTGGACGACAGGCCCTTGCCTAGCTAGGGAAGCGGGGATGGAGGACAGACTGACAGACAAACAACGAGAAACACAGAGGAGGGTCAGACGGTCCGAGGTCGATAACAAGAGACCAGTATCAGGTCAAAAGCATAATCCACAAGAAAGTCCAAGAAGCTAGCCGGGGTAAAGCACAGAGAGACAAAATAGCACAAACACTGAGATCAAGGCAAGATCCAGGAGCACAGCTGCGATAGGATACCAACAACAGGAGCTCAAGGAAGGCTGGTGACTGCTGGAAGGAACCTAAGCACCCAAGCACTGGCAATGAGGTGCAGCAGGAAGGAACCTAAATACAGACGGGACTCCCGCCCCAAACCCTGATAGGGGCTGGGAACCTGTCAGTAAGATTAGCCCCAATCACAGAACACCTGGTAAAAACAGGGTAGATGCCAGTGAAAACAGCAAAGCCAGTTTAAAGGGACATGCGCACTGAAATCAGAGTGTGCGTAACTAGGAACGCGAGTTGGGTGCGGCAACCCGCCGCGTCCCTAGCAACGGTTCAGGCGCAGGGGGACCGGCAGCCGAGGCACGGCGGCCAGACCTGCAGCCGGCCCTGACACTAAGAGTCTGTAATATTAAAGGGAGTCTTTCACCTGTTTTTCACCCGTATAACTACTGTATCAGCAGTGCCCCACAGAAGATTGCAAACACATCCCAGACATACCTGTGTGCACTGTGTGTCTGTATTACATGTCCAGGAAAAGCACTTTTATTCTGCAGGAAAACAGCTCCCAAGTGCCCAGCTGAAAGTGAAACTAAAAACAGCTTTCTCTCCCGACTCGATTTCTAACAGCTATATCTTCTATATAATGTTGTGATTTGGTATCATTTGAAAGCTTCGAATGTCAGCTTTCAGAGAAAGTCAGAACCATTTTTCTTTCTGCAACCAATCCCAAGATATGAGCATCTAAAGCAGCCCCTCTTCAGTCTGGTTTGCAGTAGAGCCGGGCACTTGGGAGCTGTTTTCCTGCAGAATAAAAGTGATTTTTCTGGACATGTAATACAGACACACAGTACACACAGGTATGCCTGAGATGTGTATGCAATCTTCTGTGGGGCACTGCTGTTAGTTATATAGGTGAAAAACAGGTGAAAGACTCCCTTTAACCTTTTCTCTCTTGTTGCCATTCCTGTTATATCTAGCATTGTAGAAGATGACTTACCTGTTTCCTGGTGCCCGCTCCTTCTCCTGCAGGCCTGTAATACTCTATTGGGCTCCATCAAATTGCATTGAAGTGTATCTAGACATTCACACAAGCTTCTTTAAACCTATCAGAATTCCTTTATATATTGAATTCATTTATTTTTTTCCTATCAAAACAGGCCCCCAAAGTTTGGGCCTGTCTAGATCACTGCTCACTGCAGCAAATACACAATCTGTACATGGTAGCCAAGTATGTGCTGTACAGATTTTGTGCTTTACAATAGACAACGCAGTGAGAACAGGACAGGCAGGAGCACACATCACTGCTTCTACCTGTCTTTGCTCCGCTAAAAGCCTGGCATAGCACATTCATGCAGGATCTCCTGCAGGCTTTAACTGAGTGAAGTAGGCCAGGCAGGAGCTCTGCATAGCACTTGAGCGCAGATGTGCAATCCCAGGATTTTAGTGGAGTGAGGACAGGCAGGAGCAGTGATGTGTGCTTCTGCCTGTCCTGTGCTCGCTGTGGTGCCTTTTGTAAAACTCAGATTCCATACACCGCATACATGGCTAGGGTGTACAGGTTCTGTATGACCTGCAGTGAACAGTTCTCAAGATGGGCCTGAACTTTGGAGACGTGTTTTGATAGGAAAAACATAAAATCAATGAATATATTATTTTACAAAAATTATTGTTGATTTTTGACAAAAAAGAAATGTGTGAAGATTTATGTAGGTACTCTTTTAAAACTGCCATAAAAAAGTTCAAAACCACCTTAAAATTGTTAATTTCAAGACAAACATCTCACCGTCATGCATCATCTTGAATTTACAGAGAATGCTGGTAATACTGCAACATCAAATACTCTTGTATATATAGGAGTATTGGTTGCAATATTACGTCTCAGGAGACTCTTCAAAATGTACAATCCCAAATGCCCTTTTTAAAATAAATTACTTAATTGCTACCATTAACAGTAACTGCTCAAGTCTGATTTAATAATTCATCAGTTACTATTTTTTGACCTCATCTTTGCAACATTTATAAAATTCTCAGTGTAAGCTACAAAGCACAACAAAAGACAAATTGTCACATATATTCAAATCCCTTTTTCTCCCTAAACATTGATTCCGTAATTCACTCCATGTTAGAGATGAGCAAATTTAAGGAATTGGTAGGCTGATTCAAGTATGATTCAAGTATGTGAACGAGCATAAAAAATCTCCCTTTTAATTGGAAGCAGCAGCAGTGCAGTGTGGATGTGGAAAGGGTATGGTAAAGATATAGTGGCATGTGGCTACAATAGTGGCTGCAGCATTTGCAATATATCATGAAACATACAAGGCTGTCTATGGGTAGTAGTAGAAATAGTAGTAGTAGTGATAGTGGCGGCAGATGCTTTGCCTTAATTGTGGTGGCAGTATTGGATTTACAGCGAGGCTGAGGCAGCGGTGGTAGTAGCAACAGCCATATGGTACATGTTGGCAGAAAGGCAGCAGCAGTCTTACGGAAGATGATGGTTGGCAGGTCGCAGCAGTGGTCTGGTAGAGGTGGCGGTATAATGGAGGTGGCAGCAGCAGCCATACAGAACATCATGGTTGGATATTAGCATAAGAGGCATGATACAGGCCGCAACAGCAGCCATACAGAACATGATGTTTGGATAGTGGCATAAGTGGCATGATACAGGCTGCATCAGCAGCCATAAAGAAAGTGATAGTTGGTAAATGGCATTAATGGAATGATGCAAGCCGCAGTAGCAGCCATACAGAATGTGATGTTTGGAAAGTGGCATAAGTGGCATGATGCAGGCTACGACAGCAGCCATGCAGTACATGCAGCTAAACAGACAGACAGCAGGGTCATGAAGCTAGTGTCAGCAGCAGCCGTACAGAACGTGATGTTTGGAAAGTAGCACGATGCAGGCCGCAGCAGCAGCCATGCAGAATGTGACGGTTGGAAAGTGGCATAAGTGGCATGTTGCAGGCCATAGCAGCAGCCGTACAGAATGTGTAGGTAGACAGAGAGACAGCAGTGGCATGATGCTGGTGGCTGCAGCAGCTGTACAGAAGTGATGGTTGAGAGGTGGCATAAGTAGCATGATGCAGGTCTCCCATGATGCTGAAAACCATCTCCGAGATGACACTAGAGGATGAGCAAGAAAGAAGCTAGAGAGCATGCTGTGCCAGTTCGGGCCACTATTCCAGTCTACATGCTTAGAAATCAATGAGGTCAGGGAACAGGGTATGCGACATAGACTGGCCATAGTTTAGGTAGGCCTGAACCTGGGCATTGAGCTGTCGCCTTGCTGACTGGCCTCTTCCTAGTGATGCACGTGGAAAAAATACTCCATCATATTGAGGAGACTGAAATGGTTCTTCTACTGTGGCTTCTGCTGCTCTTGGAAGAAAGAGGGGGGCTGACTCTACAGGGGGTGGAGAGGGGTCTCTCTTTCAGACATGCTGGAAGCAGGCGTCTGCCCTCTGTAAGCTGAGGCAAGGTGCACACACAGTGTTTCCTGGTAATAACGTAATTTGTCCTCCAATTATGCAAGAGAAAAGTATTCCCCGAATTTGTCCTGGTAGCAAGAGTCTAAAAGCATGACTATCCAGTGAAAAATACGCCTGTCAGTGCATAAGCAAGAGAGTCTACAGTTTGTCATTCTGCTCAGTGTGCCCCATGACCCTATTCTTTCCTCCTCTGCCCCCCACTGAAAGTTGGGTGTCGTGGCCAGTGTCACTGTCATCAGCATCATCTTTTTTCTCCTCCTCAAGTGACAGCACCTCCTCCTCCCACATGGGAGTTTCTCATTGTGGGTCTCCAAAAGCTACAGGTACCACCAGTTGCCTGAGCGTCAGCGTCTCTACATACATACTGTATGAGGGGGATGAGGGACAATTGCAGCATTAATGGAATAAGTTGCCACTGCCCTTCCTGGTAACAACATGTGCTCCTTGCTGATGCGCTCTGGTGTATGACAAAATCATTCACAGCTTTCCGCTGCTCATACAGATGCACGAACATGTGCAATGTTGAATTCCAGCAAGTTGGAACATCGCAAATTAAGAGTTGTAGCTGCATACTATTCTAACGCTGCAAGTCCAGGAGAGCATTCCTCACTAAATGAGAATGGCTGAAAAGAGGAACATTGGGCATTGCCAGCTCCTTGCGCAAACCAGTGCATTTTTTTAAAGGCCATGCAGGGAGCATGCGTTATTTTCTTCAGGTTCAGGGTGGCCAAGATGTTGTGCCCATTGTCACTGACCACCTTGGCCAGTTGGAATTGGTGGGGTGACAGCCAGTGGGATATTTGCTGCTTGATGTACTTAAGCAACTGCTTGATTTTGTGGCTACTCTCTCTGGCCGATCAGCTCCAACACAGCGTGAAAACACTTGACTTGGCAACTCTTGGGAACGGGACCGTGTCCATGAAGGAGGAGATGGTGGATGCAGATTAGTGCCTGCAGTGGGATCCAGCCCCATGATATGGTGGGAGGGGGTCAAAAAGGCCTGACTATGTTTCTGCTGCCTCTCCGCTGCTGCAAAAAAAACATTGATTCAGTGGGCCATGAAAGACACGTACTGCCCGTAACAGCTGCTCCAGATGTCCACCACGGAGTCCAGCTTGCCGAGCAGCAAGAATCACAAGGAGTGGCTCGCATTCTCAGCCACTTGAGAGTACAAGGAACTATAATGGTATTGCAGTGACTGCATCACCAGTAATGTGGCCAGGTGGCTTGTAGACCAGCTAACCGCTGTTGGAGAAAAGTATTTTCACGGCAAAAAATTTAGTTATATACAGTGCCTTGCGAAAGTATTTGGCCCCCTGGAACTTTTCAACCTTTTGCCACATTTCAGGCTTCAAACAAAAAGATATAACATTTTAAATATTTGGTGAAGAATCAATAACAAGTAGAGATGAGCGAGTAGTGTTCGATCGAGCTGGTATTCGATCGAATACTACGCTATTCGGCGTACTCGATTTCGTTCGAATATAACGGCGATGGCGCACTTAGAATTCGTTTCCCCTCCCACCTTCCCTGGCGCTCTTTTTCCACCAATCACCATGCAGGGGGGGTATGACAGGCACGCTGAGCACGCTGGCAGCGCGAAAACGGCGTCTACATGGATTGGCTGGAAAAACCATGTGACCTCGAATATTAAAAACTCAGCTCTTCCTGCTCGTACGCATATGCTGCGTGAACTTAGTCAGGGACAGAGGCTGGAGAAGGGAGAGACAGGTTTTAGCTGTTGGACAGGCAGGAGCGTGATTAAAAGCCCTTATCAGGGCTACTATAGTGCAGTACAGTGATAGCTTTACTACAATATAGACTTTACAGAGAACGGCTGCTGTATTCAGGGATAGCTGCTGGAGTAGGGACAGAGAGAGGCATTAGTGGTGTATTAGGTGCTCTGCTACATACCAAACTATATTTGGCACTACTGCTGTGTACCTTGAACTATAAAATATATAGGCCTTATAATTGGCAACTGTACTGTGCGTTCTCTTGCAAACTAATTTAAATACCTGGTGTTAATACCCACCGTCTGAACAGTTAGTACACGGCTGTGTACCTTGAACTATAAAATATATAGGCCTTATAATTGGCAACTGTACTGTGCGTTCTCTTGCAAACTAATTTAAATACCTGGTGTTAATACACACCGTCTGAACAGTTAGTACACGGCTGTGTACCTTGAACTTTAAAATATATAGGCCTTATAATTGGCAACTGTACTGTGCGTTCTCTTGCAAACTAATTTAAATACCTGGTGTTAATACCCACCGTCTGAACAGTTAGTACACGGCTGTGTACCTTGAACTATAAAATATATAGGCCTTATAATTGGCAACTGTACTGTGCGTTCTCTTGCAAAATAATTTAAATACCTGGTGTTAATACCCACCGTCTGAACAGTTAGTACACGGCTGTGTACCTTGAACTATAAAATATATAGGCCTTATAATTGGCAACTGTACTGTGCGTTCTCTTGCAAAATAATTTAAATACCTGGTGTTAATACCCACCGTCTGAACAGTTAGTACACGGCTGTGTACCTTGAACTATAAAATATATAGGCCTTATAATTGGCAACTGTACTGTGCGTTCTCTTGCAAACTAATTTAAATACCTGGTATTAATACACACCGTCTGAACAGTTAGTACACGGCTGTGTACCTTGAACTATAAAATATATAGGCCTTATAATTGGCAACTGTACTGTGCGTTCTCTTGCAAACTAATTTAAATACCTGGTGTTAATACCCACCGTCTGAACAGTTAGTACACGGCTGTGTACCTTGAACTATAAAATATATAGGCCTTATAATTGGCAACTGTACTGTGCGTTCTCTTGCAAACTAATTTAAATAACTGGTGTTAATACCCACCGTCTGAACAGTTAGTACACGGCTGTGTACCTTGAACTATAAAATATATAGGCCTTATAATTGGCAACTGTACTGTGTGTTCTCTTGCAAAATAATTTAAATACCTGGTGTTAATACCCACAGTCTGAACAGTTAGTACACGGCTGAGTACCTTGAACTATAAAATATATAGGCCTTATAATTGGCAACTGTACTGTGCGTTCTCTTGCAAACTAATTTAAATACCTGGTGTTAATACCCACCGTCTGAACAGTTAGTACACGGCTGTGTACCTTGAACTATAAAATATATAGGCCTTATAATTGGCAACTGTACTGTGCGTTCTCTTGAAAATAATTTAAATACCTGGTGTTAATACCCACCGTCTGAACAGTTAGTACACGGCTGTGTACCTTGAACTATAAAATATATAGGCCTTATAATTGGCAACTGTACTGTGCGTTCTCTTGCAAACTAATTTAAATACCTGGTGTTAATACACACCGTCTGAACAGTTAGTACACGGCTGTGTACCTTGAACTATAAAATATATAGGCCTTATAATTGGCAACTGTACTGTGCGTTCTCTTGCAAACTAATTTAAATACCTGGTGTTAATACCCACCGTCTGAACAGTTAGTACACGGCTGTGTACCTTGAACTTTAAAATATATAGGCCTTATAATTGGCAACTGTACTGTGCGTTCTCTTGCAAACTAATTTAAATACCTGGTGTTAATACCCACCGTCTGAACAGTTAGTACACGGCTGTGTACCTTGAACTATAAAATATATAGGCCTTATAATTGGCAACTGTACTGTGCGTTCTCTTGCAAAATAATTTAAATACCTGGTGTTAATACCCACCGTCTGAACAGTTAGTACACGGCTGTGTACCTTGAACTATAAAATATATAGGCCTTATAATTGGCAACTGTACTGTGCGTTCTCTTGCTAAATAATTTAAATACCTGGTGTTAATACCCACCGTCTGAACAGTTAATACACGGCTGTGTACCTTGAACTATAAAATATATAGGCCTTATAATTGGCAACTGTACTGTGCGTTCTCTTGCAAAATAATTTAAATACCTAGTGTTAATACCCACCGTCTGAACAGTTAGTACACGGCTGTGTACCTTGAACTATAAAATATTTAGGCCTTATAATTGGCAACTGTACTGTGCGTTCTCTTGCAAACTAATTTAAATACCTGGTGTTAATACCCACCGTCTGAACAGTTAGTACACGGCTGTGTACCTTGAACTATAAAATATATAGGCCTTATAATTGGCAACTGTACTGTGCGTTCTCTTGCAAAATAATTTCACGGCTGTGAAGGCAAAATATTGTAACCAAAAAAAAATAAAATGCGGAGGGGGGCTAGCGGAATAGGACGTGGACGAGGACGGGGGCGCGGAAATGCTGTTGGGGGCCTTGTTGAAGTCAGTGGGGATACAATGCGTGCTGGTGAGGGTCAGCCAGGATCCCGCTCATCCAGAATCCCTGCCTTTATGGGACAGTTAAGCAGGGGGCGGGTTACACCGCTGTTGAGGCCTGAGCAGGTTGAACAGGTGGTGCAATGGATAGCCGATAGCGCTTCCACACAGTTGTCCACCAGCCAGTCATCCACACAGTCTCACTCTGACCCTCCTTCCTCCACACCTGGCCAACAGAGTCATCCCACCATTGACCCCTCCCAGGAGCTCTTTTCGGGTCCTTTTTCAGATGTGCCGGAAGAATCCCAGGATCTAGCAGAGGAATTTGTTTGTAGTGATGCCCAAACACTTGAGTTTTCGCCATCTCCTGCTGATGTGGACCCTGAGCCAGCATCTGTTATCATGAGCGATGATGATGATGAGACGCAGTTGCCATCAAGGGAGGCTGTTGGAATGTCCAGTGGGCAGCAGGAGGAGCAGAGTGAGGAAGTGGAAGAGGAGGTGGTGGATGACGAAATGACCGACCCCACTTGGCCAGGGGTGATGTCCAGCGAGGAAAGCAGTGGAGAGGTGGTGGTCTGCGCAGCACCGAAAAAGGCAGCAAGAGGCAGAGGGATGTCCAGAGGCAGAGGGATGTCCACAGGCAGAGGGATGTCCAGAGGCAGAGGACAGTCCAGACAGAGAAGTGAGGCCACAGCCAGCAGGGCCGAAGCTGTTCCCGGCAGCGGGCAGTCGCGCGAAGCTCCCCCATCGAGGCCTCGTACTTCTGTGGTGTGGAGATTTTTTAATGTTTGTGCGGATGACAAACTGAGCGCGGTTTGCACACTCTGCCACTCAAAACTGAGTAGGGGCTCTGAGAAGAGCAATCTGACCACCTCAGGCATGCGGCGTCACTTGGAAGTCAAGCACTGGGCTGAGTGGGAGAGAGCAAACGCAATACAACCTGCGCCCCGTCTTGCTGCCACTGCCTCTTCCCCTTTGTTGTGTGCTGCCACTGCGGTCCAGACCTCCAGCCAGGACACCTCCACATCTGCCTCTGCCTCGGCTACTTTGGGGCCTTCTCCTTCAGCCTCCCCTTCCCCCGCCTCTTCGCCTGCACCTTCACACTCCTCGTCCCAACAACAGTCCATCTCGCAGGCGTTCAACCGCAGGCGGAAGTACGCCTCGAGTCACCCCCAAGCCCAAGCCTTAAACTGCCACATCTCCAAACTGCTGGCCCTGGAGATGTTGCCGTTTAGGCTTGTGGAGACGCAGGCCTTCCGCGACCTGATGGCGGCTGCCGCACCTCGCTATTCCGTCCCCTGCTGCCACTACTTTTCCCGGAGTGCCGTCCCCGCCCTGCACCAGCACGTGTCGCGTAACATCAGGCGGGCCCTGAGGTACGCAGTCAGCGCAAAGGTCCACTTGACCACCGACTCGTGGACAAGCGCTTGCGGCCATGGACGATACATCTCTTTGACGGCACACTGGGTGAATGTAGTGGAAGCGGGGACGGGGTCGCAAACAGAGACGGCCTACCTACCACCCCCGCCCAAGATTGCCAGCATGGGTTCTGATAAACCCCCCTCCTCCTACTCCTCCTCCTCCTCTGCCTTAACATCGCCCTCAGCCGCTAGCTGGAAGCGTTGCAGCACTGGCGCGGGGATACGTCAGCAGGTGGTGCTTAAGCTCATCAGCTTGGGCGACAGGAAGCACAGCGCCCCAGAGGTGAGGGACGCCATATTGCAGCAGACGGAGATGTGGCTGTCGCCGCTGCAACTAGGACCAGGCATGGTCGTGTGCGATAACGGCCGTAACCTGGTGGCGGCTCTGGAGCTTGCCGAACTCAATCACGTACCATGCCTGGCCCACGTTTTTAATCAGGTAGTCCAAAAATTTCTAAAGACTTACCCCAACCTGGCAGAGCTACTGGTTAAAGTGCGGCGCTTGTGCGCTCACTTTCGGAAGTCAACTGTAGCTGCTGCTAGCTTAAAAAAACTCCAGCAATGCCTCCATTTGCCTGAACATCGGCTGTTGTGCGACCTGCCGACTCGCTGGAATTCCACCTATTCCATGTTGGCCAGGGTGTGTGAGCAGCAGAGAGCATTGATGGAGTACCAGATTATGAATCCACGCGTGCCTCCAACTCAGCTCCCTCAGTTTGCCAACCACGAGTGGCCATGGATGGCAGACATATGCGATGTACTGCGTATCTTTGAGGAGTCCACCAAGAAGGTCAGCAGCGAGGACGCTATAGTGAGCGTAACCATCCCGCTCCTATGCGTCCTTAAAGAATCACTCATCGCAATAAGGGAGAACGCATTGCACGCAGAGGAGACGGGGGTAGGAGGAGACGCAACGGAGCTACACAGTCAGACCACACTTTTGTCTGCTTCTCGGTGGCAGTTGCAGGAGGAGGAGGAGGAGGAGGACGACGTGGAGGTGGCTGTGGAAGAGGAGGATGCTGGCGGCGAGGGTAGCAGTCAGGCTGTGTGCGTCCCATTGGTTCAGCGCGGATGGGGCGGAGAGGAGGCGGAAGAGGAAGAGGAGGAAATGGCAAGTGATCCTTCTGGTGGGGGCAGTGAGGTCATGCCTATTCAGAGTCTGGCACACATGGCTGACTTCATGCTGGGCTGCTTTTCCCGGGACACACGTGTTGTCCGGATAGTGGAGAACAAACTGTACTGGGTCTTCGCACTCCTGGACCCCCGGTATAAAGATAACGTCTCTTCTTTTATTCCGGTAGAGGAGAGGACGAATTGATTGCTGGAATACCAGAGGGAACTCGTGCAGAACATGATGGAGATTTTCCCACCCACCATCGCTGGCGGCAGAGAGGAGAGGGTCTCCCAGAGTCCCACAACATCAATCAGGCCCACAGCCACCAGGGGAACACTCTCCAAGGTGTGGGACACGTTCATGGCACCCCCTCGTGCAACTTCCATCACTGCGGGGCCCGCTATCAGCAGGAGGGACAAGTATCGGCGGATGTTGCGGGAGTACCTGGCAGACCGTACCCCTGTCCTCCCCGATCCCTCGGCGTCCTACACTTACTGGGTCTCCAAGTTGGACACGTGGCTGGAACTGTCCCTGTACGCCTTGGAGGTGCTTGCCTGCCCTGCCGCCAGCGTGCTATCAGAAAGGGTGTTCAGCGCAGCCGGGGGCATTATAACCGATAAGCGCAGCCGCCTGTCAACCGACAGTGCCGACAGGCTGACGCTAATCAAAATGAACAGCAAGTGGATTGACCCGGACTTTGCTTCTCCAACAGTGGAAAGCAGCCAAAAGTGAAGTGCCATCTGTATGAAGTGCCATTTCCTCCTCCACCTCCTCCTCCTCCTCCTTAACCGCCGTAGAATTGCTCCGTAAATAAGAAAAATTTATATATTTATAGCTCACCTCTTGGGCCTCCACAAAATTTTTAAAAGGTCTCACCTCTTGGGCCTCCACAAAATGTTTAAGAGGTCTCACCTCTTGGGCCTCCACAAAATGTTTAAGAGGTCTCACCTCTTGGCCTCCACATAATTTTTAAGAGGTCTCACCTCTTGGGCCTCCACATAATTTTTAAGAGGTCTCACCTCTTGGGCCTCCACAAAATGTTTAAGAGGTCTCACCTCTTGGGCCTCCACAAAATGTTTAAGAGGTCTCACCTCTTGGGCCTCCACATAATTTTTAAGAGGTCTCACCTCTTGGGCCTCCACAAAATGTTTAAGACGTCTCACCTCTTGGGCCTCCACAAAATGTTTAAGAGGTCTCACCTCTTGGGCCTCCACATAATTTTTAAGAGGTCTCACCTCTTGGGCCTCCACAAAATGTTTAAGAGGTCTCACCTCTTGGGCCTCCACAAAATGTTTAAGAGGTCTCACCTCTTGGGCCTCCACAAAATGTTTAACAGGTCTCACCTCTTGGGCCTCCACAAAATGTTTAAGAGGTCTCACCTCTTGGGCCTCCACAAAATGTTTAAGAGGTCTCACCTCTTGGGCCTCCACAAAATGTTTAAGAGGTCTCACCTCTTGGGCCTCCACATAATTTTTAAGAGGTCTCACCTCTTGGGCCTCCACATAATTTTTAAGAGGTCTCACCTCTTGGGCCTCCACATAATTTTTAAGAGGTCTCACCTCTTGGGCCTCCACAAATGTTTAAGAGGTCTCACCTCTTGGGCCTCCACAAAATTTTAATCAAGGTCTCACCTCTTGGGCCTCCACAAAATTTTATCAAGGTCTCACCTCTTGGCCTCCACAAAATGTTTAAGAGGTCTCACCTCTTGGGCCTCCACAAAATTTTATCAAGGTCTCACCTCTTGGGCCTCCACAAAATTTTATCAAGGTCTCACCTCTTGGGCCTCCACAAAATTTTTAACAGGTCTCACCTCTTGGGCCTCCACATAATTTTATCAAGGTCTCACCTCTTGGGCCTCCACAAAATTTTAACAGGTCTCACCTCTTGGGCCTCCACAAAATGTTTAAGAGGTCTCACCTCTTGGGCCTCCACAAAATTTTATCAAGGTCTCACCTCTTGGGCCTCCACAAAATCTTTAAGAGGTCTCACCTCTTGGGCCTCCACAAAATTTTATCAAGGTCTCACCTCTTGGGCTTCCACAAAATTTTTAACAGGTCTCACCTCTTGGGCCTCCACAAAATTTTATCAAGGTCTCACCTCTTGGGCCTCCACAAACTTTTTAACAGGTCTCACCTCTTGGGCCTCCACAAAATTTTATCAAGGTCTCACCTCTTGGGCCTCCACAAAATTTTTAACAGGTCTCACCTCTTGGGCCTCCACAAAATTTTTAACAGGTCTCACCTCTTGGGCCTCCACATAATTTTTATCAAGGTCTCACCTCTTGGGCCTCCACAAAATTTTTAACAGGTCTCACCTCTTGGGCCTCCACATAATTTTATCAAGGTCTCACCTCTTGGGCCTCCACAAAATTTTTAACAGGTCTCACCTCTTGGGCCTCCACAAAATGTTTAAGAGGTCTCCACCTCTTGGGCCTCCATAAAATTTTATCAAGGTCTCACCTCTTGGGCCTCCACAAAATTTTATCAAGGTCTCACCTCTTGGGCCTCCACAAAATTTTAACAGGTCTCACCTCTTGGGCCTCCACATAATTTTATCAAGGTCTCACCTCTTGGGCCTCCACAAAATTTTTAACAGGTCTCACCTCTTGGGCCTCCACAAAATGTTTAAGAGGTCTCACCTCTTGGGCCTCCACAAAATTTTATCAAGGTCTCACCTTTTGGGCCTCCACAAAATCTTTAAGAGGTCTCACCTCTTGGGCCTCCACAAAATTTTATCAAGGTCTCACCTCTTGGGCCTCCACAAAATTTTTAACAGGTCTCACCTCTTGGGCCTCCACAAAATTTTATCAAGGTCTCACCTCTTGGGCCTCCACAAAATTTTTAACAGGTCTCACCTCTTGGGCCTCCACAAAATTTTATCAAGGTCTCACCTCTTGGGCCTCCACAAAATTTTTAACAGGTATCACCTCTTGGGCCTCCACAAAATTTTTAACAGGTCTCACCTCTTGGGCCTCCACATAATTTTATCAAGGTCTCACCTCTTGGGCCTCCACAAAATTTTTAACAGGTCTCACCTCTTGGGCCTCCACAAAATTTTATCAAGGTCTCACCTCTTGGGCCTCCACAAAATTTTTAACAGGTCTCAACTCTTTAGCCTCCACACAATTTTTAAGAGGTCTCACCTCTTGGGCCTCCACATAATTTTTAAGAGGTCTCACCTCTTGGGCCTACAAACAATTTTTAAGAGGTCTCACCTCTTTAGCCTCCACACAATTTTTAACGGGTCTCACCTCTTGGGCCTCCACAAAATGTTTAAGAGGTCTCACCTCTTGGGCCTCCACAAAATTTTATCAAGGTCTCACCTCTTGGGCCTCCACAAATCTTTAAGAGGTCTCACCTCTTGGGCCTCCACAAAATTTTATCAAGGTCTCACCTCTTGGGCCTCCACAAAAATTTTTAACAGGTCTCACCTCTTGGGCCTCCACAAAATTTTATCAAGGTCTCACCTCTTGGGCCTCCACAAAATTTTTAACAGGTCTCACCTCTTGGGCCTCCACAAAATTTTTATCAAGGTCTCACCTCTTGGGCCTCCACAAAATTTTTAACAGGTATCACCTCTTGGGCCTCCACAAAATTTTTAACAGGTCTCACCTCTTGGGCCTCCACATAATTTTATCAAGGTCTCACCTCTTGGGCCTCCACAAAATTTTTAACAGGTCTCACCTCTTGGGCCTCCACAAAATTTTATCAAGGTCTCACCTCTTGGGCCTCCACAAAATTTTTAACAGGTCTCAACTCTTTAGCCTCCACACAATTTTTAAGAGGTCTCACCTCTTTGGCCTCCACATAATTTTAAGAGGTCTCACCTCTTGGCCTCCACATAATTTTAAGAGGTCTCACCTCTTGGGCCTACAAACAATTTTTAAGAGGTCTCACCTCTTTAGCCTCCACACAATTTTTAACGGGTCTCACCTCTTGGGCCTCCACATAATTTTTAAGAGGTCTTACCTCTTGGGCCTCCACAAAATGTTTAAGAGGTCTCACCTCTTGGGCCTCCACATAATTTTTAAGAGGTCTCAGCTCTTGGGCCTCCACATAATTTTTAAAAGGTCTCACCTCTTTAGCCTCCACACAATTTTTAAGACGTCTCACCTCTTGGGCCTCCACAAAATTTTCCATGAGCCTCTGGCCAGCCCACGGCCTCTTCCTGCCTTTTGCGGTCCTACGCATCCCTCAACATCCCCACTGCTTTACCTGCTAGACATGACACTGGGCCAGGTCGGGTCACTGACATCTCTAGCGCCAACAATTTGGGCATTTTAAGGCTTCTGCATGTGTTTGAGTTGTTTTTACATTTTAAAGAAGACATGTCTGACCACATCTCACACACACACACAATGACAATATCGGTGGGGTCTATTTGCTTTCCCCCTTGCCTATGCCATCTGTGGTTGTCATAGGCAACGTGATTTTAAGGGGTGCAGAATTTCATCTTCTTTTTTGTCTAGTTTGGCTTGGGGTCCATGGCAATGTAGAGGAAAGAAGGTTTCCTTGTATGGTCTCACTTTACAGAGAGGTTACATTGTCTTTGGAGTGTATTGTTGAGAGGCTGTGATAGTGGCGTAATAGTGCGACTTGGGCGCGTTATATGCACCCAGACATGCTTCCCCTGCTGTCCCAGTTGCATTCCAGCAGTGTTGGCATCCTTTTCTGAGGTTTCAGGGTGGACTTGGTGACCTCCAAGTGGTCGAATTGAGATTTCCAAGTGGCGAGCATTTTTTTCCCATAGACTTTAATGGGATTCGATATTCGGTCGAATAGTCGAATTTCGCGGTCTATTCGAATCGAATTTCAAACTTTCGAATATTTCACTATTCGCTCATCTCTAATAACAAGTGGTTCACAATTGTGAAGTGGAACGAAATTTATTGGTTTATTTAAACTTTTTTTGTAATAATAAAACTGAAAAGTTGGGCATGCAAAATTCACTCCAGAAGTTCATTGAGGATCTCTGAATGATCCTATGTTGTCCTAAATGACTGATGAAGATAAATAGAATCCACCTGTGTGTAATCAAGTCTCCGTATAAATGCACCTGCTCTGTGATAGTCTCAGGGTTCTGTTTAAAGCACAGAGAGCATCATGAAGAGTCTTCAGCCGTTTTTTTTTTTACCAGATTCGTTAAGAATCTGGTTCGTTACGGTTCGGTTCGGTACGCTCAAAATAACGGCGACGCAAAATATACGCATATTAGAAAAATGTAAACTCAAATATGCGTATATTTAGGGTAAGGAATACGGCATATTCCATACCCTAAATATACGCATATTTGAGAAAGTTCGCTAATGTGTACGCATTTTATGAATTCTAACGCATTAGCGTACGCATTAGCGTACGCATTGGCGTACATTCTCAATGAATATGCGTATATTTGGCGTCGCCGTTATTTTAACCAGATTCGTTACGAACTTGATCAAAATTCGGTTCGGTGACGAACCGAACTTTTGAGAAAGTTCGTAACGAATCTGGTTCGTTACGGTTCGGTTCGCTCATCCCTAATGAAGACCAAGGAACCACCAGGCAGGTCCATGATACTTTCGCAAGGCACTGTATGTCTCACAATGAAGCCAAGGAGAAGGAGAAGTCTTAGCAGGAAAAGACGCTGATGATGATGATGATGATGATGATGACTAGAGATGAGCGAACATGCTCGTCCGAGCTTGGTGCTCGTTCGAGTATTAGGGTATTGGCATATGCTCGATACTCGGACGAACATATCGTGGTCCTCGAGGAAATGGCAACTTCCTCTTCCTGCATGTTAAGCGCCTTTTTTCAGCCAATCAACATGCAGGAGAGTCTTTAGTACCCCCTAGCTTCACGTGGGGCCCCTACAAGTCGATAGCAGGGATTGGCTGGCCAGATCAGATGACCTAGGAATATAAGAATCTGGTCCCGCGCTGCTCGCATCATACGCCGTCTGCATGATATTAGGGATAGAGCTGCTGTCTGTCAGGGAGAGTGTTAGGGCCTGAATTTAGATGTTGGTTAGGCAGGAATCACCCACAAAGAACCCAGCAGCCCTTCTAAGGGCTACAAGTTGTTGTACAAGTGCAGTGAAAATTTCTGTCGTGTGCTGCACACTAGCCAGAGTGTAGAAAATATACGTTTTTCCTCTCAGTTATATATTACACAGTGCAGTGCAAAATTCTGTCGTTTGCTGCACACTAGCCGGGGTGTAGAAAATATACATTTTTCCTCTCACTTATATATCCTACAGTGCAGTGAAAAATTGAGCAGTTTGCGGTGCAATAGCCGCCGTTTAAAGACTACGTTTTTTCTCTCCGTCATATATACTACAGTGCAGTGCAAAATTGTGTCATGTGCTGCACACTAGCCGGAGTGTAGAAAATATACGTATTTCCTCTCAGTCATATATACTACAGTGCAGTGCAAAATTCTGTCATGCGCTGCACACTAGCCAGAGTGTAGAAAATATGTTTTTTCTCTCAGCTATATTTATACAGTGCAGTGCAAAATTCTGTCGTGTGCTGCACACTAGCCGGAGTGTACAAAATATCCGTTTTTTTTCTCAGTTATATATTATACAGTGCAATGCAAAATTCTGTCGTGTGCTGCACAGTAGCCGGATTGTAGAAAATATACGATTTTTCTCTCAATTATATATCATACATTGCAGTGAAAAATTGAGTGGTTTGCGGTACAATAGCCGCCGTCTAAAGACTATGTTTTTTCTCTAAGTTATATATCATACAGTGCAGTGAACATACAAAATGTTGAACCCAAGGGCTAAGGGTCGAGGACGAGGGCGTGGGCGTTCAAGTAGTGTAGGGAGCCGAAGGCCGTGGTCCTAGGCAGGGTGACACAGTACATGTTGATGAGGGAGCAGTGGAACTCCACAGAGTTTCGCTCCCTAGCTTCATCTCGCAACTTACTGGTTCACGTGGTACACCACTATTGAAACTACAACGGTGCGAACAGGTGATGACGTGGATAGCGGACAATGCGTCCCCTAATTTATCCACCACCCAGTCTTCCACGCAGTGCACCCACGCTAGCCAAGGGAGTAGACCTCTGGCTCCTCCAGCTCAACCTCCTTCCCCCCAGCCTGCCCCCCCTCCATGGAAAGTATGGATTCAGATCAGGCATACTCACAGGAACTCTTTTCAGTACCCTACCCAGAGACACAAACAACTGCTCAAGAGCAACCTGAGCAGTTGCTCTGTCCCGATGCCCAAAATTTAGAACTTTCACAGTCTGTGGGTGATGAGAGTGTGGACTTAGTGCAAGTAGTGCGTGAAGAGGTGTCGGATGATGATGATGATGATGAGACACGGTTGTCAGACAGTGACGTTGTTGTCAGGGCAGTAAGTCCGAGGGGGGATAGAGTGAGGAATCGGAGGAAGA